>VWZX01011114.1:717354-1036676 GCA_013399015.1 Galbula dea
GGGGGGGGAGAAGAAGATGTTTCGAATTAAGAAGAGGTTTGAAATACCCTTCTAAATATGCCAGTTCTGCTGGCAGGCTGGGAGCATTTCGACACGCCTGGGTCGCTTTGCACAGTGGGCAGGAGCCTGCTGCTGTGAACGCTGGGGCTCGCCGGGCAGCTCCGCGACGTCTGCGCTTATGTGAGCCGAGCGAGTCCTCAGGCTCCTGCCGAATGCTTGGTGTGTTCCGAATATCCCACACCTGTGTGATCAGACCTAGTGAAGGCGAGTGAGCAGCGGTGCGCTCCTGAGGGGAGCTCGCTCCGGTGCCGGAGGGCAGCGCGGAGTCCGTGATATGGGATGCGTCACCCTGGTCCTGCATGGCTCTTGGGGTGGGATGGCTGAATCGAGTGTGTGTGCTTGGCTGGGGGTGGGAGAGACCTTTGACTGCTGTAAGGAGCCCTGCTGTAATCACTGTGACGCGCGGGCAGAGCCCGGGTGACAAATCATTAACTTGCTCTGACAGGCTGGGTGCTGACGGCTGTTGGTGATAATTTCATGTGAAGCGTCTGAACTTTACAGATGTAATGTGCTTGGATAGGGAAATTAAGCTGGGGCTCAGCAGCTCCCTGTCCCTCCCCACTGCCTCAGCATCTCCAGCAGCATCGGGGCCAGGTGGCAAAATCCCTGTGTTTATGGACACCCTGACTGGAGCTGGGAACAGCCTGTGAGCCTCCAAGCCTAAATTTAAAGCCTGCAATTATGTTCTTGAAGGAGAACTTGTTCTTTGTGCCTTTTAAAACAAAATAATGATTATTATGGTGTGTTTTTTAAATCCAGATGGAGTTATTGTGATTAATTGCACCATGCCAGTTCCCATGGACAAGTGGCAAGTTCCCATCTTTCCCAGCAGTGTTTTCTAATGAGATCAGCAAACTTTAATCAAGGAGAGGAATGTGCCCACTTGGGTCCTCCTGATCCTGGTGCCTCCATGGATAGCAGCGTCTGTGCCAGCAATTTGAGGTGCAGTGAGGGGAGATGCACTGCCAGAGAGACCCTGCCACAGGTCTTCAGCATGTGAATGTCCCTGGGAAAAGCTTCCCTGGGCTGGAGTCCTGCTTTGGGGCTTGCCCTATGTGGGCAGAACTAGCCTGGCATGGCACAGGAACTGAGAGGTGGACCTGATCCCAAGAAAAGGCTGCTGGATCCGTGCTGGTGCCCAGCAGTGCTGTGCAGGTGGGACAGGGAGGTGATGGTGGGTGAGCCAGGGCTGTGCAGGGCATGGTGTGGGTAGCAGGGCTTACTGGGGAAGCCCAAGCCATGGTGCAGCAGACACTGCTTTGGTGCAGCTCTGGCACAGAGAGGCTGATCCCCGCAGTTCCTGGGGCCATGGTGCCCTGTGTGAGGGTTCAGCCACCCTACAGTGTGCTGCAGGAGAGTGGGAGTCATGCCTAGCTCTCCTGTGTGTGCTCTCACAACAGGAGAGCACTCGATGGGTAGAACCTTGTTGCTTTGTGATGTGAAGTGCCAAAATCCTACTGCTTAGGCATGGCGTGTGCTGCAGCTGTCAGTAGCTGTTAATTCAGGTGCAAGCAAGGCAGTTCCAGAGGCTTGGGGAATGTGCTCTGCTTTGATGGAGAGCATCAGCTGAGCAGAGTGGGTCATAACGAAGATGCCATGTTGCTGGGGCTGGCTCTCCTGCCAGGAGCCTGGTCTCACCACACTTAGGGAGATGTGGCACCCCCCAAATAGCAGAAGCAGAGGCTTTGCATGGGGCTCTCAACAGCTCAGACTTAATCTCAGTAGCAGCGGAAAAATAAATAGGGGTTTGGAGCCTCGCCCAAGTCTGAAGAACAACTTTTGCACTCCTCGCTGCCTTCCTCGAGTGACCTTAAGGTGTTGGAGCTGGTGGGGTGTCTGCAGTGGCTCCAGACGTGGGAGTGTTGGCAAACAAAGGTCGTCAGCTCCTTTGAGTGCAGGGCTGGGGCCGGGGCAGCCTCGCACAGCTCCAGCCCACTTTTTAAAGAGAGGCTGATCCCCTGTTGCCCGTCTCCTCCTCATTAAACTTCAAGCTGCTCTCGTTTCCCTTTGAATCCTTCCACTTATCTTCACTGTAAAGCCCCATTGAAAGGGCTCCTGGTAGCCAGGATCTGACTCTGATGCTTCCCATTGATGCTGGTGAGGTCTTGAAAAGTTCCTTTCTCTGCTGCTCCTGCTGCGTGTTCCTGCGAGGGATCCTCTTCAAAACCATTGAAGCTTTTCTGCTCTGCTGCAGTATCTGCAGGAGCTTCGTTAGCCACTGCCCTTGGTTTCGTTAGCCCTCGGTGCAGTGATGTCACTTCTGGGTGCCCTTGGGCAGGGGGGTGCAGGCAATGGGGTGCTTGGGGGTGCAGGTCTCTTGGAGTGACCATGCCCTGGGTGCCCTCGCCCCAGGAGGGCTGTGGTGCTGTGTCTGTCGGGGCTCCTCTCATCTCACCTCGCTTCCCTACGTTCTCATCCCCTGGCTGCTCCGGCAGGGTGGGGAGGGCCGGAGATAGCTTACGTGTAGCGTAAGTGCTTCTAAAATAGGGTCGTTTCTCGTATTGCATTTATTGAATTGCCTTAACCGCCTCTTTCCGTTTCTTAAAAGCTTAAGTGACTGTAATTGCAGCCGCTCACACGCCTCGACAGCTGAGCTCAGCCCCTTGCAGGGTGCAGCCCTGAGCAGGGGCACCTCCAGCACTGCTGCTTCTGCTTAGGAGCCATGGCAGGCTGGGGCACCGCGGGGTCCAGCGTCCCACGCTGCTACAGGCTGGGCACAGCGTGGGGGCAAGGTCCAGCTGGAGACGCATGGGATGAACTCGAGCAGCCTCTTGAACCAGGTCCTGGTGCCTGCTCCTGTGCAGCCACAGCCCCTGCTCTGTGCCCCCCAACTCATTTAGGGGTGACCACGTACACACTGGGGTCATGGTTGCTCACCCCAAGGACTGTCTCTCCCCAAGAGGTCCCTGGCCGGTGGCTGTTTGTGCATAAAGCAGCACTCATGGCTTGGCTGCGATGTGCAGCTCAGCTGTCCTCTGCCTGCCTGAGGCCGAAGGCTGCTCCGGCAGCCGGAGGGAAGGGCTGGTCAGGCCTGGGGCTGCCTGTTTGCTGGAAACTTCCTCCACAGACAGTGTCCCGGGGGAGTGATGCTGCCTGGACACTGATCAAATGGCTCTGGGGGCGGATGAGCTGCTGGCCGGTGCTTTACAGCAGCAAGCAGCTTCCTCTGCCTTCCCAGGCTTCCTGACAGTGGGAAGTGGTAGGAATGGAGTTAACCTTCTCCTGGCTCTCTGCTGAGAGGGGGTGGCTGAAGCCCCTTCCTGCCCCATGTCCCACAGATGAATCTGCCTGTGCAGCTCAACCCATTCCTCTTCATGGTGATGGAGGTTCCCTCCCCACTCCCCAAACCTGCTGTCCCGCCCCCGGACAGGTATTTTCTCATGTGCCCCAAATATACCACCTGCTTCTCCTCCTGCATGAACTGCTGCTCTCCCTTTTGCTCTTGCTGGGAGTGGTGGGGTCCTGCCCCATGGCAGCCATCTACCACCAGAAGCATCACTGGTGAGTGGCTCCTGCTGATGCTGAACCCAGGGTCAGCATCCCCTGCCTGGGGCCCACCCACCTCGCTCTGCTCTTGCTGAGGAGGAGGGAGGACATCTGAGGACAGAGCCAGACGTGGAGGATGGAGGCGAAGCTCGTGTCAGGCGCCTGGCCCTCACTGAGTGATGAGCAGAGGATGCTTGATGCAGGGCTCAGAAAATGTCACTGCTTGCTGCTGGAGTGTCTGACATTTGCTCTGCTGGCCCTGTCACCTTGGGTGCTGCTGGCCTCCCTGGCTACCTGTGACAATGAGCAAACCCCACAGGGGCTGCTGGTGGGATGATGCTCCAGGGAAAGGATGGGATCTGAGTTTAATGGGTGCCCCTGGTCCTTTTGGGGTGTCTCCTGGAGTGTTCCCCAAACCATGTAACACCCATCACTGTGTCCCCTCTCTCCCTGCTGCAGGGCACCAGGCTTAGACGGGTCTAACGTGGTTCTCTTCTCTCCTGCTTGGAGCTTGTCTGGGGCTGATCACCTGAGCTGGTGTCTGGGCTCTGAGGAGCTTTGCTGGCTTTTGATGTCCCTGGGGTGCTGGCAGTGCAGACAGAGGGGGTGGCTCATGCATAATGCAGGGCTCTAAGGAGCCAGTGTCTGAGCTGAACTCGTGGAGGTTGAAAAATTAAGTGCCTGTCAAATGCCTGTAAATTGTGGAGCAGACATTACCTGTCAACCAACAATGCAGGCACGATGAGCCCCTCCTGCCAGCTGCTGCCTGGAGGTTCCTTCCCCTTGCTAGGTGGGTTCTTGAACTCCCTCTGTGGTGCAGGGAGCTTTCCTGAGGGTCTGCTATCTCTTTGTCCATCCCTGACCAGATGCCAGTATCCCTCCAGCCACAGCCTGGCTGCAAGGCCTCTGCATGCCAGCTTGATGGCTCACACCAGCACTATGGGGACTTGCCCCAGCACTGATGGCAGAATGCTCTTCTGCTTGCTGTGCTTTCCCAGGCATGGTTTGGCATTGCTTTTCTTGGCTTTCCCAACACAATTTGGAGGCTCTGCCACCACAGCCAGGGTGACCCAGCTGGGAGGACTTGCTCTCCCAAACACTGATTGCAGCAGTTCACGGACACACGCAAGGGATGTTTGGCACCACTGCACTCCCAGCTTGGCACAGGGATTCTACTGGCCGAACCCTGCTCTGGCATGGGGTGGGGAGCAGGGCCAGGCTTGCCCCGGTAGCTGTGTGTCACCGCTGTCCTGCTGCACTGAACAGAGCCCCTGGCTTCTGCCTGTGCCCTGCCGTCGGAACGATCTGCCCCCGCTGGCCTCCATTAGTCGGTACCTTTCTTGCTGCCTTATAAACATGCATTATGCACAACCCATTAAAGCCAGAGCAGCACTTAGTCTGCAGGTTGTTGCTTGACAGCTCAGGAAATACCGAATTGGCAGGAGCCCTGCAGTGGCTCCGGGAAGGTGGCTTGGGCTGGGACAGTCATGGTGGGCTGCAGGATGCATCCAAGGCTGAGGGACCGGAGCGTGGTGGGGCTCCTGCCTCCTGCCCAGCTGTGCTCCCCAGGAATGGGTGTTTGTGCCCGGGCTGGGATTCTTCCCCGTGAGCACTGGCCTGTGCCACACCTTGGGAACAGCCGGCAGCGCTGGGGCGAGCCGCGCCAAGCCCGTGCGCGCTGCACCGTGCCCTGCCAGGCCACCCCACGCAACCTGCATCCTCGGCCACCACCCGACGCCCTGACTCAGCCGACAGCGTGGTAAGGGGCTGGGGCTGCTGGGGGGCTCGTACCCCATTCCTCGAGGAGGGTGCTGGTGCCCGAGGCTGCTGCACCAGCCCGGCTGGTCCCTGTGAGCCCCGAGCTGTGCTGGTGACTGGAAGGGAGCCAGGGGTGCGTGGCCAGCCTGGTCCAGCTTGCTGCATGAATCAGTGCCAATGGAGGTGGTAATTATGGCTCTGTTTGGAAGTGTGGTTGCTGCTGCACCCAGCTAAGCTGAGTGGCAGCTGCTGCCTTGGCCTCTTATCGCCTCTGAAACTCTGACTCATCCTCGCTCCTGTGTGGCTGGAGGAAAGGGCAGAAATCCCAGCGGATGCCTGGGCGGTAGGTCAGCGGCAGTGGGGCTGGCTGGGTGCTGTCTCTATCCATCCCTCCCTCCCCTCCTGGCTGTGCCAGAGGCTTGATGTGGGGCTGGATGTTGGGATGGTGACTCACCGCCCTGCAGCGTCTCCTGATGAGCTCAGGGGTTAAGCCATGAGCCATCCTCCCTCCACCTGAATCCCCAAATTAAAGACAAGGGAAACCCAGCCCTGCTTGAAGCAACCTCGGCTGGTTTGTCCTGAGTTCGGGGGTGTGCTGGGCTGCCCTGTCCCAGCACCATGCAGCCATGGCATGGGGAGAACCCAGCCTCGGATCATGCCACAGGCACTTGTGGTGCTGAGCACCCATGGGAGAGCCAAGCCAGTGGCTTCACCTGGTTATTTTCAGGTGCTTTAGGAGTATCGCAGAGGACAGGTTGTGCAAGGAGGGCGGGGGGGGGGGGGCAGGAGCACCGAGAGCTGGCAGGAAGTGCCCAGGACCTGAACAAGGCTGGTTCATTTTAATTGTGGAGCTCCTGCCTTGTAGCTGTCGCCAGGTCCTGTCTCTGGAAGCTGGTTTGCAACAAGCCCGTGGGCAGCGTTTGGGGTTTTGGAGCAGGTTTGGGGTCGCTGGCTGCAGGGTCCCTCTGTGCCAGGCAGAGGCGCCGAGCCGGTGAGACGTGGCAGGCGCTGGTTGACGGCTCAGCACCGGATCCAGCCACACTTCGTGTCTGAACAGGAGCAGCAAAGTGCTGAGCTGTGGGTTTGTCATCCCGGTGCTGCCTTTCATCTCGCGTGGGGGAGGAGGGCAGATAGCGATCGGCTGGATCTGCTCGTGGGCTGTGCTGGGGCTGTCTGCCGTGCCGGGGGCTGCCCTGCCAGGGGCTGCCCTAGGGTTTCATGCACAAGGGTTCTGCAGTGATTTGGCTCTGCCAGAGGTGTAACTTCTCCCTTCCTTGCCCCACAGAGCAGCCATGGAGGTGATGAACATGATAGAGCAGCCAATCAAGGTGACGGAATGGCAGCAAACCTACACCTATGACTCGGGTATCCACTCCGGCGTCAACACCCAGGTGCCCTCTGTCAGCAGCAAGTGCCATGGGGATGATGATGAGGTCTATGGGAAGCAGTACACCATCAAGAAGACAACTACCACCAGTTACTGCCAGGGAGGAGGCCAGAGCCAGAGCCAAGTACAAGGTAAGGGATGTAGGGCCAGGCACATCCGTGAGCTCAGCTGCTCAGCTCCTGCCTGCTTCCACCATGAGCCGTGCTCCTTCTGGGCACTCCTCCACACTGCCTTCCTTCCACACCCCAGGAGCTGTTGCTGCCTAAAATATGCTCCTTCCTGTTCTCCTTCCCCACTCCAAGAGGCTGTTGTGCAGGGGCGTGCAGCCAGCCCGCACTGGTGCTGAGCTGTGCACACACATCCGAGCGCGCCGGTGGGGTTGGCTCAAGATAGGAACAGCTGATCCCAGCCCACGGATCAGCCCCGTGCTCTGCTGCCTGTCTGCCTGCTTGGGAAGGAAACCTGTCTCAGCATGGCTGGCAGAGCTGCTGGCATGTGCTGTAAAGCCTCACCAGCTAGGCAAGGGCGAAGCAGAGACACAGCTCTTGAAGCGAGAGGAGATGCTTCCCCCAGCTTTGTCCCTTAAAAAAGAGTTGGTTTGCTCCACTTGCCTCTGTGCTTCCCCTGTCAGCAAAGGACTCTGGAAGGTTTATTTACCAGCTCCTTGGGGGGAAAAGAGCCACATGGAGTGGGACAGGCTCTCCTGAGCCCCACACAGTTCCTGTGCCATAGAGGTGGAGACTGGGGACCATGGAGACACAGCATCTCTGGCCCTTGAGTTGTGCTTGTCCCAGCATCCTCCATGTCTTTCTCCTAATCCCCAAGTGCCAGCTGGTCCCAAGTTGCAGATATCCTTAATTTTTTAATTAATGGGTCTTGTGTGACAACTGCCTAATCATGCTGTTTAATTGAGTGTTGTCTTATCTCTGCGCTGCTGTATCTGTTTACACTTTGAAGCACCAGCTCCTCGCAGGGCTGCTGGGACTGCTGACGTTGCTGGTGTTGGTGTCGTTGTGCTAAGCTCTTGCTCAGCTAATTGAAACTGGAAAGCAGAGCTGGGAGTGCTCCTGGGAGAGAGCTGAGCCTAATGCTGCCTCCCCATCTGCCCCAGCTGCAGACATGGAGGCTCAGCTGGCCATGACTCGAGCCCAGCGTGTCCGGGCTGCCATGTACCCCGAGACGGTGGAGGATCGCTCCCTGCTCATCACCACCCAGCTCGAGGGGCAGCAGACCAACGTGCAGCGCCTGGCAGAGCCCTCCCAGATGCTCAAATCGGCCATCGTGCACCTCATCAACTACCAGGATGATGCCGAGCTGGCCACACGTGCCATCCCGGAGCTCACCAAGCTGCTCAATGATGAGGACCCGGTAAGGATGCGTGCTCTGCCTGCATGCAGCTCTGGGCTTTCAGCTGCTGGGCTCCTGGGGCTCACAGCCAGACTCCCATCCTCACAAGGCTGTATGGCCACCATCTAGCTCCTTTCTCTTGACAAAGCTCTGCGGTTGCCTTCAGTCTGCAACAGGACTGATCCCACCTCTGCCCACCCACAGCCTGTCCTTGCTGCTGGGACACAGCTCTCCTGCCCTGGCCTTGTGCAGATGCTGGGCACTTCTTGCCAGCTCTCGGTGCTCCTGCCCCCCTTGCCCTCCTGCTGCCCATCCCTGCAGCCCACCAGTGCTCCATGGACCAGACCACGTCCTGCCTGCTGCTGCCAGCTGCAGCACAGCTCCTGGAGCATTGCAGATGAGGATTGTTAAAATAACCACCCTTGCCGGTGCTGCTGTGCCAGCTCTGCCCGGCTCAACGTGCAGCAGCCCTGGGCTCGCTCCCACCTGGCAGAGTGGGATCCCTCCTGTGATGGGCAGCAGTGGGACACCCTCCCACCCGCTGGCTTCTCTCCCCTCAAGGTGGTTGTCAGCAAAGCAGCCATGATCGTCAACCAGCTCTCCAAGAAGGAGGCCTCGCGCCGTGCCCTGATGCAGTCACCCCAGATCGTGGCAGCTGTGGTCCGCACCATGCAGAGCACCAGCGACCTGGACACTGCTCGCTGCACCACCAGCATCCTGCACAACCTCTCCCACCACCGGGAGGGCCTGCTTTCCATCTTCAAGTCCGGCGGCATCCCAGCCCTCGTCAGGATGCTGAGGTAGGAGGGTGCTGGTGGGAGGGTCCTGAGAGGACAGCAGAGCTGAGTAGCCCCGCCTGGGCTGGGGACAGAGGAGGGGGTGGCTTGTGCTCCCCCTGGATATGGATCCTCCTTCTGCTCACACCAAAACAAGGCAATGGGAGACCTTGAACCCTTCAGCCTGTGAAAGCTGCAGGGGTTTGCTGTTCTTGGAGCCTGTGTGGGGGGCAGAAGGAGGGGAGAGGTCATCCCCGTGGCTAGAGATGGGGCTAGGCTCTGCCCTGCCCCGGGGAGGAGGTGTCCCTTCCCCCAGGGCTACCCTGGGGCCATGCAGCACAGTGGCCTCACACCAGGTCCTGCTGAAGGGTGCTGGGTGGTAGTTGGGGCTGGGGGCAGCCCTCCAGCCTGGTGAGCCCAGAGGCAGCTGCTCATGCTGATGTGGCTCTGTGCCTCCTGCCTGTAGCTCACCGGTCGAGTCTGTCCTCTTCTACGCCATCACCACCCTGCACAACCTGCTGCTCTACCAGGAAGGGGCCAAGATGGCAGTGCGCCTGGCTGATGGCCTGCAGAAGATGGTTCCTCTGCTGAACAAGAACAACCCCAAGTTCCTGGCCATCACCACCGACTGCCTTCAGCTCCTTGCCTATGGGAACCAGGAGAGCAAGGTGGGCCTGGGGAGCCTGGCCAGCTCACAGGGTCCTGCTGGAGGGAGGGAAGGATACAGAGGGTTGCCCAGCCTTGCTCCTGACAGCTCTCACCATCTCATCCTGTGTGCCCCTGGCTGCAGCTGCAGTGAAGCACTTGTGCCCATCTGCCCCTCTTGCAGGTGAAGTGTCCCTGAAAGCACAGCCAGTCCAAGCAGTAGATTGGCTCTCCTGGGTTTCTGCCCCCAGTGATCTGGGCAGTGTCTTTGTTCTTTGGCTGCTCCTTTTCTCCTATATATGACTCATCCCAGCCTCACGTGGAGGTTCTGTTCCTGGACCTGCTGTGACACTGACTGGGCAGGGGGCTACCCAACCCCCTGCAGCACAGGGTACAGGACCCCAGTGTGCAGGTCTGGGGGAGTTGGGAGGGGGAGGTGGCAGTGCGTGGTCCCAGCGAGGGTGACCCAAAGCGCTCCTGCATGCCAGGAGCTTGGACCTCCTGCTTGGCTTGTGTCCTTACATGAGCTGGGGGAACCAGAGTGGTGGTCCCAGCAGCCCAGAGCTACTGCATGCCCTCACCCTGGCCCTTGTGTCTTGCAGCTGATTATTTTGGCCAACGGAGGACCCCAGGCCCTGGTGCAGATCATGCGCAGCTACAACTACGAGAAGCTGCTCTGGACCACGAGCAGGGTGCTCAAGGTGCTCTCAGTGTGTCCCAGCAACAAGCCTGCAATTGTCGAGGCTGGTAAGAGGGGCTGAGGGCTGCATAGAGCTGGTGTTAAACAGGAGCAGGATGGTGGTGGTGGGATGATGTAGCTGAGGGTTCCATCTCTCAGCTGTTGTGTGAGACAGGCAGGTGCCTGGCACAGCCAGGTGAAAACACCTGAGCGTGGTCTGGTTTCTTGCTCTACAAAGCTGCTGAAGTGCTTTTCTGACACTTTCTGTGGGCAGGATGTGGCCCAGCTGGCCAGGTGGGAGCTGTCTTCTCACCATATTTAGCCTCCACTTAGCCATGAGGCTGCATCATTCACTAGAGG
Organism: Galbula dea; assembly: GCA_013399015.1. Taxonomy (NCBI): domain Eukaryota; kingdom Metazoa; phylum Chordata; class Aves; order Piciformes; family Galbulidae; genus Galbula; species Galbula dea. Next base: position 727,853 of record VWZX01011114.1, read on the forward strand.
CATCACTCAGGTGGTGTCCAGCCCACACTCACTGTGCAGAACCCCTGTCTCTCCTTCTGTCTGCTGGGGCAACTTTGGGGATTCACAGAGGTCTGCTGTCTCCTTTCCTGGCAGGTGGCATGCAGGCATTGGGCAAGCACCTGACCAGCTCCAGCCCCAGGCTGGTGCAGAACTGTCTCTGGACCCTGCGAAACCTCTCTGATGTGGCTACCAAACAGGTGAGTCAGCAGGACCCTGGGTCGTGCTGGGTGCAGCATTTTACCAGCTGCTAAGCTGCTCCTCCAGCGATGTCCTCATGCCATTTCCAGTCCCTCTGAGCTGTGGCAGTGTGTGCCTGGCAGAGGGGGGGATGCCTGGCTGTGCCCAAGCCAACTGCAGCAGGAGTTTGCCTGCCCATGGCCCTTCCTGTGCCAGCAGGCTGCCAGGGCTCGTGCCGTGTCCCCGGCAGGGGCCAAGGCCACCAGCGGTTGCTCACACGCTCGACAGAGCATTGCTGGGACCTTGCTCTGACCCAGGGAGCCCCTGGCAGCCTGCCCAGGCACTGGTCACCCACTGGGCTCCTTGCCCAGTGAGGGAGCTGCCCTCAGAGCTGCTCTCAGAGTGGTTGTGCCCACAGGCCTGAGTGGCAGCCGGTGGGAGGTGACCCTGAGCTCTGCTCTGGGGTTGCTCTCCTCAGCCCTTTGCTGCCTCCTGATGAGTTTCCCATCTGCTGGGGCTGCCTATCCCTGCAGATCAGTGCCTGATGCAGCATGGAAACTATTTGGGCTGGCGTGTGACCATCCCTGGCTCTGGGGATGGAGAGGGGGATGAGGCCCTGGTGCCTTTAACTCCTTCCTGCCCTGCTGCTGGCTGCCTGCTGGCATGGCTGGGACTGGGGTCACCGCAGGACTGCTTGGGGAGCACTGATGGGGCTATTGTTTGTGCTTCCCAGCAGAGGAAAGCTGCTGGAGGCATTAAACTCTTTAAGTAAAGCTGCACATGTTGGGAGCACCTGTGGCTCACGCTGTGCTGGCATCATGGAGAAGCAGCTCTGGCTGCAGGGAGATGGAGAACAGCACAGTGAGGGAGATACAAACCCTGCCTCCACCATCACTGCCAGCTCTGCAGAGCTGAGGGGTGCAAAGGGCTGGGATGTGGGCTGCTGGGGTGACAGGGGTGTGTGAAGGTGACCATAGCAGCCTGGGTCTCAAGGGGAGAGGGTGCCAGGTCTGGGAGGAAGAGCATGGCTGGGGTTGGATCCTCTCTGCCGTAGCGGGAGCTGCCCCTGTGGGAGGGGTGTCCAGCCTATCCAGGAGGAACAGCTCCAGCTCCCCATGCCCAGGACAGGGACACAGGTGCAGGGCTGCAGCCCAGCAGCTGGCTGAGTCCAGATCCGACTGGGATGGGGCTGGTCTGATCTCCCATTCCCGCTCCTGCAGGAGGGCCTGGACGGTGTCCTCAAGATCCTGGTGAACCAGCTGAGCTCCGACGATGTGAACGTGCTGACCTGTGCCACCGGCACCCTCTCCAACCTGACCTGCAACAACAGCAAGAACAAGACCCTGGTGACGCAGTCGAACGGGGTGGAGGCCCTGATCCACACCATCCTGCGGGCAGGTGACAAGGAGGACATCACCGAGCCGGCTGTCTGCGCCCTCCGGCACCTCACCAGCCGGCACCCCGAGGCCGAGATGGCACAGAACTCGGTGCGGCTCAACTACGGCATCCCTGCTATCGTCAAGCTCCTCAACCAGCCCAACCAGTGGCCACTGGTCAAGGTGAGGGGCTAAGGGGATGTTGGCGGCCAGAGGAAGCCTGTGGCTGCTGGCCTGCGGTGGGGTGTGCTGCTGAGGGGGTCTACAGACATGCAAGGAGCAATGGCAAGTCCTGGTGCTGTTGGGCCATGTCCTTGGCAGCAGCTAATGGAGAAAATGGCTCATCCAGCTGCTGGGCTGGAAGTGATCCTCACCCTGGCCTCCCCCACGGGAATGGGGCTGCGTCCAGTGTAGGAGGAAGCTGAAGTCAGCCTGGCTATGGAGGGGGTGGGGTGGGACAGGCAGGAGGAGGGGAGGTCCCTTGGGGAGCACCTGCTGCTCTGATCCACAGTCAGATGAATCTCTCCTTGCCTCCTCCTCCTCTCTTCCAGGCTACCATAGGCCTGATCCGCAACCTGGCCCTGTGCCCAGCCAACCATGCCCCTCTCCAGGAGGCTGCTGTCATCCCCCGCCTGGTCCAGCTGCTGGTCAAGGCTCACCAGGATGCCCAGCGGCACGTAGCAGCCGGCACACAGCAGCCCTACACGGTGAGCCCCTGCGGCAGGGTCTGCCAGGGGTGCCCTGCCCGTGCCACAGCCTGGCACCCCAAAAGCCAACCTGTCCCTGGCGGGGGTAGACTGAGCCTGCACTCGCGGGGGACATGCCCTGGCATGGAGTGCACCACCAGCTCCAGGGACTCCCTCTGAGCCCTTGTTCCCTGGCAGGATGGAGTGAAGATGGAAGAGATTGTGGAGGGGTGCACAGGGGCACTGCATATCCTGGCCCGGGACCCCATGAACCGCATGGAGATCTTCCGCCTCAACACCATCCCTCTCTTTGTGCAGGTCAGGGGCCGGGGGGACACGGGGGCTGCACTTTGCCACCTCCCACCTTGCTGGCACAGCCCCGAGGTGCCAGGGCCAGCGAGCCATGGTGCTTGGCTGGCAGTGCCCACACGTGTCAGGAGCACGACAGCTCCTCGCTGGCTGCTTCACAATGCCACTAATGTCTCCTGACAGCTTCTCTACTCGCCCGTGGAGAACATCCAGCGTGTGGCAGCTGGTGTGCTGTGCGAGCTGGCCCAGGACAAGGAGGCAGCAGATGCCATCGATGCTGAGGGAGCCTCGGCTCCGCTGATGGAGCTGCTGCACTCCAGGAATGAGGGGACGGGTGAGTGCCACCGTGCCAGGCCCTGTGCCAGGGGCTCTCTGCCACCTGGAATTGCCCCAGCTACAGCCCAGTGTGGGGCTTCTGGTGCTTCGGTGACATGTGGCACCAGGAGCTGAGGCTGCTGCTCTTCCTCTGCAGCCACCTATGCAGCTGCCGTGCTCTTCCGAATCTCGGAGGACAAGAACCCTGACTACAGGAAGCGTGTCTCCGTGGAGCTCACCAACTCCCTCTTCAAGCATGACCCGGCAGCCTGGGAAGCGGTGAGCATCCATGGAGACCAGCCCTTTTCCCTAGGGAAAGTAGGGCCTTTTGGGGTGGCCCCATCCTGCCTGCAAAAGCTGCTGCTGCCACCTCTGACCAGAGCCTGGATGGGAGTGACCAGCAAACCGGGGGAGGCAGGGGGTGGATGGGCTGTGGCCTCAGCTCTACAGCAGCCCTGGGTCATGGTACCTGCCACCTGGGATGGGGCTGGGCACCATGTAACCCCTGAGCATTGTGAGCACGAATCCTCTCTTCAGTTGTGTCACCTTCTTCCATAGGCTCAGAGCATGATCCCCATCAACGAGCCCTACTCAGATGGTGAGTATGGCCCCAGTTCTTTCTGGGTGCCCCCATAGGCTGTGTGCTGGAGAGGGGAAGGTTCCTCACCTTGCCAAAACCTTCCATGGGTGGCTGCCAGCAAAGCACCAGCCTGACCAGGCTGGGGATGTTCAGCTCCCCGTGTGGGGCTTGGGGCAGGAGGGTGGCCCTTGTGTCCTTTGCAGTGCCACGTGCCACACGCTGCCACAGGTGGGGGGACCAGGATAAGGGTGGCTGAGGTCTGGAGAAGCCTCTTGCTGGCAGGAGCTGAGGCTGCCGTGTCCCTTCCCTGCAGAGCTGGACCCTGGCTACCGCCCCATGTACTCGGGTGACATCCCCCTGGACCCCATCGACATGCACATGGACATGGACGGGGACTACCCCATGGACGCCTACAGCGATGGTGTCCGAGCGCCCTTCGCCGACCACATGCTTGCCTAACCCGTCCCACAGCCCCCGCCCCAGGTAGGGGCTGGTGGGTGCCTGGTGCAGGTGCTTGTTGAGGGCACCTGTGGTCCTGGAGCAGGGGGTTGGAGGGGGAGGCAGGGCTGGCTGCTGGCAGCTGGCTCTGCCACGGGGTCCCCAGTGCTGCTGTGGGTCACTGTCCCCATCACGCTGGGTGCTTGAGGGGCTCTGGGCTCCTCCAAAATCCCTCCTCAGTCGAGTAACAGGAGCTCTTCTGCCATGTGCAGGTGTTTTCTCCGTACAGAAGAGGGTGGCCCCAGAGCTGAGCATTCACAAGAAGGACTTGGGAGACAGAAGTGCCTGAGAAGACAAAACTTTTCCATTCCCACCAGAGGTTTTATTTTGCAGTTATTATGTTTTTTCTTCCCTGTGGGTCTGCGGAGAAAGTCCTTCCTCCTGGGACTGCTTCCAGCACCTACTGCCACATCCAGCAGCCAAGATCCTGTTTCTCTAAAGCTTTAAAACACAAACCCTGCACCATTAGCGACCTTTCATTGGCAAAATAGCCTTTTCTATGAATATATCTATTTCTGTTGGGTTTATGGTTCTTATGGTGCCAGCGGCTCTGCCGTCTTTACGTGTGTGCTTTCTAACCTCCCCACTACTTGTTCTGCGTGTAAGTGTTCTAGGAGAGGAATCTAACATGGGAGAACCCTTTGCTTCCTGTGAACTCGAACTTCACCAGGCCAATCTGGAGTTTGCTGGAAGCAAAGGCTGCCGTGTCCCAGGGCCTTCATTTTAGCCATCAGGATGTCTGTGGTTTCATCTTTCCAATCAGCCCCTGGGGAGCTGACTTTGTGTACCTGCCTATCCTCCCAGTAGCCCATAGAGGAGTGACTCCAGCATTAGGAACCGTGTCCTTGTACTGATCTCTGTTGCACACTTTAACCCTTTTCCCCTCTTTTTGGTGAGTGGTGTGTTCCTGTCCCCCCCCTCCCTTACCTAACCTATTTCTTAAAGAGGCTCTAGATCCGATGGTGCTTCAGCCTTCCACCGGACAGGGATGGACACTTACTGGAGCGTGGTTCAGGAAAGGAAGATTTTATTATTTCTCTAAGTTGTTTTTGTATAGACCAAAGCAAAGAATAAAATAACCCCCCCAGCCCTGCGTGGCCCTGAGCCTGTTCTGTTGGCTGGGGAAGGTCCAGGCTGGGTCTGCAGCCATGGTGACAGTGACCATCACCCTCCTCTGTGTTCCCTCCTGTGTAGTTGAGTTCATCCCATACTCTGCTTTGCCTGGCTGAGGGCTCAGATGGTGACTGGGGGATGAGCAGGTTGAGCCCCTCTGATGCTTGGCAAGGCACAGGCCAGCAGGTCCCACCCCAGCCCTGCACTGGGACTCCCTGCCAGCCCCTCACTCGCTGGGTCCTTGCTGGCTCCATCCAGGTCTGCCAGCTCAGCCAGCAGATACAAACTCCCAGTAATGAAGATTGTTTGTTCAGCAGCATCACCAGGCTCTCCTCTTGCTGCTCTGCAGAGCTCATGAGCTCTGGGGATAAATGCATCGATCAGGAGCGAGCTGAGTGCTTGGAGAGAAGCCTGGATGGAGCTGTGAGAGGCCAGGCTCAAGAAGTGATGTACTCAGTCCAACCTGGTTGCCTCCTTCAGGAGCCTGGCTCTGCAGTGGCAACAGATGGCAGGAGGAAATACTCTCAGCTGAAATGTTAACTCCAACAGCTGCGCCCAGGAGGGTGATGGGATCATGCTGGGAGGTGGAAACTGTCTCTTCACAAAGTTCCCCACCAACTTCAGGGCTTCCCATCTGCTTGGTGTCCTTGGCATGGGGATGGGGCCAAGGACAGACACTGCAGCCACCCAAGGCTTTCCTGTGGCACTTTTTTGGACAATGTGGCACAGGCTGAGCCTGGAGGCAGAAGGTTGCCCGGAGCAGCTCTGTAGGAGGCTGCAGGCGCTTCAGTGAGATACCACCGTGACAGGAGGAGGCAGATGGAGAACCAGGACATCATCCTCAAGCCCCAGCTCCAAGCTCTGCCTGCTGTAGCACAGCTTGTTCTGTGCAGCCACTGGCAAGACCCTCATCAGCCCAACACAAGTGCTGCTGGCCTGGGGAGATGTGGGGACCTGGTGGAAGGGAGCTGGGAGCGGAGCCATAGCCGTTCCTGGTCCCTGTCGGCATCAGCCCCTCTGTCCTTGGCGTTCCCTTGGCTCCACTGCTGCACCCAGCTGTGCCACGGAGGGAGGCTGGGGAGGGGGAGATGGGTGCCCACCACCCGTGGGGTCTGAGTGCTGCAGTGTGGCAGGACATGGAGGTTTACACATCCGTTGGCATGTCGTGGTTGGTCCCGATGGTAGCCTGGGCTCAGGCGGGAGCAAGCTGAGAACAAAAGCAGCAGGATCTGGTCTGGGAACTGGGGCTGGCTCCAGCCCTTTCCCACCGGCTCGGGGGAAACATCCTGCCCTGAGCTCAGCGCCGCGGCCGCAGCCAAGCCCCGGTGCAGGGATGTGACTCTGCTTCCTGCTGCTGCCTGTGCCAGGACCAGGCACCGACAAAACAACAGCTGCTTTCCGGGCAGAGCCGAGCGTCCTTCCGCAAGGCTGGGGGTGAGAAGCCTGCTGCCTGCTGCAGCCACTGCCAGAGCAAGAGAGGGATCCGTGACAGACAGTGGGAATGAACACCCTGTGCAGGGCAGGGGCAGGACATCCAGCCAGCCCTGGCTTCTGGGTTGCGAGTGGGGGGAGAGCATTAGTGCACCCACTGTGCCTCCAGCCTCCACCCAGTGTCCTGCTTTCCCACGGCCACCTCAAGCCCCAGAGAGTGCTTAGCCAGTCCCTGAGGGTGGCATAGGCAGTGGCTGCTGGAGCTCCCCTGCAGAGTTTGCCTCATCTCACCCTTTCTCCTGGTGCTTGCCCCCCCCGCCCCCAAGTCCCCACTCCCACAAGTGACCCCTAAGGCCAGTAACATTCCCAGGCTCCATGGTGAAGCCTTTGCCCCTCGCCTGGGTGGGATTTCCACCTCCCTCAGTGTTAGCTGCCAGGAGTCTGCAGCAGGGATGGGGTCCTGGGGCTCCCAGGGTCATTTTGGCCACAGCAGCAGCTGGCTGGGGAGCAGCTCGGGGTCTGGCTGCGCTGCCTGAACCAGGAAGCCTGTGCAGGAGTAAGGATTTTCCTGCTATGCGGGAAGAGACTAATGCTACCAAGGACGTTTCTGCGGGGGGAAGAGAAGCAGAGGGCTCATCTCCTGGGCACAGGATGGCATGTGCTGTGGTCAGCCATGGCCAGATCTGCAGCAGGGTTACAGCATCAGGTGTCAAGGGGTCATGACAAAGGTGAGAGAGCTGAGCTCCAGGCTAGGGAGCCCATTCCAGCTGGGAAACCAGGCAGCAGCAGGAACCTCCCTGGTGACATCCCCTGGGCTGAGGCAGGGCAGGACTGCAGCTGCCCAGAGAGGTTGTGGAGGCCCCATTCCTGGCAGTGTTTAAGACCAGGCTGGATGTGGCCCTGGATGACCTGGTCTAGTGCATGTGGCGTCCCTGCCCATGGCAGGGGGGTTGGAACTAGATGATCTTTAAAGTCTCTTCCAACCTCAGCCATTCTATGATTCTACCCCGACCCCAGCAATGTGACTGAGTCACCACCTCAGACTTGCCCTCAACTCTTGCTGCTCTGCAGCCCCTCATCCAGGCCCTCGCAGGGGCTCCCAGCTCCTTGCAGCCTCCCCAGCACCAGGCTCTGCTGCAGCAGCTGAGGGGAAAAAATAGCCCAGAGTGAGCCCAACCACCCCAGAACCCCTCAGCTGGTGCTGAGTCTCGAGCCCCAGCACCAGGGTGCAGAGTGGGGAAGGGTCTTTGGGTGAAGCCCATCCAGGCTATGCTGTGAGGCAGGAGGTGCCTGGGCAGGAGCTGTGTGACGGCATCGGGCAGGGCAGAGAGCAGCGAGCGCAGGTCTGCACATGCACCTGGGCACCAGCTGAGCCAAGGCCTCGCTTCTTCTGGCCAACCATCACCAGGTAACTCGGTCCACCATCCTCCTGCTCTCATTCAGCTCCCTGCCAGCCTCCGTAGGGCAGGTCCCCAGATTATCTGGCAGCTGGATGCTGGTGGCCAGGGGGACAGAGAGCAGGAGCGATCCCTGGGAGCGATGGGAGCTGCTCACATGTGTCTGAACAAGGTCTCCCCTGAGGAGAGTTGATGTACGTGCAGGAGCTGAGCCAGGAGAAGAGGACAGGTCCTGGCAGCCCTGGCTGGCTGCTTACTCATCAGCCAGGCTCCCTTCCCAGGGCACTGTGGGGAACAGTGCAGCAGCAGCCCAGCACCTCAGCACGGTGGGTCCCCTTCCTTCTCTGGGAGAGGGTCGGCAGGGTGGGACTGGGGAGCTGTTCTCTGGGCAGGGATCAGCATGGTTTGGGCCACTTAGGTCTGGTGGTCCTGGGGCCATGGGGCAGAGGACCGTGGAGCCATGCGTGTGCTTTGGGGTGTCCACGTTGCCTTGTGACTGTCATGTGTGGTGGGGAGGATCCAGCCTCGCTGGAGAGAGGTGCAGGGTGGCCTGGGCGCTGTGGACAGGGCAGCAGCAATGAGCACATGCTGGGAGGGAGGGCAGGAATGCCCTGGCATGAACCTGCTGCCAGGGACAAGGGGCTGCTGGTGCCACAACCCCCACCGGGACAGAAGTGGAAGCAGGGGTGGAGATGGGGCATTAGTCTTATGCAGGAAGCTCCTGTCCCCCAGGGCAGAGGGCAGCAGGGGCAGCAGCGGCTCTGGGGTAACTGGAAGTGGCAGGAGAGCAGGAACATGCTGGTTTTATGGTCTGTCTCGTGATCTGTTTATGGCTGGGGTAGGATGGTGGCAGGTGCTGCCCAGCCCTGCCCTGGGCGACACAGCAGGTCTCTGCTCTGCATCCTGGTGCTGATGGGGTGGAGGATCAGAGCTGAACTTTGCTCTCCAAGGTGGGGCTCCCGAGGGCTCCCGCGGGCACCACAGCTCTGTCTGCCCAGTGCGGAGCAGCTTTACGGCTTCTTCCCCTGCCCTCTGCTGAAGGCAGGGACCCAGCAGTGAGCCAAGGGGGAGCAGGGTCCTGCCTCATCCCTGCGGAGCATCCTCTGCCCTGTCTGGCACTGGCGCTGATCTGGATATCACCAAGTGTTTGCTTTGGTGCTGAGCAGGTATGGTGACCTGGTGCCATCCCCAAAGCTGCTCCACGTTCAGCAGCAGCTGGAGGCTGAGACGAGCTCTGCCTCTGTGCTGGCTGTTCCCACAGGTCCCCTGCCCTTGCCCCCACAGCAGGCTGTGGGCTGCCCAGGGAGCAGGGACACTGGCCATGCTGTCCCGGTCGCCATAAGACCCTGGCCTGGCAGAGGTTGCCCCTGGGGAGGGTAACTGGCCAGCCGATGGGGTACTATAGGATATGTGGATGCCTGAGCATGGGGTTCAGGATGCGTCCCTCGTCCCTAGAGCATCATCCTAACGGCTCCTTCTGCCCAGGCAGGGTCAGCAGAAGGGACTCCAGTGCCCACCACCAGCTCTCCAGGGAGCCAGGGAGGAGGGCGACTGTCCCCATGGCAACCAGCCCTCCCATGTAACGCCAGCCAAACTGGACACCACAGACCCTCCAGAGATCCTCCCTGGCCAGTGCCCACCTGCCTGCCACCGCCAGACCAGCCAGGACTCACTTGTCGCTGCCCTGCCCCACGCAAGCCCCACGTCAGCCACAGGCAAATACTGCGATGCTGCGACCATCACTGGTGGGTGGTTTTGGGGACTAAAGTGAGGGAGGGTGAAGCGCTGAGGCAGCTCTGGGCTGGTCCTTCCTCCTGTCCCCATCGCGTCCCCGGAACTGAGCCACTGTCCTGGCATCCCTGACCCCATGTCAGCATCCCTGACCTGCTGTCCCCAGCTGGGCAGAGCGTGGCCAGGAGGTGGCAGCAGGACCCTGCCCGCAGAAATCAGGGGGGTGAGGGGGGAGCAGGGGAGAGCTGAGGCAGGAATCCCTGTGTGCCACCCTCCAGGGGGACCCCTACTCCCCACAGGAGTAGCTTTGGGGGCAGATCTGGCTGGCGGTACCAGCCCCAGCCCCTGAGGGGACAGACTGGGCTGAGGGGTGCAGGAAGCAGTTCATGACACCCCCTGCACCCTGCTCCTCCTGGGTGCTCCCACCCCCGGGCTGATGCCGTGCCCCACTGTCCCTAGACCTGTGCAGTGGTGATGTCCCCGAGGTGGAGATCATCAGCCTGCTGGCTGAGCAGCTGCCCCGTTACACACTACGAGCTGACACCGTCTTTGGCTATAACCACGACGACTGGCTGCAAGCCTCCCCTGCCCCCCCAGAACCTGCAGCTCCCCTCACCCCCCAGCAGACCGAGGAGACCCTACAGTACTTCCGTGAGTGCTTCGTCCTGCACCGTGGGGCTGGCGAAGGCAGGGGGGTACTGGGGTGCTGGCAGCACTGCCTGGGTGGGGTGAGGGCCACGAGGGCAGCACAGAAGCTAATCGCCCCTAATGGGATTGACGGGCTGGATTTCCTCGCTCGGAACATCCCGGGCTAATTCTGGGAGCAGCTTCTGCTGAGCCAAGCCGGATTCTAGGAGGGAGCTTCCATCATCTCCTGGGACCCCCTGCACGTCCCAGCTCCCCTTGCATCACACCAGGGCTCTCTGGGCTGGGATGCTGAGGGAGGGGTGGCAGAGGGTGTGCTGGTGGCCCCCAGTGCTGCTGCCCCACCAAACATGACAGTCTGGAGCAGCTGAGGGGGCTGTGGGGTGGCTGCTGCTGGTGAAGCCACTGGAGCCTTGAGTGGGGGTGCATGTGGGTAAGACACCCACAGCCCCCGTGGTCAGGCTGGGGCCATGCCCCACGGTGGGACAAAGAGGCCCATTCCTGGGTTGGGGTTCAGCGGGGGGCACAGACGGATTATCTCTGCTTTGCTTCTGCTGCTGGCCCACGTGTGGCAGGGACAGGATTAGAGCAAGGGGCTGGGGGATGGATGTGGGGCAGCAGGAGACAGATGGGGCTGAGGGTTTGGCCCCTCTGCTGGCCTGGTTCCCACCCCCCTGCCTGTCACAGGCTGGGCTGGGGACAAAGCTCCGTCTTGCTCTGCCCACGCTTGCAGCATTCCCAGTCCAGCTGCTCCCCTCCCTAGTCAGCAGGCAGTGGGGTGCAACCCCCCCCCAGCCACCAGCACCCCTAAAGCCTGCAGCCCCAGTGTGAACTGAGCCCCAGCCCCTGTTTGCATGCCACAGGACAGACAGGACCTGCCTCACCAGGACCCTGGGTACCCCTATCCCCCCGCCACTCCACGGGGACATGGGAGCTCCACGGGTCATGTCTCGTGCCTCCAGGGTCACCAGCATGTTCCAGTGTGGAGGGGGCCGGTGCTGCCTCATCCCTTTACCCAAACCTTTAAGCTGCCATCAGAAATAGTCCCCCCATAATCTGCTTGCGCAGAGACACGGGGACCTGCCCGGAGGAGCAAATCCCTGGACAAGGGATTAGGAGGAAACATCTCCTGCCTGTCCCTGGCAAGACCCACACTTGTGTCCTTGGGGTCTCTGAAGAGAGAGTGTACCCAGGTGGGGTCCCTGCCCTCACACCCTACCACCACTGCTGCAAGGAGGAGGGGAAGGACGGTCTGAGAGTGCCTGGCTTGGGCCTCAGCTCCAGGAGGGTCCCAGAGGTTGCGGCAGGATGTGGGTTGGGGTCAGGATCTCAGTGGGTGGGAGTCCAGCAGGTAAATATAGGCATCATGTGATGCTGATGAGGGTGATGATGAGGGGCAGCTCCGGACTCTTGGATTCACCGTTGAGTTCAGTACTGAGAGGAGTGGCATTGGGGCAGCTGATGGGGTCAGGCAGTGTGTACGTTGCTGTTGCCACCATCACACCCAGTGTGCCCTGGTTCCATGCCATGCCATGGGGTCCTCAGCACAGCTCTGCTGCCCTCCAGCCTGCAAGGCCTGTGCTACGTGCCAGGCAGCTCCTTCATAATTCAGCACAGCATGACTTATTCAGCAGTCCTGCTTCTGTGCTGCCTCTGCACAAGAGTAGTTGTGGAGGAGCTGGAGGTGCCAGCCTCGAGCAGCCTGGATGGGGCACGGGGGACCCAGCTTGTGCCAGCCCATGCTCAGAGTAGGGGCTGCTGAGCAGGACAAGTTGGAGGAGGAGGGAGAAGCCCTTTCCTGGCTCAGGGACCTGGCAGGTCCCAGCACCGCTCTGGGTATCCAGACACGTGCAGGATTTTGAGTGAGCTGTGTTGGTGATGATGAGGGACCCAAGCCTGGAGCAAGGCTGGCAGGGCAAGGGGCCAGAGCATGGCAGAGGCTGTGCTGTGACATAACCTCAGTATCACAGGGACCCCAACCCTGCACACAGTCTGGGTTTGGGATGAAGGACCCCGAATCTCTCCTTGGGTCTCCTGAGGGGCAGAAGCCACATCTGTGCATGACCCATGGGGTTAACCCTGCAAAACTGCTGTTCAGGGACCCCTCAGTGTTCCCTCTCAGCAGTCACCCCCATCCATGGGGACCTGTGTGATCAGACCCACCCCGTGTCCACAGGCTGGAGTCCGGGAGGTGAGGGACAGAGCCCAGCTGAGCACACCAGGGCTGAGCAGGGTTGTTCTGATGGGTACCCTGATGGGAACCCTGGTCCTGAGGTGCTTCCACGGATGCCCTGATGGGGACCGCATGTTCCCAAGGCGCTCCAGGGGAGCGCAACAGCAACAAGCAAGCAGCCCCCGATGCTCACCCCCGCCCGGACCGGCCTGGCCTGGCCCCGCCCCTGCCGTCCCGCCCCCGCTCCCGGTCCCGCTCCCGGTGGGATGCGGCAGGGCAGGTGCGCACGGAACGAGCGACACTATAAATAGGGGAGGGAGAGAGACCAGCGGCGTTGGGCTGGGGGCGGTTCTGGCTGGGTGCGGCCCCGGTGGGCTCGGTACGGCTGGGTGAGGTTCCGGTGGGCTCGGCGTAATGGAGATCTGGAGCAGCCCAGCCGCCTACGAAGAGCTGAACGGGAGCCCGGAGAGAGGTGGCAGTGCTGATCCCATCGCCCGGGAGCTGGAGGAAGGTGAGGGTGGCACCATCCTGCCCGGCCCTGGATGCGGGAATGCGGCTGGGGAGTCTGGGATGTGCGGAGGCTGGTACAGAGAGGGCGGGGGGGAGGGAGAGCGGGAGTCCCTCCTGTGCGGGGGAGAGAGACCCCCTGCCAACCCCCTCTCTCTCTAGACCTGCCCTGCTCCATCCCAGGGGAACTGCTACCTGGTTCCTTCGGGAGCTGCTACTTGGTCCCTTGGGGACCCTCAGAGCCACCTTGACCCCAGGGAGCGTTATCTCTGCTCCAGTGGTGGTGGGAGCACGGAGAGGGGTGAGACTGAGGGTCCTGCCAGACCCATGTGTGCCCATGGGAATGGGGTCTGCCTCCCATGGGGTACTGGTCCCTGTGTTGCATTGGCCCCAGCATTGTGCTGAATCAGGCCCACAGATGGGGCAAGTGTTTACGTGTTTGCCAGTGCTGCAAGCCCCCAGTGTCTCCCAGCGCCCGCCACTTGCTCCAACTGTAACGATGCTCATGCTCTAATTATTTCCAATTAGCAGCTCAAGAGCCTGACAAGGTCCAGTTGGGAACCCCTGCAGGGAGCAGGCCCTGTTGGGGCATGGGGAGGGGGTTGAGGCTGGGGTCAGACCCTATCCCTGGAGACATGTCCACTGGGGTATGTGCCTGCTGGGGTGTGGGTCCAGTCCCCAGAGTAGTGGGGACTGGTTGGGGACAGGGGTGTTGGGTGGGGGCATTGCCATGACAACGTGCACACCATTACACAACCCCAGCTGGGGCTGTAATGGGATTTATGTGGCTGAGCCTCTCCCATTAACCCACTTTGTCTGCCTGCCTGGGGAGCTTGGCTACGGCTGGGGATGCAGGTTGAGGCCCAGAGTGCAGCCAACACTGCTCTGCGCTTGCCCTTGGGGCAGTTGAGCATCAGGAGAAGCTGAGGGGTGCAGGCAGGACCCAGAGCTTCATCCTTTTTGCCAGCTCCCTCCCACCCTGCAGCTCCAGCACTGCCATCTGGGTGCATGCCCAGCACTGTCTGGCAGCTTCTGCAGACGCAGTTGGCAGGATTGGTGCTGGGGCACAGACATCTCTGTCCTCACTCTACCTCTCCCTGCTAGAGACCCAGATAGCAGCAGGGGAGGAGGCAGGGCCCTAGATAGGCCCAGCCTGATGTGGTAGTGTTGGGTGATGTTGATGTTGGTGATGATGTTGGTAGGCAGCTGCTTGTTACTGAGGCAACCTGCCTGCAGCTGCCTCTGCCCTGCTGCTTCGAGCATGGGGCAGGGCATTGGGGTGGGTGTGGGAAGCAGCATTCCCAGAGGATGAGCTCTGCTCTGCCTCTGCCAGCATCTCCAGGGAGAAAGTAGGGCAAGGCTGGCTTCTCGGGGGGAGATCTGGAGGAAGGGGCTGCGGACAGATTGGAGGGGATGCTGCCTGTGAGGCCAGCACGGCATGGTGCCACACACCACTATATATACTGGAGCTCCAGCCTGCTTTTGGTTGGAGATGTCACCTCTGATCCCATCTCTGCTGCCTGCCTTTCCCCATCCTTTTTTCCTGTCTGTGTCCTGTGGTGGGACTGGCACTGTGTCTGAACTGGGGTGGTGAAGCAGTGAGGGAGGCTCGGCATCTTCCTGACACCCCAAGATGTGGGCAGGGTTGGGGGTGAGGTAGGAGCACCCTGTTTCCCATGATGCTGCCACAGCTGCAAGAATCCCAGCCTACCTCTGGTGCTGCTAAGCAGATAAAAGGTCCTTTTTGCTGAACAGCTTTGTGCTACCTGCAGCAACCACTTACCATTCCCTCCACCGTGCAAACTGAAGGGTTGCTGATGGGAAACAGTGACATGGGGCAGTGGGGAGGTGGTGCTGAGCCCATGATCCAGTCTGAGGGTTCTCCCTTCACCCTTGTCCCCTAGTCCTGTGTGCTGAGCGGGTGGTCAGGATCACAAAGACCTACCACGACATCGATGCTGTCACCAACCTGCTGGATGAGGTATGCTGGTGCCCACCCCACACAAGGGGTGTGAGGCTGATGTGAGGGCTGGGGCATAGGGATCAGAACAGGGAACGGGCCCTGACTGACAAAGGCCTGCCCCTTGCAGAAGGAGAGGGACCTGGAGCTGGCAGCACGCATCGGGCAGTCCTTGCTGAAGCAAAACCGGAGCTTGACTGAGCGCAATGAGCTCCTGGAGGAGCAGCTGGAGTTGGCCAAGGAGGAGGTAACAGCCCTGCATATGGGGTACTGGCCTTGGCCTCCTGCATGCCCAGCTTGGGGGCTGTGGGTGGCTGTGAGCTGTACTCTGATGTTCCTTTCCCTTCTAGATTGCACAGCTGCGCCATGAGGTCTCCATGCGGGATGACCTGCTCCACTTCTACACCACCACCACGGAGGAGAGCGAGCCTACCACCACCAGCCCCGCACCGTGAGTGGGGGGGGGTCCCCTGTCCCGCTGCTCCCCCAGGGCAGGGCTGCTCCTGTGGGGCTATGCAGAGGTGTTGGGCAGGAACTGTCACTGTCCCTGGGGTAGCACCAGGGCTGCTGCTCCCTTCCCTGCCACGGTGGCTGTGGGTTCAGCCTCACAGGCTGAGTCGCCTGCCTGGGAGGTGGGAGGAGTGGGCAGCCCCACCCTGCCCACACTGTGGGTGCTCAGCACCATCCCTGTTGTCCCTAGGCTGTGCCGGCATGAGTCCTCCCTGTCCCTGCAGCAGTACTTCCAGTACGACACCTTGCAGCAGAAACTCAAGTGCCTGGAGGAGGAGAACCAGAAGCTTCGCATGGAGGTGAGCGGGGCTGGGATGCTCCTCTCTGTGCCCACCTCTGCCCTGCTCACTGCTGGGGGTTTGATCTTCCCCCCAGGGAGACTGGAGCTCCTGCATCTCATGCTTTGTTCTTCAACCATCTCCCCTAGGCCACCAACATCGCAACCAAGACCTGTCAGTATGAGGAGCAGGAGCAGCAGCTGATGATCGACTGTGTGGAGCAGTTCTGTACGTGGGGCAGGGCTCATGGGGGGCAGCTCCTCTCCAGGTTTGGGCTGTGGGAGGAGGGCTATTGCATGGTCTGGGGGGGTATGCCCTGGTGGTGAAAGACCCCATGCCTTCCCCAGCTGAAGCAAGCCAGCAGGTGGTTTACCTCTCCGAGGAGCTGGCCCGCAAGGCCGAGGACACAGCGCGGCAGCAGGAGGAGATCAGCCAGCTCCTGGCTCAGATTGTGGAGCTGCAGCAGAAGTGTCGCACGGTGAGGGCCACCTGCCCATAGTGGGAGGGTCTGGAGGGGTCAGAGGGCACAGCTCCTGACCTGCCCACTCCCGCCCACAGTATGGATCAGAAGTGGAAGAGCTCCAGCAGCACCTGGCCCTAGCAAAGGAAGTGCAGCAGCAGCTCCGGATGGAGGTGAGCCCAAGGAGAAGCTGGCTGTGAGTGCCCTTGGCTGGTGGTGGGGAGGGGTCCAACCCCACTGCTCCCAGGGCTGTACCTAAGCTGTGTCTGTGCCCACAGCTGCGCGACCTGCAGGAGAAGTACGCAGAGTGCGGGGGGATGCTGCAGGAGGCCCAGGAGGAGGTGAAGAGCCTGCGCAGCCGTAGCCTTCCCAACAGCACAGTCAGCCGCTACGGCACAGCCAGCATCCTGCCTGTGGTGAGCCAAGGGGTGTGCAGCAGCGGCGCGGGGGATGGACTCTGCTCTCCCCTCTGCTGACACTGGGTGCTCCGTGTCTCCAGGACTCTCTGGCGGCTGAGATTAAGGGGACGATGAGGAAGAGGGCAGACAGCTCCTCCTCGGACTACAAGTGAGTGCTGGTGTCAGTGGCTCATGCCGGGGGGGGGGGGGGGNTGAAGGCGGTGAACCAAGCTGCCAGAGCCAAGTCTTGCTCAGAATCTCCCCAGAACACACCAGCAGCTCCCTCCGGTGGGGCCAGCACCCCCCACACCAGCTGCTCTGGCTCGGAGGGTGCCCAGTGAGTGCCACCGAGGAGACTGGGGCAGGGTGGGACTGAGCTGCCCCATGAAGGAGCTTGGGGTGCTGGGGAGATGTCAATGACACCAGAGCATGAGTCAATGCCTCAAGCTTGGGGCAGGGGATGGCAGAGCTGGGGAGAGGTGCAGTACAGGACCACGGCCCCAGCACCCTAATGCTGTGATGTTGGCAGGGGTGAGGAGGCTGGAGAGAGGCCCCGGGCGGCCCCGGGCAGTCAGGACCTGGAGGCTGCAGTGGAGCAGCTGTCGGTGCGGCAGCAGAGCCACGCCTCAGGGGAAAACTCCTTCTTCGAGGCCGAGCGGGAGCGCAAGCTTTGGCGGCTGAGGGATGGGGAGAGCTCCAGTGGCTTCCTCACCCCCAACGAAAGCATCACGTCCACGGGAACCAACTACTCGGCAGGCTCGGAGCTCACTGCTGGCTCCAGCTTCTCCCTTGGCTCCCTCACCTACCTGCCTGACAAGCTGCAGATTGTGAAGCCCCTGGAAGGTGAGGGATGGGAGGGAGCTTCCTGGTGTGCAGAGCTGGGGGTGCCAGGATGGTCCTACAATACCAGCTGAGCTCTCCTGGCTGTGTCCTCCCCCCAGGCTCTGTGACACTCCACCACTGGCAGCAGCTGGCACGGCCCAACCTAGGTGGGATCCTGGTGCGCCGTCCTGGGGTGCTCACCAAAGACTTCAGACAGCTGGACATTGACCTGGAGGAGGTCTACAACCTCAACGACCTGGAGGAGGATGATGTGGAGGCCAGCTCCTTCCAGCTTCTCCCTACCTCAGCACCTACCAAAGCCAAGGATTGCCCTGGGGGTGAGCACAGGGCAAAGGGAGGGAGGAGACATCACCCCTGCCCTCCTACCCTGTCTGCCCCTTGCACCCCCTCACACTCTCCCCTCTTGCAGCACAGCTTCTCCCTGCCACCCGTCTGTCCCCATGGGATTGCTCTGTCAGCAGCTGCCCTAGGGCTGTTCTCTTGCAGCTGCCCTGGCAGGGTGAGCTCTTGCAGTCACACCAGTGTGCACCCACTGCAACCAGGGCCAGTGGAAAGGACCTGTCTGGGAGAAATGTCAGCTTCTGTTCCTGCTTGTGCTTGCAGCTCCCTCCTCTGAGCAAGCCCCAGACCCAAATGCTGCTGCTGTGTCCCACGCATCTGCTGGCAGCTCGAAGCCCAGCCTTGGCTCTCCTGCCTGCTCAGAGCTCTGTTCTCTGCCTGTGTCGTGCTCCCCCCTCCCCATTAACCCAGTGTCTCCTATCCCTTCCAGTGTTCCTCTCTGTTAACAACCTCCCCCAGACCCCGTCTACCTTCACCATCACCACCTGCCACATCCTCCACCCCACCACTGAGATCACCACAGTGACACCCAGGTAAGGCGCATGGCCCCCCCCTGCCTGCGCTGCCTGCACAGCCCCCCAGCCCCCTGCACTTCCAGTCCTCTGTCTCATCCCACACTTTGCTTCCTCCAGCTGCAGGGAGCCTTCTGCAGCCCCTGATGCTCTGAGAGATGCCTAACTCTTGAAACGTTCCCAAATTGTGTGCCTGGGGACAAGCACCCCCAGAGGCCTGAGACCAGTCCCTTGGCCTCTGTGCTGCAGCACCTTGATTAGAAGAGGAACCTTCCTGGGGTGGCCAAGGCTTGGCTCATCCTGGGGAGCAGTTCCCTGGGGATGGAGCAGTGCTAGCTCCCAGCACTGGCAGAGGGCTGCCTTGCCCCAGGAATAGTGCTGCCTTTCCTCCTCCCTGCACTTGTGCATTAATTAAGATCATCCCAGGCCGGAAGACCCACGACTGGGTTGCCCCTTAATTAATGCTTAGCCATAATGAGTCCCTCCAAGGCTTGTTGGGGGTTGATGTGATTGGAGCTGGAGTTCACTGTGCACTGTTAGATAAAACCCTGCATGCCTGGAAAATGCTTGTGGAGCAGCAACCCTGTCCCATCCTCTCCTGGCTGCTTGGGAGTTATGGGAGGGCACAGCTGCGGCCACCCTCTGCCATGGGCTTTGGGGTGCTTGGGCAATGCTGCAAGCATGGAGGTGTCCTTCAGCCTGAGGCTCATTGGGTGAAGGAGTGTCCAGGAAGGAGGAAGGTCGTCCCTGGGGCCCCCCTGCAGCAGCATTCCCTGGGACAGAGCCCACCACTGACCTCCACTTCTGCTCTCTTTTCCCCTCCAGTCTCTATAACGCCATCGTGCCTTCTTGTGGGCCCTTTGAGAGGCTGACCCTTGGCAGCACCTGCCTGGAGTCCTTTCCCCCCATGCTGGCACCTGGACCTGGACCCCCGAGCACGCCCATGGGACTTGTCAGACTCTTGCTGGTGCAGGGCATCTCCCCCTCAGTGCCAGGGACCGGGGTGCAGTGCTGGGCCCCCCTGCTCCCCTCCCAGCATGCTGCCAGCCAGCCCTTCCCTGCACCCAGGGAGCAGGAGCAACCTCTGCCCAGGAGCAACATCTTCAGCTTGAACCTGGTGGAGAAGCTGCGGCGCCTGGGACTGGACAAGGTGGTGGCCAGAGGGGAGATGTCCTCCACCCAGGGGGAGAGCAGGGGAGCACCAACGTGAGGGTGCTCTGGAGCTCACATTCTCAGGACAAGATGCATCCTCTGCATCACCCATCCAAATGAAGATGAACAAATGAAGATGGAGAAACCTTCAGCCTCAGCTCCTGGTGCTGCCACAGGCCCCAGCAGCACTGGCTCGGGGACTTTGCCCTGGCTGTAGGGATGCAAACCTGAGGGGCTGTTGGCCCCCAGTGTGATGCTGTGGCAGGTGTCTCATGTGCAGGGGGTGATGTGCTGTGGGGGGTGATGCCTGGGGCTCTGGGGAGCCAGCTCCAGGCTGACCCTGTCCCCCACTGTTGGGGTATGAACAATTTTATTAGCAATAAAAACTGTTCCTGCTTTTGCTGAGCCTGCCTAAGGAGCAAGGGCAGCTCAGCTCTGTGGGACTGTCCAGGCTGCAGCAGCAACGTGTCATGCTCAGTCCCAGGAGAACCTGCCTCTGACAGGATGAGACCTCTTCCCCCTATGCTGCTCCTGGTCAGCAGCTGGGGGATGACTGGCCATCTGACTTTTAAAGGGAGTGATGGTTCCAAAAAACTTTCCTGTCCATGTAATAGCAGTAGTGGTGACACTTAGAGCTTTGGGGGGTGCCTAGGGCAGATCTTTCTTGGGGTGTAGCTGTTGCTCTTGCCCCTGTGTCCCTCACCACAGCCCCTGCTCTGTTTTGTCAAATAAATGTGAAGTCACAAAGCAGGTCCTGTGTGCAAGTCTGCTGCTGTGTGCTGTGTCTGGCACTGTTGGTTCTCTGCCCTGAGCTTCCTGGGGGGTTAAGGACCAATCCTACCTACCTGCTCTCTCTCTAAGTCTTCCCAGAAAAGACGTGAGCAGCAGTGGCCTTGGTGCCAAAGCTTTATTGCAGGAAGAGCCGTGCCCTGAGCCTGCTGGTGCTGTGCATGCTGTGGCCAGCCAGCAGCTACACGACATCGACCGAGTCCTCAGCGCTGCGGCGGCCAAAGTCCATCCAGTCGGGGTAGTAGTGGTCGTGGAGATCCTCTGTCCCCTTGTCCCCATGGACACTCAGCTCTGCTGGGGCAAGGGCAGAAGGATAAGCTGCCTCAGGCTGGGGGCTGGCACAGAGGGGGCAAGACTGTGCCATAAGGAGCCCCCCAAGGTCTGCCCACCCTCTGTCCCAGTACCTGTGAAGATGTGAGGCAGAAATTGGGCGATGAGGTGCTTCTGCTCCTGGGACAGGGACTGGGGCCAGTCCCTCCGAACCAGGCTGGTGGGGAGCTGACGAGGGACCCCTGCAGCGCCCGGTGCCTCTGCCGCAGGCCGGCACAAGCAGGTGCTCACCACGATGGCGAGGATGAGGCCGATGCACACCTTCACCTTCATGGCTGTGGGGAAGGGGAGCACAGGGGCTGTGGGCACTGAACCAAGGACACATGCTCAGCCTGTGGACAGCAGGTGCTTGTCCCCAGGACATGGCCAGCTCACAAGTCCCCTCTGTCTGTCCTAGTGGACCCCAAACCCTCTCGTTGCATCCCCAAGTCTTCCCCATCCCTCTCTCCTGGCTGGTCCCCAACTCCCCTCCAGCTGCTGCCCACAGCCCTGCCGAGACTCACCTGCTGGCTCTGGGGTTTGCTGGGTGGCTCAGTGGCTCGATAGCTTGGTAGGTGGCTCACTGAGTGTCTCCGTCCCAGGCAGCCCCAGCTCAGCCTCCCTTTTAAAGGCACTGCCATGGGTGCCCCACCCCAGGGGCAGCTCCACACCCACCCCCAGCAGGCAGACGTGTCCACAGACGCATGGATAGATGGCTGGAGACTGTATGGCTTGGCCATGACCGTATGCATGTAGCGTTCACTCACATAAACACACGTGTGCACGTGAGGTTAGCTCATGTAGTCAGCTGGACACACATGCCTGTCTGCACACCCATACTGAGCTGAAGGCCTAAGCTACACTGTATGTTGTACATATGGAGACACAGCTAAGTGTCTGCACCTCTGTCACCTGTGTGTGTATATCTATGTACCTATGAATGTGGCTATAGGTACACAGACGTGTACATAAGCACATGTGGTGTGACCTAATGCCCCCCGAGGCCACTGCCCCCAGCAGGACCTATGGCTGTGCTCTGGGGGGGGGGGAAATCTGCTCACTGCCTCCGTCTGTGGTGGCAGACCCCCAAACCCCAGCGCTGTGCTGGGGTCACCCCATGCCCACCCCAAAGCCCAGTGAGACCTTGCTGCTGCTCACAGCCTGCCCAGTACACATCTGCCCCCGCCCCCACCCCCCAGCCCTTCCCTATCAACAGTTCCTCTTGCCTGTTTCCCCTCATCTTGCTGTATTTGCAGAGCACATTTGTCTCTCTCCTTCAATAGCACCTGTGTGGCTGACGTGCTGCGGGTCAGGCACCTGTCGCTGCCAGCCTCTACCCCCGCGTCCCCCATGTACCCCCCAGGATGGTGTCGATGCTCCTCAAACAACCCCAAAACTAATGAGCTTTGAATGAGCAGGGAGGTGTCAGCACTCAGCCCCTCCTGCACTCGCAGCCATCGATCGCTCGCTCCCCGGAGCCTTTCTCCCAAGGAACAAACAAATCGTTCTGCAATTGCTGCCCTTTAATGACTCACTCCGGGCCAAATGAGCCTGCAAGCGAGGAGGACACCGCGGCCACTTCCTCCAGTGCCGGGCGCTTGGCCGCCCCTTGACGCAGGTTTGCAGCCTGGTCCCTTGGCCCAGCCCTGCCTGAGGAAAGGTCAAGCTCAGAGCATCCCTCAGCTCTGTCCCACCAGGTCTGGATCTCCTGGACCCAAGTGGAGAGGGGCACTGGGCTGAAGTGGTGCCTCCCTCTCGTGTCTGGGTGGCTGCAAAAGCCTGGCAAAGGCCCACGCTGAGAAAGCTTGATGGGCTCGGAAAGGCTCTGCTGCTGCTGGGGAAGGCTGACCTTTGAGAGCAGCAGATGGAGAGCAGTTGGACCACAGGCAGGCACACACACCCCAGGATGAGCATCATCATCTGTGCTGCCTGCGCCAGCTCCCTGAGCAGCAGGCAAGGCTTGAGGTCACTGGTCCTCTCCATTCCCCTCTAACTTGGTCAGGGAGAACAACACCCAGAGCTCAGCACAGCATGAGGGTGCTCCCTGCAGTTGGGGGTACGCTCCCTAGATCCCAGAGTCCCTGGGGGCAGAGAGCTGCTCCCACCGGGCTCCTCCGACAGCAGCAGCAGCACCAAGCGTCACTGCTTACAAGGCCCCTTAGCTCCAGAAAGCAACTGATGAACCAAGCAAATGCTTTTGAAAACCCACTTTTATTTAAATAAGACTTCAAATACATTACAGAGAACATTAAAAAGGAAATCAAAACCCTGTTACTTCACAGGCCATCAGGCAGCAGTTACATCTGCAGCTCCATCTACAGTGAAACTCATGACATTAGTCCAGTTGATCCCTTGTCAGAAGTTTAACGCAAGGCCACAGTTCCTTGCCATCACCAGCCCAGTGGCTGCGGGCTTGCAGGCTACCAGCACCTGCCAGGCCCCACCTGCCAACATCAGCCTTGAAGTCACTCTTCAGTCATTCCTCTCGCTCCAAGCCAAGCTTCCCCAACTCCCTCTGCCACCAGGAGCCATCTCCCCATGTCATGTCACGACTGGCACCTGGTGCCTTGGGAGGCACCACGGCAATCACCGTCCGCTGGGATGGAAGCGCAGCTGGAGGCAGGAGCGATCCGGGCAGCGTCTGGACTGACAGGCAGAGTCCCTTGGCTTAACTTGGAACATCTGGCTCCTTTGGGCTTCAGGCTGGACCATGCCCAAGGCCTGATTTACCTCTGTTAAATGAGGGACAGCAAGACGAGATAGCATGGGCTCTTGTCAGTTTATTACATCACTGAATTACACTAGTCCAGACTGAACAGTGGATCCAAGAT
This sequence comes from Galbula dea, assembly GCA_013399015.1. Taxonomy (NCBI): domain Eukaryota; kingdom Metazoa; phylum Chordata; class Aves; order Piciformes; family Galbulidae; genus Galbula; species Galbula dea. Next base: position 751,193 of record VWZX01011114.1, read on the forward strand.
TGTTACATTACACAAACTGGCTGGTTTTAAACTTATGACAAGGGACAGATGGGAATTTCATGGTAAGGAAATCTTCTTGCATAAAGCTTCAGTGAGCCACAGGCACTTAAAACCCATGGACTTTCAGCTGGTCGTCTTTAGCCAGTCCAATCTGCAAGAAAGAAAACGCAGCTTACAGCACGCTGAGGCAGAGGCTCCTGCACACATCCACACCCTGGGTGTGCTGCAGACACTGCAGAACCATCTGATCCTGCCCCCTCCTGAAGTATGGAATGAGGAGCAGACTGCAACAGCAAAGCCCTGTGGATGGCATTTGCCTCAAGCAAGAATTTCAAGAAGAACAGAAAGAGTTTCCTCCATCAGGCTGCTGTTGCTTGGCTAAGAAAATCAGAACCCGCGTAGTTATCAGCACTGAGACTTGTGTTGAGCTTAACACTTAGTGACCACGCACAGCAGGCCTAAGATCTCTTACCTCTACGAGGAACTGGCATATGTTCTTGCGCTGGTCACCCTGCAACTGAATCACTTCTCCATATTCGGGGTGTTCAATTACAGTTCCATTGCAGGCAAATTTCTGCGACAGAAAGAAAAGCCTCCTCAGTACAACACAAAGGACAAGCAGTGCTCCCAAACACTACTGCTGCTGCTGCCCCTGGAACCAACACCCACAGAGGCTGGAGCTCTAGCCCAGCTCGGGGCCTTCTGGCAGGGGCTTCGGCCTAGCCCTTCCTCAGCACCCACCTTTTTGAAGGCCTTCACCAGTTTCTTTTTATCGTAGTCATCCGCGATGCCCTGGACTGTGGTGAGGGTCTTCCTGCCGTTCCGCTGCTGGATCCTTATATGGATGTAGTCCTCAGTGCCGGCTGGGAGCAGGTCATCACCCTTACTTGCATCAGCAAAGGGGTCTGTGGAGAGCAGCCATCAGTCCCCTGCCCACCGCGCTCCCCATTGGCCAACGCGCCCGTCCGTCAGACACAAGAGCCGCCCCCTTTCCCCGTCCCGTCCCCCCCCCGCGGCTGACGCAACCGGACCCTGGAATAGCAACTGCGCCACGGGGCGGGGCCGCGCCAGGGCGGGGCACACAGGCCGCTCCCCCCGCGCCCGGGCCCTGCCCCACCACCACCGCCACACAAAGGGCCTCACCGAAGGGTTGGAGGTTCTGGATAGCGGACATACGATACGCTTCCCTTCCCTCGGCGGAGGCGGCGGCGGCGGAGCGGCGGGAGGCGGCGGCGGTGCGCGGGGCTCTGGGCGGAGGATGCTCTCGCAGCAGCGGCTAGAGACGCTATCAGGGGGGCGGGATTGGCGCCGCCCGCTTATATACCGCTTCTCTGTGACGTCAGCACGCACGGGAAGCGAGGGCGCCGATTGGCCGGCGAGAGGAAACGTCACGACGTACGGGCCAGCGCTGCCGCGCCCCGGCGGTGCGAGGGGCACCGGGCGCATGCGCGGAGGAGGCCCCGGGCGGGGGTGGAGGGGGAATCCGGTCTGCGCGGGGCGGCGCCTGCGCTGTGTGCAGAGAGCCTAACCGGGCCTAGGCCGGGCCGCGCAGGGGCCTCCGAGGGACGTGCCTGCACTGGGCCCGCCACCCCCGGTCACCCCTTGCTGCCCACTGTCGCCCTGCGGTCATATTTCGCCTTCCTCTGGTCACCCCTTGATGCCCCTGATCGTTCTTCTTAGCCCCGCCGGCGTCGTCTGCCGCCTCTGCCCCCCGGCTGCCCGATGGGCCCGGCCTTGGGACCCCCGCGACGGAACGGGACCCCTAGTGCAGCTCCGTTCTCGGGCCTGCGCCCTGTCAGCCCTGCAGGCCCCGGCCGCTTGTGTTCTGGCCGCACTGAAAGGCTGCAGGGCCCTTGGACCGACATGGGACCTGAGCCGGCCCCGGCAGCCCTCGTCCACACGGTGGACACCGAGGCCGTGGGGCTCCCGTGGGTGTATGAGGTGTCTGCTCCCACCCCATTCTGTGTGAAGAGGGCCTGGGCTGCTGTCGGCTGGTACTTCCTCTCCTGGTGATCAAACTCCCAGGAATCCCCCGTGGTGCCAGCCTAGGGATGACACTGCTGCATCCCAGTCACCTTGTGTAGGCCCTCCCAGAGTCCAGTGCAGGCCAATTTATCCTCTCTGTGCCCCTCGGTGGCTGCTCTGTGGGTGACTTCTCTACAAGCTCAGTCTGAGAAGGCTCAGACTCTGGGCGCTTGCCTGTGGATGTGTGTGTGTCACACATGGCAACAGCCACACTCGAACCAAGCACAGAGCCATATGCAGATAGAAATCAAGCTTCTGTGCTCCTTTTCCAAGGCTGCTTGGCAGGGAGATGCTCTGAGGTCACCAGAGTGCTGTGGAACACAATGTTCTTGAGGGAGGGCCTGGGGGACTCGGGGGTACCACAGAGGAAAGCTCAAGGGATCACCCAAACCTGCCAGAAAAGGAAGCTTTTTTTTTTCCTCTTTAAACATGTGAAACAAGTCTCATTGCACTCACACTTTTCATCTCAGGCAGTCAGACCTTGGCAAACATCAGTCCTGGCAGGGTGAACTCGGTCCTTCACTGCCCTGAACAGCTGGTGCAGCATGGCTGCTGGTGGCTCACTGCCTCCCTGGGTCCCAGCTGCAGGGTCAGATGAGCTGCCTCGGCTGGGACACCCCAGGAACCCTGGCCACAGCACTGGGAAAGGGGCAGCCTCTATCCTTCTGTAACATGCTGACACTGAAGTGTTTACAGGAGCCAGCTCAGCAGAGCAAGGAGCCCAAAGCTGACCTGGAGTGGAGGTCCCTCGGGGAGCACTTCAGCTGCTGGCCCAAGAGCTCTAGGACTGCTGGGCAAAGCCACCAGTCATTGTCTCAGAGCCCTGGTCACTGCTCAGTGGGAACTGGTGATCTCAGGTCTGGTCCTTGCCTCCAAGCCCTGCAGATGGAGACATGACTGAACATACTTCAAAACTAGACATGTTTAATCCTGCTCCTGAGTCCTAGTTTGGGAGCCAGGAGCCTGGGTCCCCGTGTTCAGCATGAGCTGCTAATGAAAGACAATTTATCACTTTCCTGGTGCCTGCTGTGGGGCTAAAAACTGCCTTGAAAATCACTGAGAGTCTCCTAGCACTGGCTCAGCCCAAGGCAAAGTGGGGGCTGCTGGCAGACCAACACCACACCCAGCTCAAAGATGTGTTACATGTCCCCAAAATACCCTGAAACCTCAAATATGAAACCCAGTCAATCTCCTACACAGCTAATGGGGTCAAAAGACACCAAGACCCAGATAAGCATTAAACTCTCCTCCAGGAGCTGGTTGGAGCTGCACATGGAGCAGAAGCATTGCCACCAGGGAGACATGGCACCTGTTGGGCTGTGGATGGCTTATCTCAGAGCTTATCAGCTTCCTGCAGCTCTCCTGCAGCCTCAGCTCTGTGTAGGTGTTGGTGCCCTGCTCTGGGAGCCATCCCCTGACACACTGTCATGCTGACAGGTTGTTGGCCTCTGGCTGTGCTGCATCTGTGGGCCCTGGCAGCCACTGCCTGGGGTAGATGTTGCAGCATTCTTGGGGGTTTTATTTGAGATAAAGGCAAACTGTTTATCTTGCAGTGGGCAGGAGGAGTAATCGGAGTTGCTGTATTTCAGTGTCTCTCTGGCAGCTCTAAAGCATCTGTCACTTTTGTAGGTCCACATGTGACAGATCAGCTGGAGAACTGGCTCAAACTGCCATGAAATGTGAGTTTGCTCCATGGTCCTCATGAACAAGCAGATGGCTCTTCTCTCTCCTCTCTTTCTGATCAGATATTCCTTCTCTCCCAGAAAAGGAATCCTGTCTAGCTGCTGTGTTCTGGGGTATGTAGGCAGCAGAGCAGCAATTAGAGATTTACACTGCATCTTCCTGCTGGAGGCATTTCACAGCCCTTGCCGCATCGTGTTTGATGCCAAACTTGAGCAGACTCTTTGGTACCTCCTGCCCAGGGCCTGCTGGTGGGCAGAGTGGTCTCATGGCTGAGCCAGGACGCTCAGGATGCCACAGAGAGTCAATTTATCAGTGCTGCTGCAGTTTCACAGGGTCCATACAATACCTCCTGGTCTGCATCCTCACCACGGGACCCCAGAGGCGCTGGTGCAACCCCAAGAGGTGAGTGTGTGACACCAGAGCTGAGCCTGCCGCTGGTGATGGGCTGAGTGCTGCCAGGGACATGTTCACATCAAGTCTTTGTTCTTCAAAGCAGGGTTCGGAGCAGGCTCCTGCAGGGCACCGGGGCCGAGCTCTCTGCACCCTCCTCACCCGTCTCCATCTTTGGGTGCTCGGTCTCGACCTGCTACTGCCTTTGCTGCCCGAGGTGTCTCCTCCCGAGCCGTTTCCCCTGAGCTCCCCACGAGGTGGCAATGCTGATCTCCTCTGCAAGAGCATCTCGCAGCACCTCCGGCTCCTGCAGTTCCGTTTATGCCCAGTGACTGGCAAAGAAGCATCTCCCTCCATCCTCTCCAGGCTGAACACTGGCGCCGTGCACAGGGAAATCCTGGTGGGTGAGGCCATGGCCACGTCTGGTGAGCTGCCAGCGCTGGTTTAGAGTCTGCAGGAGGAGCAGAGAGGCGCTGGAGCAGTCTGTGTGCTGTGGCACCTGTGTTATCATTCCTCCGTTGATGGCACAGCTTTGCAGTCCTCCTTTGGGCTGGGGAAGCTTCTGGAAACCACCCTGTCCCTTAGCAGTGAGTGGTACACACGGACCTGCCCCGAGGGAACGGCTGCTGGCAGGAGCAGGGGCTGCCCAGCATGCAGGGATCCTGTAACAGCAGTTCCAGGTGCTCTGGGAGGAGTGCCCAGCCCTGTTTTACTGCAGGTCTCTCCCTTCTGAGTCCTGCAAGGTCACCTCACCCTGTTCTCTGAAGTGAGGAACCCTGGTGCCCCTCCAATACACCCGGGAAGTGCAGCAGGAAGGAAGGAATCATCCCAGTGTTTTGCTTCACTGCTTCTCCCCAGCTCAGAAATGCCCTCTGGGCTGGGACCTTCCTAGAAACCAGCTTTTCTCCTCCAACATCCTTCCTGCAGCCTCTGGGTGACTGCAGGCTTGGATTCAGGATGAGCTGGATTTCTGATGTAGAGTATTCGATGCCATTAAGCAGTGAAGGCAGCACTGGCAGACCTTGGCCCTGGTGTTTTCCCTGCTCCTGGAAAAGGCTGAGGCATGGCCTGGCTGAGCCTGGCTGTCACAGGGCCAGAGGCAGCCCAGGGAGTTCCAGACTGTTTGCTCAAGTGCCACATTCCCTTCCCTTCCACCCTTATTCCTGGCAATTTACATCCCTAAGTTTGCAAACCCTGGAAGCACTGACTTCATGAGCAAGGGAACTGCTCTCTGCCCACCCCAGGTTGGGGCTATGGCCTGCAGGGTGCTCTCTGGGGTACCCTGGATGCTCCCAGGATGGAGGCAGATGTTCAAAGGAGGGTTTCAAACACCCTCCTCAGTGCTGCAGCATGTCCCAGCACAGCCCCCAGCACAGCAAGGCCCATCTGTGGGCATGTCCCAGCTCCTGTCTAACCCAGTGACCTCTGGTCACCAGTTTGGCTCCTGGTGTGTTACAGTCCCTGCCTTCTCAGGGTGGTTCCTCCCCTTCCTCTCCCCAGCGCTGCCTGTGACACCTCTGCTCTCCACGAGGTGCCAGGAGAGGTCTAAGCACCAGGGCTCAGCCCAGCCAAGCTGCTGGGGCTGGTGAGCAGGCACAAGCCTGGCTCAGAGCCTGGCTCAGCCTCTCCCTGCCTGCACTTGTGCACAAGCAATGGGAGTGATGCAGCTTCCCTGGGCTGGGAACGTGCCTGTGGCTGGACCTGGGCTCTGGGCTCAGGCCCAGCCTCTGTGTCCCATTGCAGAGATGCTGTGGGGTTGTCCCAGGGAGGGCTGGCCAGGGACTAGGGGCTCCCTTGGGTTTCCTGCTGAGAAGGGGTCCTGGAGCCTCTGCTGCAGCCCTGGCCAGTTCCTGTGTCATTCCCACAGGGCCAGGGTGAAGCCTGTCCTGCACCTCTGGGGATTCCCCATGCAGATGTTGCTCAGTTCCCACACCACATAAACCTCCAACTTGTTGGGGGTCACCAGGGCCTGGACAGCCCCAGACCTTGCCTGGGGACTCTGCATCAGCCTGGAGCAAAGCCTAACCTGGGAGCAGTGATGGCAGGGACTGGGAACGGTGGGGGCAGCTCCCCTGGGCAGCACCTGTCCTGCCCTGGTGCACACCAGCAGCCTCTTTGGCTCTGCCCAGCCTTGCTCTGTCCATGTGGCGCTGCAGGAAGTTTGCCCTGAAACAGATGTGGGCTCTGAGCCAGCCTGTTCCTGGGCAGTACAGACCCTGCCAGAGCTTCCTGGTGTCCCCAGTGGCTCTGTGGGTGTCTGGTGAAGAGCAGAGCCACTGCTCTGAGACACGGTGACCTGTGTGCTACACTGTCCCCAGAGACATCTCTGGGTATCCCATGGCTGTTCCCTCCCTGCTTAGTGACAGGGAGTAAGTCTGAATGGTTTCCTGCAGTGGAGAGGCCCAGAGCAGGCAGTAAGAGCAGCTCCAGGAGCCAGGACAGGGAGAGCCATGGTCTCTGTGCTCAGTCTTTCCTGACAGAAGACAGGGGAATGGCTCTGCTGGCACCAGGTACAGCCAGCACCAGGCTGACTCAGAGCCTCGGCATCAGGTTGTGCTGGGGCAGAGGGAGGAGCTGCTCCTGCATGGCAGCTCTGTGTCAGCCCCAGCCCCTGTTTGCACACGGCAGGCACCTCCAGCCCTTCTGCAGCTCACCACACCTGGGCCACCCTGCTGGGATGGGGACTTGCTCTGGGAGCCATGGGCAGGGGCAAAGGTGCTGGGCTCAGCTCCCACCTGCTCCCTTGCCATAATTTGCTGGGGCTGGCCAGCAGGGCAGGCGACCAGGCTGGGACACAGGGGTCCAGCCAGGGACATAACTCATCCTGCTGCTTCTGCTCTGCATGCCTCTGGCCCTGCCTCCCTCCATTATGCTGGCCAGGAGGCATGTGGCCCCTCTTCCCCTTCCACTCTGCCTGAACTTCACCAGAGCCCAGAGGGAGGTCCCTGCTCCCTGCCAGGGAGATAATTTGGGCCATGGAGGGACCCTGGAAATGGCCTTTGCTGAGGTCCTGTGAGTCAGGCAGGGCTCCTGGCGTGTGTGAGCTCACGACTTGCACTAGCACCAGCACTGGTGACATCCATGGACACAAAGTGGCCCTTTCTGGGCCCTTTCCTGCCATGCTGGGTGTTTGGGTATGGAGACACCCTGAAAGCACCGGGGAAAGCAGTGAGACCTCCTCCCAGGTGCCCTACCCCCCAGCCCCATGCTGCTGATGCTGCCCTGGCACAACAGGGATCAGAGTCCCCAGCTATGTCATGGCAAGGGTGGAGGGGAAGAGCTTTGCTGTGCAGCTCTCCCCATGTCTCCAGGGGTCTCTAAGGCCCAGGACAGGAGCAGCTCTATCCCTCCCTGATTGCTGCCAGCTTTACGCTGCTCTGTGCACTTCAACCCAGGCTGGGGGTTACCCTCCTGCTCCTGCCAAGGGAGGAACCAGCCCTGGTGTGTGTCTGGCCCTACCCTGCCTGGTGTGACAGGGAGAGGACGCTGGGCTGAATCCACCTCTCTGGCCCAGGGATGAAGGGACAGGAGATTTGGGGGTAACAGCAGCAGAAGTGGTGAGCACAAGGCAGAGCCTGGCTGTCCCCACCTTGCTGACTTGAGCAGAGGGAGGGGGCAGGTCAGACCAAACACCTTGGTCAGCATCTGCCTTTCTCCAGTTCATATTTCACTTATGAGGCAAAACCTGTGAGGGGTGTGGGCAGTCTCCAGGCACCTTCAGCCTCAGCCCTGCCCCTCCCCTGCCCCACGGCCAGATCCACTCATCCCTGCCTACACACACCAACTCCCCGAGGGCCAAACACTGGCCACAGGCCAGCTCTGCTTTCTGCATGCCTGGCAAAGCCCAGCCCTGGCCAGAGTCCCAGCACAACACCCAGCACTGCACAGATTTGCCTCTTACAAAACACTTGGCCACGGCACCAACACGAGCTGGGAGCTGGCAGCAGGGCAGGCCACGCTCTGGGATCCTGGTGCTCTGGCTCCCAAAAACCAGACCCCAACCGGGACAGGCTGACCTGGGGAGGGGGTTGCTTCGTGGGCACAGCTGGGTTGTGGAGAGCACAGCTTGTCGTGGCAGAAGGACACCTGTGGGAACTCCAGACCCTGGAGTGCCTGAGGTCCTTTGGGACATTGTGGCTGCAGAGCCCAGAGCCACAGCTCATGTTTGCTGCTGTGTTCTGCACCTGCCTGGCCCTCCCGTGCCCCTCTGCTCTCCTGGCACCCGAGGGTGCAGGAGCAGTGTGTTCAGCTTGACCCAGACTGCCAGGCAGCACAGAGCTGCTCAGGCCCCTCCATCTCAGCAGCCAGCATGTGCCAGCCTGGCAGGGGGACAGAGAAGCCTTGGCAGGCTGTGCCTTGGGAGTCCAGCCGGAAAACAGCTCAGCCACAGCCCCTAATTTTGGGTCTGAGACGTCAGGGAGCCAAGCGCCCATCTGCCTGCAGACCTGCTGGGCCTCCCCCAGCAGCAGCACCCCGGAGAGGACACCAGGGATGTGCCCTTCTGAGGGGACCCTGAATCTCCCTGGGGCACAGGTGGGATGTTGCCTCCTGGCTGCCCATCTCTATGTGCCTCCAGAGTCCCTCTCTGTTTGCTGTGGACCTGGAGCACCAGCACCGCTGTAATGGTGCTGCTCAGCTGCCATGTGCTTGGCCTTCCTGACAGCCACCGTGCTCAGCCCGTGGTGTGGAGCTTCCCCAGAGAACCAGGTCAAGATGGAGCCATTGCCTTTGGCCCTCCTGCTCCAGTACAGACTGCATTTGTCTGTGCCTTTGCTCCTTAAGAAAGAGCAGGAATAAACACCTCTCACAGCCCTCTCTGCCTGGGGGCTCCTTCTGAGCTCTTCAGCCTCTCTGAAAGCGAACACAACCCAGGGGACAGTGGCTGCCCAGCAGCCCCCAGCACACAGCCCACATGGCAGGAGATCCCTGGGGTCAGTGGGGGCTGAGGAGAGCCTCAGGTGTGTCAGGCCAGCATTGTTTTGGCTGACATGTCCTCCCTGCCGCCTCCCTGCCGCATCCCTGCCCCAGCTTGCCCCCACGCCCAGCGCTGGGCTGTGATTAGCGAGGCGAGGCCCTGCCTGCGTTCCCATCTCCCTTGTCATGCCCACGCCCTGCCTGCTGTGCCAGCGGGTGTGCCCCTCACCGCCCGCTCCCCGGGACATGCTGCCACTGCACTGCCTAATAAGGAGCCACCCGCTCCCTCCTGCTTGCACAACAGCTTGGCCTGGGTGCTCTGCTGACACTGCCGGTTCCCAGCAGCTCCCGGGAGGTGGTGGAGGCCAAAACGGCTCCTGTTACCCCCACAGGCTGCAGCTGATAGCCCCAGGACCCTGCACAGCCGATGCTCGAAACCCTGGCAGTGTTGATTATTGGGGTCTCAGTGCCCTATCCCAGAGCGAGTGACACAGGCAGGGAGCCACGGCCTGAACAGGGGCAGCCCCATGCTGTGGGACCCCCAGCTCCCAGGCCCCGTGCCGCAGGACACAAAGGCCTTGCTGCCTGGATAGTGGTGCCAGCTCTGCGCTGTGTACCTCACTGGCCTGGCTGCTGTGAACCACATCCCTGGCCTTGCTGGTGAGCCACAGAGCAGTGCTGGGCACAGAGCCTTGCTGCAGTAACACTCACACTCCTGCAACAGCTTTTGCTCGTGCTCAGCATGGGCTGCTGCACCACACAGCAAGCAGGCCCTGCAGCAGGACAGAGGTCCCAGTGTCCAGCAATCCCACCATGGTGTCCACACTGGGTCACCAGAACAGGGTGGGAAACACGGTGGTGGCTGGAGGAGGACAGAGCAGGTGGCTCTGGCAAGGGCTGTGCAGCAAAGCTGGCTCGGGGAACTGGCTGCTTGTGTCTCTCCATGCTCAGGGGGCAGGGAAAGGCACAGGGGACAGGAGGGATTTGTGTCCTTCCCCTGTGGGACAGGATGTGTCCAAAGGGGCTCGCAGGTCCAGCCCTGTCCGTAATTTGGGGAATGCTGGCTGCTGGCAGACAGAAGTCCTCTGAGCAGACATGATCTCTCTGCCCCAGAGAGTCTCACAGCTCTCCCCATCCCTCAGAGCAGTCCTGGGACCAAGCCCTGGGTCCCAGGCAGTCACTGGGGAGCCGTCCCCAGCCGAAGAGAAGGTGAAGGGCCTGGCTGGGCACCCATGAGGCTCCAATCTCTTGGGAAGGCTGGTGCAAACCCCCCAGCTTCCACTCACCACGACCCACAGGCTCTGACCCCCCGGGAAGAGTGGTCAGACCCTGCCCATGCCAGGCACCGAGCTGCACCACACCCTGCACAGGGAACGAAGGCATCAGCACTCCCTGGAGCTCCTGCAGCAGCAGGAGAGGAGACAGGGCTGCCTCGGCACCCAGGACAGACCCGAGATGAGGCTGACAGGAGCCCCCGGTGCCCTGAGCCCACCAGGCTCCCTGGGCAGGGCTGCAGCTGGGAAGTTAGTTCTCAGGAACTGGCTGATGGTGAAAGTTCTTTCCCAGGTGTGGCCCCAGAGGAATGTAAAGCCTCTGAAGTCCTCCTCTCCCCTGTAATTATTGGCAGACAAGTCTCAGCTTGGAGCTGGGCCGCCCCAGCCGCAGGCATGGGAGCAGCAGGGGTGATGCTGGCCTGTCCCTGCAGCACACATGTCCCCTCCTGCCCCAGGAACGCGCCCACTGACTCACAGGGACTGCAGGGCCAGCAAGGCCAGGCATGGATGGGAGCACCCCAGTGGGCTCATGCAGGTGTGGGGCCCCGTGTCCTCCAGTCTGTATGTCCCATGAGGTGACCAAACACCCACACACTGCCCTCCCTGCCCTCCCCCAGGGGACAGAGCCTTCTCCATGCTGGAGTGGGCAGTATCCCAACCCCATGGTCTCTGCAGACCCAGGAAGAAAGGTCCTTCCTGGCTCAGTGGGATGGGTCTGGCCATGCGGGACATAGGCTGGGCTGCAGCCTGGTCTGGCCCGTGCCCCAGGCATCCCTCACCCCAACCAGCTCTGCAGGTACTGTCCCTGGGACATTGCCACTGGGCCAGTGGACGTATTTCTGGCAGCTGTGAGCCAACAGATGCCAAAGGGCCTGGGCTCATGGGGCTATCAAAAAAACCAAAGGCCATCAATGGTGTCTGGCCCATCTCAGGGGAGTTCTGTGCAGCTGTTACAGCTGGAGCAGGAGCAGTGCACAAAGCCCAGGCTGCCTCAGGCAGCTTGGGGTCACCGGTTTGGGGTGAACATGGTGAGGCCATCTCCAGGGGGGAATCACTTGGGAAGGAGCCCTGCATGGTTCCCACACCCCACAGTTTGTCCTCTGCATGCTCATGCTGTGGAGTTGAGGGTCAATAACAGGCCTGCGGCCAAGGGCCATTGACTGCAGAGGAGCAGAGACAGCAGCCAGCAAAACCCACATCCCCATGGCAGTGCAGGGGCTGAACACCACAGCCAGGGTGCCAGGAGGAGGCTTCCCTGCCAGCCTCAGGGTGTGGGGAGCAGCGAGTGCTGCCATCTCTGGCGATGAGTAAGGACTGTGTACAGATAGGCATGCACACGTGTGTGCACACCCTTACACACCTGTTCACGCTCACCTCCTCCCCTCTCCACCCAAGAAAGGCAAGGGCTCAGCTCTACCTTGCCAGCTCAGAGACAGACCCAGCAATGTGGTAGCTCTAACTGGAGGCCTGGCTCTGCCTGCAGTGGGAATGGGATCAGGCTGCTGCATGGCTGATGGGGCACAGGAAGGGCAGGAACCCAGGGCCCAGCTGGGACCAGCACCGAGAGGTGCAGCCGGCCCCTATCTGATGCATGAAACCTCCCAGCGAGGCTGTCCATGTCCTTCCTCCCTGTGAGGAGCTGGCTGTGTACCTGTGTACCGTGTGCCCCATGTCCCTACGCTGCAGGAGCCCTTTCGTGGGGAACAGCACTGGTGGGATGCAGGCTACCCACCCTGGAGCACCTCCAGCACATCCTGGCAGACACCTGGACACCCTAGTGCACCCCAGCACAGCCCTGCACCTCTCTGCACAGCCCTGCACCTCTCTGCACAGCCCTGCACACACCCCAGTGCACCCCAGCAACCCTCTGCACACCCCTGTACCCCCTTGCACACACCAGCACCTCCTTGCACACATCCTGAGTGCACCCCAGCACCCCTCTGCACATCCCTGAACACTCCCTGCTCTCTCGCACCCCTCCAGCCGCTCTTCCGGTCCCCGCCGCCGCGCTCCACCTCTCTGCCAGCAGAGGGCGCCCGTGCGCAGCCGGTGGCACCGGCGGATCGCAGTACGGCTCCGCTGTGCATCGCCCAGCGCTGTCCCGGCACGGTCCCGGTGACGGTTCCGACCCAGCTCCCCCCTGCACTTCCACGGTCCCTGTCTCGGTGCGAGGTCTCCCTGGGGCTGGATGCACCGGTACCACCGATCCTCCTCCTGCTGTCCCCGGGGGATGCTCAGCCGGGCCCAGGCCCTGCCCCAGGCAGCACCGGGAAGGTTGTCTCGGCCCGGTTGTGGCCAAGCCGATCAGCACCCGCTACCCGCACCCAGCACAGCCCCTACAGGCACCACCGTGAGCAGTGGAATGGGGATGGACTCTAAGCACCGGCAGTGATTTTGCTCTTCCCTGCAGTGAGAGGCTGAGCGCAGCTACTGGGATGAAATAAAACAGTAACAGAGGCAAAGCAGCAGCTTCCAAAGCTGCAGCTCATGATTACTGTTGCCTATCTGGAGGATCAGCCACGCTCCAGGGGACAGCAGAGCTCAGGGTGTGCCAGGCCTGGGCAGGCACTTGCCTCCTGCCAGACATCAGCTGAGCTCCAGCTTAGTCCTTCCTCTTTGAACTCCTGCTCAGAAAACCATTAGTGTTTCAAGGTGGAGCCGTGGACCTCAGCCAGGAGAGCTGCAGGGCACGGCAGGAGAGGGATGAACCAGGAGCAGGGAGCATGGTCCTAGCAGGAATGGGGATGGCAAGGCTGGGGGACTCTGGTCCTCTGGAAAAACTGGAGGGAGGGAAGGATGGACGGATGGATGGGTGGGTGGATGGAGGGTTTATGGGAAGTCTGGTAGGTATTGACTGAACAGTCTTCAGTCTTGATGACTTCAGAACAGTGCCTGCCAAGGACAGATTAACAGCAGCTAAGTGATTACAATTGTGTGGGAAGCGTTAGTGCAGCCTGGTTACAGGGACTGCTCTGAGGTATCTTCCCAGTGCCATGGCTCTTGATGCAGGTCCTCTCCTCTCCTCTCTCCTCTCCTCTCCTTCCCCAGGCCACAGCAGGAGCCCTGCTGCCTTCTCACAAGCAACAGGCACTGCAACCAGCAGCCCTTAAGAAGCCAGAGAAAGGGATGTTGGGAAGGGACCAGAACACATGGCACATCCTACCAGGGACCACATCAAAGTCCTCCTCCAGAGAGGACCAAGCCAAGAGCCAGAGTCCCACCCAGGGAGAGGAGCCTCCTCTGGGGAGATGACTAGAAACACAGTCCATGGGGGCTGTTTCCATCGCTTGTGCCCATCATCTCCTGTCACTGGGGCTGTGGGAGGGTGGTGAGCCTGCCCAGAGGCCAGGACACATCCTGGAGGACACTAAATGGCAGCAGGAGCAGCCACGGAGGAGTCATGGGCTGGTGGTCCCTGTCAGCAGCAGCAGGTTGGGCACCTCCGCCCAGGGTCCTTTGGGGTGACTGACTGCACCCCAGGGCAGGGGGAAAGTGTCCAGGAGCATCTCCAGGCTGATGCCAGCACCCGCCCCAGCCCAGTGCCAGGGTCATGGACGTCCTCAAGCTGCAGCTCCCATCTGTGTCCTGGAGTCACTGTAGGTGCAGAGGGTGTGGGCAAGGAATGAACGCAGGAGCTGCTGCTTGTTGCCTACAGTCAGCATGGGAAAGTACAAGTGCAGCTCCTGGCTGCTCTGCTGCACTCAGCCAGGGGAGAGGGTGAGCAGACAGGGCGGGAGCCTGTTTCCACATCGACAGAATGAGGCACGAGGAAGTGCAAGAGCTGCTTGTTATCTGGAAGACAGACACTGAAAGACAACGTGGGAAACTCCAAAGGCTGGAGTTTGCTGTGAAGATAGAGCTAAGGGAATTCCTCATAGATTGGGAGTTTGGCTCTGCTCAGACACAAGAACTATTCTTTTGTCTAGACTAAAGCAAGCACTGATCTGTCATCCATCTGTCCTCCCTTCACCAGCCAAAACAACTCTGGTCATGCCTCTGACTGCAGCTTGGAGAGAGCCACTGGGACAGTCTTGGTTCCACACACCCTGTGGAGCAGCTTGTCCCTCAGGCTGCAGACCAGCAATGCCCATCTCTGGTCCATGGCTCTGCATATTGTTCCTGGCCTACAGACATCAAATGATGCAGGGCCAGGACCTGGCCTGATGCTCTGCTAACAGCTTGGGGCATGGACCAGCATGGAGGAGCATCACCTGCTTCCACATTCACCAGGAGGAGAAAGGGACTTGCCAGGCTGGCCCTGACACGGCTGCCAATGGCAGAGCAAGGTCTGGTTTCACCACTGGCAGGACCCAGTTTGGAGCCCAGAGAAGGGCAACACAGAGTCACTCCCCTTGTCTTCCCTCCAGTCAGCCCTTAACCTGCTGTCTCCTCTCCTTCTCCAGCCAAGGAGGACGAGGCTATGGTGCCTGACTCTCCTCCATCCCACAGGCAGGATCAAACAGGGTGAGCATCACCCATCACCCACCGGCTGGGCTTGGCTGGCTGGTGGCTGTTGGCCCTGAGCCTGCCCCCAGGGAGTTTCCATTGCACACACCGCACCGAGTTTCCTTTCATGGTAACAGATCTAACAGATCTAGGATTGCTTTTTTCCAGGTGGGGGGGAAGGGGCTGTCAGGACATGTCCTAGCAGATGATAAGGAATCAGCAGATGAAATAGAAACAAACCAGCATATTTCACTCCACACCTTGATATATTTAGTACCTATTTTGGTGGTGTTCAGACTTCCAGAGAAAGCCTGTGTGCAGGTGAAGCCTGTGCCTGCCATTCCTTACAGACTGCAGACATCTGCCCAGGGCTGCATCCTTCAGCCAGAGCCTGAGCTGCTGCGAAAGGCACTCGGGAGAAGGTGGCCCAGAGGGGAAAAACAATGACTCCTAATTAGCTCTTATTCATTACATTAAAAGCTCAATTAAGTGCTGTTTTGAGGCAAATGCAGCTCAGTGACCCTGGCCGTTCTGCACCGGGTTCCTGTGGGCATTGCTTGTCCCCTTCTAAGGCAGAACTTCCCCTCCCACCGGCTGGAGGAGCTGGGCTCTTTCTCTGTCCCTGCAGCACACCGAGGGAGAGATAAGCATCTGCGGCATGCGCCTTGCTGAGCAGCCTCTGATAGCATCTCCAGAACATTAGGATGTGGGATTTTGGCTTTTTTTTTTTTTTATCTCAGGGGAATTTACTGTGGGTGAGTGTTTCAGGAGAGCCTGGGAGACTGAATTCTTCTGGTAACATGAAATAGCTGAAGCGGTGCCTGCTCCTCTGTAGAATCATGCTGTGGCAACTGAGCCAGCATAAGGAGAGCTTTGTGCTAAGGGTTTCCTGTGTGAGAGTGGGGGTGTTTTGGGGTCGTTGGTTAGGAGCTCAGGCAGAGGTCAGAGCAGCAGCTGCCTGGCAAGAACATTGATTGGAGAAGACCAGAAAAAGCCGATAGTGCAGGACAAACTCCAGATCTCCTCTTGGGCTCCTGTGACAGCTCTAACAAAAGAGCTTAGCCATGGGCTGAGGTCGTGCTAATACAGAAAGAGAAGGCCTAGATCCCCAAGGTGGGAACTGCCTGGGGCAGGAGGTTGCCACAGCAAACATGAGCAAAGCGAACACATGTGGAGAACTCAGAGCAGGGGTGGCCATGGGATGGCTCCTGAGCACAGCCCCCACACGATGCTGTTGGGTAATCCTGTACCCCCCACTATGGAGGGAAGCAGGCCAACGAGAACACTGCTCTGCACCCTGCCAGGCTGCCCCGGGTCTGCTCTGCCAGCTGAGCTCAGGCACCTGCATGCTCTGCCATTTGCCAGCTGCGGGTGGCTCCCAGGTCCCCTCCTTCCCCCCTGCTCTCTGAGGGATTGGGCTCATGGGCATCTCAAAACCCCAGATTTTGCAGTTTGGAGAGACAAAATCCAGATGTGAAGCCCATCAGTTCAGAGGCAGTGCTGCTCAGAGACGAGAGCCCTCGACCAAGAGGATCTGGATCTCTGGTTAAGCTCCCTCCTGGGTGACCGCCCGGAAAAATCACACCACCTCTCCCAGAGCTAAAGAAAGAGATCATGACTCCCTATTAAGTGCTTGAGATCTAACAGCGATGCCGAAGCAGCGTTGTTGTTATTGTGACCTTCAGGGAACAGATGAAAGAAAGGAGGCACTGAATTACCGAGGGTGAGGCTCTGGGAACGTCTTAGCAAGTCCAAAATCAGTTCAGTTCATTAGAACGTGAAAACAGCCAGAGGGCTGCGGGAAGGAAGGAGATCACGGCTGGAGAGAAAACACAAAAGGGCTCCTAATCCCTAGAACTCTCTTTTGCTGCTTCTCAGGAACCTCTTCTAAAGGAAAAAACAACTTCTTTTGGCTGAGAACGAGATGGCTGGAGCCAGGCAGGCCAGAGGCTGGGTGTGCAATGTTCCACTGTGCACTGCAAGACCTGACGCCAGAGCACTAGAAGGGATTTTTGTTTCCTCAACAAAGAATAAACCAGAGCAGTGTTTCCTTTCCCGGTTCTCGCTGCTTTTTGCACGCTAATACTTGTCCAGCTGCATTGCTACAGTAACTCTGCTCAATCCCTTAATAGCACGATACAAGCATGGCTACTGGGGAGGCTCCACTGCCTCATCTCTGCACATCTCCTCTGCCTTCTCCTGCTTTACAGGGAGTCGTAGTGGTCTCGCTCCTCACTGCTGGGTGTGATGCCCTTTGCCTATCAGTACCTCTCATACGGGCACTGCTGGTCCTGCAGAGTCACCTTAGCATCGTGTCTTGCAGCTGGAAGACTGCAGAAGCAGCTTATCTCCCCGAGGCACGAGCACTGATGAGGGCTGCTCGTGCTCTCCCCATCAGAAACTGCCCATGCTGTGTCCTGGCAGTGGCTGTCTAATGCAGCTGCAGATGCTGCTTGTCTGAGTTAGACTACTTAAGCATTAAAACTTGCCTCAGCATGGGATAGAAGAATTAGTGGCACACAAATTTTTAGCTTCTACAGATCTTTTAGGAGTGACAGGCTGCTTCTGTGGAGTTTCTGAAAGTTGGTGCAGCAGAGTGGGTGCCACTGGGAAACACCAGGCATTGAAACTGACTGAAAAATGACTGCTGGAGGGACTTTCCAGTCTGTGTGGAGAGGTTCGCCCCAGACCAGTAGGTAAGGAGAAATTACTGGAGTTTCTTCTCTTTTGAGCTATAAGACCTGCCAAATCTGGTATCAGTACACAGATATCACCAGGTCTGTGCTTGTCCTAGGACAAGAGGTCCTGATGGGAAAGATCCCATCTGCTTTGCGTTGGCCCATAGGAAGATTATGGATGTGCAGAGCTCTTAAGTCAGCAGCTTTCGTTGGCTTTAGGCTCTTTGAAAAGGCAAATAAATAGATTTGAAGATTTTGAATGATATAAGACAGTTGGCATGTCCCAGAGGATTCACTTGTGCTGCCTCCCGAAGGAGCAGCAGGGTGGGGCTGGAGCTAGTACCTCTGCTCTCAGGTGCAGCACTGAAATGCCAGCACACAGCTGGGAGCAAGGAGCCCTGCTCTGAATCACAGCAAGTGCTGGGAACTGCAGTGGAAGGAGGAGACCTGGTGTGTGCCATCGCGTTTCTAGTGGGATGTGACAAAAGACATGAAATGGGGAATTGAAAAATGATGATTCTGGAACTTGGCTCTGGCTGTTAGGGGTGACGAAAGGCTCCGGCAACGCCTCCTGCCCAGGCTATAAAGGGCTCCAAGGCAGGGGGAAGCGAGCACTCGCTGCCTGTGCTGCCGAGCTCAGTGTCTGTGCCAGCCCTCCAGCCTCCAGCAGCCTTCACCATGAGCACCACGATCAGGCAGTACTCCTCGTCCACCTCCCTGAAGGGACTGGGAGGCCTAGGGGGAGGCTCCAGCAGGCTCTCCTCCGTGGGGGTCGGGGGAGGAGGCTACAGAGCCCCCAGCGTCCACGGCACCTCTGGCAGCTACTCTGTCTCCTCCCGCGTCGTCTCGGGGCTCGGCAGCGCCTATGGGGGCAGCTACTGCGGCAGCGTGGCAGGCGGCCTCGGCGCTGGCTTTGGGGGCAGCTATGGGGCTGGCTTTGGGGCTGGCTTTGGAGGTGGCCTTGGAGGTGGCGATGGCATCCTCCTGGCTGGAGAAAAGGAGACGATGCAGAACCTCAACGACCGCCTGGCTGCCTACCTGGACAAAGTGCGTGCCCTGGAGGAGGCCAACACGGACCTGGAGGTCAAGATCAGGGAATGGTACAAGAAGCAGGGACCTGGTCCAGACCGAGACTACAGCCCCTACTACAGGACTATTGAGGAGCTCAGGAACAAGGTAGGATGCTGGGACTAACACAGATATCTTGTTGTCAGAAGAACCAGAAGCACTGATTGCTACCCAGTAAGCACTCTGCTGTAAGAAGTGTCTCAGAGGCACGGGTAAAGTGCCAGGCTGGAGATGTCTCAATGTCAGCTTTTGATTTCCTCCTTCCAGTAGGAACCAATGGCAGTTTTCACTGGAAGAAGCAGATGTAAAAGGAGAGAATGCAGAAGTGAAGACTGAGAGACAAGTCTGCATTGAGAGTGCAGATTTTGGGGGATTTTAAGATGAAAGTGCAGGGAAAGCTGTAGATGTGCACAAACTGTGAACCACTCAGGTCATACTTGTAACCATGCACAGAACTTACAGACTTATTTCAGCTCTGTGCTACTGAAGTGCTTTAGATGCTAAAGAGAAAAAAACTGATGTCCTCCCTGAGTCTGACCTGAATCTTCTCCCACTGTGGATTATTTGCTCCTGGCTTTCGAATACAAAGCCCTGGAGCTGTAGGCACCTGCTCACTGCATTTTGCTCCATTTCTGCAGTCAAAAGATGAAACCATCCCAGAACAAATGGGCACAAGGTTTGCCAAGCATAAAAATCCTGCTGGTCCTCTGTCCTGCCAGCAGAGCCACACGGTGCTGGGGATGGAGAGCAGGTGATGCCTCCTTGACCCTTGCACCTGCCCTGAAGCATGGGAACAAATGCCATCAGCAGATCTCCCACGTCTGACATGGCTCCATGCTGAGGGAATCTTGGACAGGGAGGTCACAGAGTAATCAGCTGCTTCCTGCAGTCAGTCTCAGCTCAGCCTCACTGATTCAATACACACTTCTGCTAAGGAAACCCCAGGCTTCCTCAGAACTATTCCCATCCTGACACTCTCACTTAACCAGCCAGGAGGAGTCCCTGCCCCTCACGTGGTGCTTTTTCTTTACCCTCCACCCTCCAGGTACTGGTGGCCTCAGTGGACAATGCCAACCTCCTCCTGCAGATTGACAATGCCAGGTTGACAGCTGATGACTTCAGGACCAAGTAAGCCTCAATTCCTGGAAAAATGCAACAATGTCTGGAGAGTTGTTTGGTGAAATGAGGAGAAAATCCCATCCAACCCCCAAAAAGGCAACGTGGAAACAAAGCCCTCAAAATGAAGCTGTAATTTCCAGAGCAGATGGTTATGTAAATCCTGCAGACACTGAGGGATTGGTTTGCTGCCATCCAAAACTTCACTATCTTGTTCCTCTTCTGTGCAGAGAACTTGCACTGGGCCTTTGTTGGGCGTTTAATTTGTGTTTGTAGAGCTCAGCAAAGCCCAGAGCCAGTGGCAAGGCCCAGAGATATCAGGAGCAAAGCTGTGCTGCGAGCTCACATGGACATTGGCTCTCTGTTGTTCCCCTGCATTCAGTAGCATTCATCATCAGAAGGTTGTCCCTGCACCACTGGGGTCATGTAGAGTCAGCAGCAGCATGGAGGAAGAGAACAACAAACCCTGGTGCTCTGTCCTCAGCTGGGCAAGATCTCCTGCAACTTTCATGCCTGTTCTTGTGCCCCCAGGTTTGAGACGGAGCAGGCTCTGCGCATGAGCGTGGAGGCAGACATCAACGGCCTGCGCAGGGTCCTGGATGAGCTGACCCTGGCCAGAGCTGACTTGGAGATGCAGATTGAGAACCTGAAGGAGGAGCTGGCCTACCTCAAGAAGAACCATGAGGAGGTGAGCACAGAGACAGGTTCAAAAAAAGTCAAACCTGGGCCTAGAAATAGGAGGTCTGGTCCAACCTTTAAGACTGTGCTGAGTTTTGAATTGCTGGGAGAGAAGATGGGAAGTGCTGGTAAGGGAGCAGAGGTGATGCACTCTGGGTAACAGCACATCCTCTTTGGAGGCTGTGTCAAATCCATTCACCCCTGGACAGTTCAGTGATGTCCACTAGTTGTAGAAGATCTAGTAATGACCCAAGCAGCTTCCTGCCTGAAAGGTCTGCCTCCTGAGAAACTAAGCCAGCTACAGGCTCTGATTTCTTCTCTGAAGAATTAACTCAGATGGAGATTTTTTAAGAATTTGGATTATTTTACTGGTGACTGTGGAGCAAAGGCCCCAGAAATACCTGCCAAAGGATGCAGCCTTCCTGAAGAGCCCTGTCTCAAGAGGAACATCTTTGGATGCTGGTGGGTGGATTGTGTGGAGATGTGTGTCTCTTCTGTGGCAGGAAATGACCGTCCTGCGCGGGCAGGTGGGTGGAGAGATCAGTGTGGAGATGGACGCGGCTCCTGGAGTCGACCTCACCAAGATCCTGGCGGAGATGCGGGAGCAGTACGAGAGCCTGGCGGAGAAGAACCGCAGGGATGCCGAGCAGTGGTTCTTCAGCAAGGTGAGCGCCTGGCAGGCAGCTGGGGGGGGCCCGAGGCTGTGCCCCCTGCCCGGGGCCCCAACCCAGCAGGCGGCTTTGCCTTCTTGCAGACGGAAGAGCTGAACCGGGAGGTGGCCATCAACACCGAGCAGCTTCAGAGCGGCAAGACGGAGATCACGGAGCTGCGACGAACCATCCAGAGCCTGGAGATCGACCTGCAGTCCCAGCTCAGCACGGTACCGGGGGCCGGGGGACACAGGGCTGCCTCCAGCCCTCCTGCCCTCCCTCCCCCCTGACCCTGACCCTCTCCTCTGCTGGCAGAAAGCAGCCTTGGAGGGCACCTTGGCCGACACAGAAGCTCGCTACGGCACCCAGCTGGCCCAGCTGCAGGGGCTGATCTCCAGCGTGGAGGAGCAGCTGGCCGAGCTGCGCTGTGACATGGAGCGCCAGAACCAGGAGTACAGGGTCCTGCTGGACGTCAAATGCCGCCTGGAGCAGGAGATCGCCACGTACCGCCGGCTGCTGGAGGGCGAGGATGCCCAGTACGGAGAGGGGCTTGCTGGGGGAGGGCACACTGGGAGGAGATGGGGAACAGTGAAGGAAGTGAGTAAACAACCTGCATCCCCTGGAGGGTCCTGTGAGCCCGTTTCCTGACCACACACCTGGGTCTCCCTTTTTGGTCCTACTAGTCCAGACAGCTCAATGTTGACCAGAGCACTGCAGCACCCCTGGGTCCTGTCCAGTGTCTGTGTGACGCTGGGGAAGGAGCAGGTAGCACGGCTGCTTGTGGCAGTGGGGTGGGTGCTGCCTCTATCCCTGGCTCCCCATCACACACACACGTCCTTGCCATCCCCTGACTTTCCATTTTGACACTAGGCAGTTTCCAGAAGGCATTTTGATGAGAAAAGGCAGAGTTTGAAATGATTTTGTCTTAGAAAGTACTTACTTCTTTCCTGTTTCTGACCGTTTGCCTCTCTTCTCCTCCTGTAGCATGTCTTCCCACTATGTCTCACAGCCTGTGAAGGAAGGTAAGAACACGTCTTGGCTGAAGCACTGGTCACACAGAGCTCTGTCACATCCTGAGCCACCTCAGAGCACAGACTCTCTTTACTAGTGCACTAAGGTTACTCTGTTACATACAAGCTGTGAATTGACATAAAGCACTCATGCTGATGTTCCATGACATGTCTCAGAAGAGTATCTGTGCAGACTGAGACTATATCACAAAGGATTTAGGGGTAGGAATGAGGTGTTAGACAGGAGATCTGAGGCAGTTGTTGGCAGTAAATCTGCCCATCACAACCCTTAAGACACTTTCTCCTCCTTCTCCTCTGCAGGACCTGTAACTACTCGCCAAATCCGCACCATCTTCGAGGAGGTCCAGGACGGGAAGGTGATTTCCTCCCGAGAGCAGATCACTCAGGCTGCTCACTAAGGCTAAGGTGGTTTGCTGCAAACCTCACCCAGCAAAGCAAGAGACAATCCCAGCTTGTCTGCCCTGCCCAAGTAGATCACAAAGAGCAACTCCTCTTTGCACCCCCCTGCTTCCCTCACCCCTCTCCTAAGCACTATGCTGAGCTCAGAAATCAAATAAAGCTTTTCTTTGCACTCCTGCAACCAGGGTCTGGTCTCCTTGCTCCTCTCTGGAAGAAGCGACATTCTCCATCCCTGGTACCCAGAGGGTGGGACCAGTCCACCTGCCCTTTGATAATACCCGAGACCTGGCTGCTTCAGGAAGGACTCCTGGTGTAGGGGGAGGGCTGGAAAGGAACTGACTGCATGGGTCAGGGGAGAGGAAACTTGTGACAGTCTGTGTATTTCACCTCACAATTGTCACCGTGGCTTCCAGACTGGGGCAGAGTGCTGCTTCCTCAGCTGCCAGGGCCAGCAACAGCAGAGCTGAAGCTGTTCCCTCAGGGAGCCCAAGCAAGAAAGAGAACACAAAGCGGGTGATGCAGCCAGGACCCTGCAGGTGATTCCCTTCCCAGCTCTCCCTCAGCAGTCACTGTGCAGTCCAGACACCAAGCTCTGGGAGGAGCCACAGCGGAGCTGTGGCTGCAGCAGGGATACACTGGCTGACATCCCTCCAGAAATACCAGCTAGGCCTAGTTTAATTATTGCTTCCAAGGGCCCCACTGAAGGGTGAGGACAACAAGAGCTGGGAAGTGGTGGGTATGGTCTGTACAAGCAGAGGGATCAGAACTCCTCTGAGGTACTTCTGGCACTCCCTGGCTGTCAGAGCTGGTCCTGATGCAGCAGCTCAGGCTGCTGTCACCTGGCCCAGCTGTTCCTGGAAAGCCAGTTCAGACACATTCTTGGCTGGATCCTGCCATGTTTATTGCTTCATAAATCCACTCCAGAATCAATGAGATGATTCAGAGAAGCACTACTGAATGTGTGTAAGAACAGAGTGAGCCACAGACCTCCAAGACCTCTTTCCAGAAAATCTGCCTGGATTTTTTGGGGAGATGTGAAGGGTCAGGGCTGGGCTGGGCACCAGGGCTCTCTGTGAACCTCTCTGCCTTCCCAAAGGGGCAGAGGAAGGGAATGAGGGAGAGACACCTGAAAGAAAACTAAACCTAATGAAAATAATAATACTAAGATGAAATATACACAAATATCTACAAACCCAAATGTGAACCCAAGCCCCTGATGGTAATTCCATCACTGTCACCGCTGATGCTGTGGCAGCACTGGGGAAGTCCCAGACTGGACTCAGTGGCAGACGGGAACTACATTCAGCAGTTGGACTCTGGAACTGGAATCAGCAACTCATGGATGGAAGGCAGGATAGAGTTCTTGGACACTGGCCATTGGAGAAGAGGCTTGACCCTTGTGACCCCTCAGCTTTGTACTGAGCATGGCCTATGTGGGGTGGAATCCCTTGCTGGTCAGCTCAGGGTCCCCTCTCCTGTCCCCTCTTCCCTGCAGGTGCCACCTTGTACTTACTGCACCCCAGGGTGGGACACAGATTTAGCAGAGACCTTGCTCTGCACCCCAACCCTTGGTACTAGCTCTGCCCATCA
Organism: Galbula dea; assembly: GCA_013399015.1. Classification (NCBI taxonomy): domain Eukaryota; kingdom Metazoa; phylum Chordata; class Aves; order Piciformes; family Galbulidae; genus Galbula; species Galbula dea. The sequence continues at coordinate 775,135 of VWZX01011114.1, forward strand.
GTGCTCTCACTGCTAGAAGCAGATGCTGTCTGTAAGAACATGCTGTTGGCCTCAGAAAGTGCAGGACTGAGCCTGAGCTGAAAAGGGAAGTCACTGAAGAGTTGTGCTTCTGCTCTAACCCAAACCAGGACAGCAGATAAGTGAGAATTCACCTTGGGTTTTTCCCCACAAGACTGAGAGGATCCTGCAGTTCATCATCTGCAGCACAAGCTGAGGCAGCCAGGGGGGCAGGGTCTGGGGTCACCCCTGCTGCAGCTGTGCAGCTGCCCCTGGGCTGGGCCAGCCCTGGCTCCCCTCACCCATGTGGATTTGTGCAGGGCATCAACTGCCCAGGGCGCCTGTGTGAGCTGGTGTGAAGCACTCCCAGCATCCACTGACTTGCCCTAGACATGGCTGTGATCTGGAAGCTGGCTTTGCAGATCCCACTGGCAGAGAGAACATAACCATCCCTCGGCTGTGAGCATCTCAGCTTTCCTCAGGCATTGCACTAACCAACTTCACTTCTCCCAGAAGGGAAGCTAGGCCTTTATGCCACAACTGCTGATGAGCAGTGATCTCATTTCCACTCAGGTTCCACCAAAGGACATGTAAACACAACCCAGTAAGGGAGTGCTGTGGTCAGGGGAGCAGCTCCCACTGCTCTGCCATCAATAAATATCCAGGAACAATTCCTGACCCGAGGCCCTTCCAGCCACAGACTCTCTGCAGCCCTACCGGTGCTCTCAGGCTCCAGGGAGGGAGCCTGGCACAGCACAGGGCTCTCTCCAGAAGCCCTCCAAGCCCCAGGCTGGATGGGGTCAGGCACTGAGCAGCCTGAGCTCAGATGCCAGAGAAGGGCAGGGACAGACACAACCTGCAGTTAATGCCTGAGGCTTCCTAGGTCACCTCTCAGAGACCTCTCTTCTCCCCATGAGCAGTGTGGGCACCCCAACCCTCAGTACGAACTCTGCCCATCAGTGTTCTCACTGCTAGAAGCAGACACTGTCTGTAAGAACACGCTGTTAGCTCCAGAAAGTGCAGCACTGAGAGGAGACTGAGCTGAAAAGGGAAACCACAGGGACTCTGTACTGGCTTTGTCACCTACATCCTCCTTCCTCCATGCCACCACAGCACTGTGATGATAACCCAGGAGTTCTCCCCTTCTGTGTTGCCCAGATGAAGGTGAGGAGATGAAGATGGGGAACAAGCACATTCCTTGGAGCTGCACATCCCAGCCACCCCCGCACTGCCTTTGCCATCCACACCTGGGCAGGAGGAGCAGGGAGTGGGTGTCTGCTGGCTGCGTGCCCCGGCCCTGGGCGCTCACGGGACAAAGAGCTGCTGCTGCTGAGAGGCTGGAGCTGTCCTCTGGCCAGAGCACACACGGGGAGACTCCAGCTCTCCAGTTCTTTGAGTGGTACAGACTTGTCTCCATCCACCAGTGGCAGATGGCAACAAGGGCAGCTGTGCTTCTGCGCAGAAGCCAGCTCCTGATGCTCTCAGGACACATCCCACTGCTGCATGGTTTCCAGCTCTCTCCACACAGAGGGGAGGGAGTTGGAACCTTTCAAACTGCTCAGAAATGTACCTTTGCTGCTGATTTCCATACTCTCTCCCCCCTTCTTTGGCAAGTGATCTAAGGAAGAACTTGGCTGTTGGGAAGGGGTTGTTGGGGCCTGTCTATGAAGACAGTCAGACAATTCACCATGTACACACCTGAGAAATATCTTCTCCTCCACACCCTGCATTATTGCCTGGTGACACTCAGAGCTGTGGTTTCTGCCTGTGACGCAGGTCAGCACCGACAGCAGGCAGCAGAGCCTGACCATGCCTGGGGCACTCATCTCTGGAGCTGTTTTGCTCCTAAGAAGCACCTGGTATCTCTCCTGGCTCTCTGCTTCCATGGAAGCTGTTAATTCCAAACTCACACTGACCTTATCCTCCCAGCTCACAACTGACTGAGATGTTCCTCACAAGAACCATGCTTAGCGTTAGCTGCTGAGCTGTGACTGTCAGCTCTGTGCCCTTGTTCCCAGTGCTTAGAGACCAGGAGCCTTTTTCCTTACATCCTTCCTCTACTTTATGCTATTCCACGTATTTTCCTGGAGCATCTCATAGTGTTAAAGTTATACTAGCAGGTGGCCATGCTCTGTCCTTTCTGAATGGTTTGTGAGGCTCTTGCTCACAAAAGCATCCAGTGCTCGTGGCCTGTTCCCATTCCTCCACGCTTGGGTGGTCTCCGAAGCGATGTGAAGCAGTGAGCCCTGGAGCACCAACTCCCTTTCCATTGCCCTTTCATTACAGAACATCCTTCTCTGTGGATAAAAGAGCAGTCCTGTACTTCCAGGATTGGCAGCCAATTTCCTTCTAGCACCATTGTACTCAGGAGACTGCAGATGAACATTCAGGACATGGCTGGTTTTGCCCCTGCAGATGTCCTGTGTGTACAACCTGGGGACAGGCAGGAAACTAGAGGCTGGGACAAAAAGACAACAGTAGAAGAGCTGGTGCCTGTCTCCATTGAAGCACTGTCTGAACAACTCAGTTTCCAGAGCTAACAGTACAAAGCAGCATTAAAATGTAGCCCTGAGCAAGGAGCCTCCTACTTTGAATCACACCTGACTATTTAACTGGAAACCAGAAGCATAAAGACATCCTGTGAGAGAGAAAAAGTTTCTAGTGGAATATGACAAAAACCATGAGTAGAACAAAGGCAAAAATGACGATTCTGGAAGTTGGCTCAGATTTTAGGAGTGATGAAAATCATGGGGAATGCAATAGAAAAAAAAAGCTCCGGCAACGCCTCCTGCCCAGGCTATAAAGGGCTCCAAGGCAGGGGGAAGCGAGCACTCGCTGCCTGTGCTGCCGAGCTCAGTGTCTGTGCCAGCCCTCCAGCCTCCAGCAGCCTTCACCATGAGCACCACGATCAGGCAGTACTCCTCGTCCACCTCCCTGAAGGGACTGGGAGGCCTGGGGGGAGGCTCCAGCAGGCTCTCCTCCGTGCGGGTCGGGGGAGGAGGCTACAGAGCCCCCAGCGTCCACGGCACCTCTGGCAGCTACTCTGTCTCCTCCCGCATCGTCTCGGGGCTCGGCAGCGCCTATGGGGGCAGCTACTGCGGCAGCGTGGCAGGGGGCCTCGGCGCTGGCTTTGGGGGCAGCTATGGGGCTGGCTTTGGGGCTGGCTTTGGAGGTGGCCTCGGAGGTGGCGATGGCATCCTCCTGGCTGGAGAAAAGGAGACGATGCAGAACCTCAACGACCGCCTGGCTGCCTACCTGGACAAAGTGCGTGCCCTGGAGGAGGCCAACACGGACCTGGAGGTCAAGATCAGGGAATGGTACAAGAAGCAGGGACCTGGTCCAGACCGAGACTACAGCCCCTACTACAGGACTATTGAGGAGCTCAGGAACAAGGTAGGATGCTGGGATTACCACAACACCTTCATTAAAGTCACTTCTAAATAGATGACCCTGTTCCCAAAAGCTGAAGGGAAGAGAACTAGTGGGTGACAGGCAATTGTTCTGAGATGGGAGAGCAGAAGGAAGACTTTGGACAGTCACAACTTCTGGACAGCAGTTTCTTGGTCTTGCTCTTCATAAGGGACAAAGATGGGTTTTCTGATGACTGTTCCAGTGTAGGGAGAAGGCTGGGGCAGGGAAGCAGGAGTCAGGGGTTGCTCAGGTGTTGGTTCAGGTTACCTGGTGCCACAGGGCGTGTGCTGCCTCCTCCTCATTTCCTGCCTTTCCTCCATGCTGCTCCTCATGCTCCAAGCCTGTACTCCCGTTGTGGTCTAACCCTCTGCAGGCAGGGACCTGTTCTCCTTCTGGCACTGCTCACCACTGAATGATATGCAAATGGCAATGCTAAGTCTTTCCCATAAAGATCCTACAAATCAGATCTTTTCCAGCCTGATAGAAGGCTCAAGGGGGAGGCTTATAAAGAAGGAAACTTCCCTGGGGGTTGATTGCTCTTTGGAGGTGCAAACACAGACACAGTGACATCCAGGAGTTAGAACACATTGGACTGTGGTAGGTGGCTTCAGAGGTGCTGAGATCAAGTTCTGAATTGCACCAAGTGAAATCATGGCCAAGCTCCCTGGCTGGTTGCAGGTAAAGGGCCTTAAATAAAAGTAGCAGAATCTGCCCTTCCCTTCCTACCCTGCCAGTGCTGTCCTCCCTCTGCCTACATGAGTCACCATGAGCTGGTTCCCTGGTCCTTCACGCTGCCTATGCAAGGTGACAGCATCCTTAGTAAGCTCAGGTTCCCCCGGAGGAGCTGGAGGTGTGGGTGGGTAATGACCATCCCCATCTGAGAGAAAAGCCCTGGGAATGGGGCAGCAGGGGCTGAGGGCTGAGTGCTCAGGGCCTGGGGAAATCACACCCCCAGGATTTTCAGTTCTTTAACCCATCTCTTGTGCTTCACCTTGGGGCCAGGACCCTTGCCTTGATGCACAAAGCTTCTCTTCACGTTCCAGCTTGTCAGGTCTGCTCTGATCTGGAGCACAGAAATATGCTGAGGCTGTCTCCAGGCTGGAGCAATGAAGTGCTGGCTCTGACAGAAACCTTCTGCTCACGATGCAGAGGGAGGCAAATCCTTCCCTCCCTTCCTGCACCACAGCTGGGAAATGACCACATCAATATCCCAGATTACTGCTTGGATATCCCCTGCAGCATGTGAGCCCAGCCAGAGGTTTTCATTAGCTTGTGGCTACAGAAATTGCTGCTCATTACCTGGCCAGTCTTGCAAAATCCCTGAACAAATATTAGCACCTCAAGTGTAATTATGAAAGGAAAATGATTCAGACACATTTGCCAGACAAAGCCCAGAGTGCTGCCAGGGCTTGGAGTATTGTGTGAACACCCAGAGGTGCCAAGGGCAGGGCAACACCCTCTGGCATGTGCACATGCCTGTGTCTTCACAAGACCAAACCCATGCCAATGGGATACTGAGCACAAGGATCTCTTGGCAGAGTCCCTCTGGAAGTCCAGCCTAATGGGAAGGAGGTTCCTTCTTGTGAGCAGGAATCAGGCAGCAGCAGGAGGTTTTCTGGAATGAAGTTTTCACTCCTTTGCTCTCTTTTATCCTCTGCCAGATTCTTGCTGCTACTGTGGAAAATGCCAACATCGTCCTGCAGATTGACAACGCCAGGCTGGCAGCTGATGACTTCAGAACCAAGTAAGTCCAATGCCTTTGAGAGCTCCTGGGGAAGGGAGGGCAAAACCAAACTCCAGCCTGTGTAAGGCTCTGCTGGGCTTTCTGGGACTGCAGCTGCTCCCCCAGGTCACTGCTCACTGAAAGTGTCACCTTTGGGAAGCGTGGATCTTCCCCTGGACACAGCATTGCCTGCTGTTCCTGCACCGTGCTGGGCTGTGCATGCCCAGCCAAGAGAAGAAATACACCAACCTGGGGAAGGAAACCAGAAACCCCTCTGTGGGCTGGGCTCCACTCTGCCACTGTCTGCCTGTGTCCCCAGGTTTGAGACGGAGCAGGCTCTGCGCATGAGCGTGGAGGCAGACATCAACGGCCTGCGCAGGGTCCTGGATGAGCTGACCCTGGCCAGAGCTGACTTGGAGATGCAGATTGAGAACCTGAAGGAGGAGCTGGCCTACCTCAAGAAGAACCATGAGGAGGTGAGCACAGAGACAGGCTCAAACTGGAACCTACAGAATGTCCCTTGTACACAGCAAGAAGTAGTCAGGTCAAATGTTCAGGAGTGTGTCTGCACTTAGGGCTGTCGGGAGACAGGCAAGTGAGTGGAGACAGTTCCTTCAGACAGGATCTCCAGGGGTTTGTGTGCTAGGTGCAGATAAGAGATTTGTCATGATGGGAATACATGGATTTCACTCTGACATAGACCATATGTCTCTTCTGTGGCAGGAAATGACCGTCCTGCGCGGGCAGGTGGGTGGAGAGATCAGTGTGGAGATGGACGCGGCTCCTGGAGTCGACCTCACCAAGATCCTGGCGGAGATGCGGGAGCAGTACGAGAGCCTGGCGGAGAAGAACCGCAGGGATGCCGAGCAGTGGTTCTTCAGCAAGGTGAGCGCCTGGCAGGCAGCTGGGGGGGGCCCGAGGCTGTGCCCCCTGCCCGGGGCCCCAACCCAGCAGGCGGCTTTGCCTTCTTGCAGACGGAAGAGCTGAACCGGGAGGTGGCCATCAACACCGAGCAGCTTCAGAGCGGCAAGACGGAGATCACGGAGCTGCGACGAACCATCCAGAGCCTGGAGATCGACCTGCAGTCCCAGCTCAGCACGGTACCGGGGGCCGGGGGACACAGGGCTGCCTCCAGCCCTCCTGCCCTCCCTCCCCCCTGACCCTGGCCCTCTCCTCTGCTGGCAGAAAGCAGCCTTGGAGGGCACCTTGGCCGACACAGAAGCTCGCTACGGCACCCAGCTGGCCCAGCTGCAGGGGCTGATCTCCAGCGTGGAGGAGCAGCTGGCAGAGCTGCGCTGTGACATGGAGCGCCAGAACCAGGAGTACAGGGTCCTGCTGGACGTCAAATGCCGCCTGGAGCAGGAGATCGCCACGTACCGCCGGCTGCTGGAGGGCGAGGATGCCCAGTACGGAGAGGGGCTTGCTGGGGGAGGGCACACTGGGAGGAGTTGGGGAACAGACACAAGATGTGCTGCCTGGGGACTCAGCCCCACTGCAGCTTTTAGGGTTTGACCTTGTGTTCATACCAGCCATGATGCTCAGTGGCTCAGTCCCTGGTTTCTGTCTGCAGTGAGATGCTGTCACAGGCACCTTCCACTGCTGGAAGGGACAGTGGTCCCCTTGCCCTCCAGGACACACTGAGCAGAGCTGTAGTTTTAGCAACAGCTCTGAACTTTTTCTGTTTTCCTCCTGCCTGAATACCAAGTCTGTATACCAATAACAAAAAGGAGTTCGCCCCTAACTTCTCTTTGTTTTTCTCCTTCTCTCGTAGCATCTCTTCCCAGTACTCCTCCGCGATGTCCTCACACTCTGGCAGAGATGGTAAGCACCTGTCTGTGGCCACACAGTTGTAACACAGCTCTGGGACCTGCTTGTAGAGCAGCAGCCAGAGTGAGGGAGTCAGAGTTGCTCCTCGGGGTGCTGCTGTCACAGAGCAACAGCATCAAGAGACCTTGTGTGCACCTTACACTGCTAACCCCGGGGAAGAGCTGTCAGGAAGGGGGATACCTTGCACTCCTTTCCCACAGGAACGAGTTGTGTGATTGAGCAGGCAGTATTCTGGCTTTACACAGACCTGAGAAATCAAGGGACACCACATCCTCAAGGAGTTTGCCTTTTGCCTCCCTGAGCCTTCCCCTTGGCCTGGCTCTTCCCTCCTCCTAATCAAACTAGGGCTGCTCAGAACAGCATTTCCCAGCAGCCTGTGGGATTTCCCACTCCTCCCTGAAGCACATGCGGTATCTGATAGTGCATTCAGAAGACTCCCTCCTTCCTGCCCCCGGGTAACTGCCCTCTGCTCTCCTTTGGCAGTCGTGACGTCCTCCCGCCAGGTCCGCACGATCGTGGAGGAGGTGCAGGACGGGAAGGTTGTCTCCTCCAGGGAGCAGGTCGCGCTCACCACGCGCTGAGGGCCAGCAGCTCTGCAGATCCTCCACCCCAGGCTCACCAGAGCAGTGGGCTGACCCAGGCACCCTCTGAGGCTGTACCTGGGGGGGTTGTGTCACAGAAAGCAGTTTGCTTCCTTCCTCTGCTCCTCCTCCCTGTGCTACCCTGACTCCAGGCAGGTGCCACTGTGCACTCTGCACACATCTAATAAAGCTTTTTCCCTAGTTCATGCAACTGCAGACTTGTCTCTCACTGATACATGATCCCTCACAGCCTCAGGGTTGGGAGTTCATGCCAGGGGAAGTCCTAAGAAACCACAAGCAGAAGCCAGTGAGAGGAGGGGAGTGGAGGGACAGGGATTGCACCTGAAGCAGGAATCATTTGCGTTTTCACTGCTGAACTCATTGCTCATCAACATGTGGGACGGGCTGAGGGACAGACTGGAGAAGTGTGATACAAGATGAAGGCAGTGATGGAAGGATGATGTTTGAGGTCAATGTGCCACACAACTGAGAGCTGAAGCCAACAAAATAAAGCTCAGCTCTCTAACTCTTGGTATCACAGAGAATCACTTTCTCCTGTAAACTGACCTCAAATGACTTCAGCAGGGCTGCTACTGTCACAGGCACCGTTCTGAGAGGAGCCTGACATCAGACGCTGGCACAGCTCACACCTTCCTGCTCTGTCTGAAGTCATTCTTAGGAACACAGTCTGAGAAGTTTACACACACCTCTCCACGTGCCCTCAGGCTGCATTAACAGGCTCTAAAGAAACATTGCTTAAGCCACAGAGGATGAGCAGCAGGAGCTTCCCGTCACTATGGCATCTAGTGGATTACTGCTGAAATCCTTCTGCAAACACACCAGCTACTTACTGTATGCCAGCAGTGTCTGCAGGCAAGCTGCCATGTGGGGCTGGGCCAGGCAGCTTCTGCCCTGGCCACCAGCCACCACATTTGCCTTTGCTCACTGATTTCCTGGATTGTGGCAGAGGAACCAAGGGATGCTGTGGGACATATCCCCAAAACATGTCTTGTGGGACACATCCCCCAGCATGTCCTGTGGGCTAGATGGAGCAGATCAGCCCTAAAAGCCTGGTGGAATCACTTAGATTTAACTTCATGTTTCCTAGCCAGTGGCACTTGGGAGCTCTGTCTGCCCTTGGACCATGGCCTCTCGTTTGTCACCTACCTCAAGAATGCAGATTTGGGTCTCAGACCCAAGAAAGGGAACAGTTTGCAGCAGATCAGCTTCCCTTTGCTGCTGATGGTGTGCAAGGGGCTGCTAGGGCTCAAGGTAAGCACTGGTTTGGTGATGAATCCTCCCTCAGCTGCACAAAGGCTTTACAATCCCAGGGAACAATCCTGCCCTGGGCAGGCTCTGGAAGAGGGATGGTGATGCCATGCTGGGTGTGACAAGACAGGCAAAGGAGAGGGAAGGTGATCGAAGTGGAGAACCTGCCAGGGCTTTCAGAGAAGGGAGTGTGAGGAGCTATCATCCTGCCTTGTGCAAAGGGCAGGCAGCCGAACACAGAGCAGAGTGCATCCACTAGATCCTGCTTTTCTCTCTGCTGGAATCACGGACCTCCAGGGTGGAAGTAGGATCTTCCAAGCCAAGTGAGCCACAGCCATCTCAAACCCAAACACTAGAGCAAGCAGAAATGAACTTTAGCATCAAGCTGTCTTAGACTTTTCCCTATTACTCCCTGCTCCATACAGTTTGTGTATCCTCTGCCCTGGCACACCCTGGGGGCTGCTTCCAGCCCAGAGCTAAGCCCAGGCTGACAGTCCTGGAGGGTGGTGGATAGCAGCCTGGAATCCAGCAGGGACTTGGGATTAGGTGTTGTGTCTGAGTCACCAGGTCTCCAGGGAAGTTTACCTGGACATGAGAACAGCCATGACTCAGGGAATGTTTGTGACAGGATGAAATGCTGCATCTCCTTCTTAGGGACACATTATACTTCCTATACTTCATATGCATTAGCTTAAAACACAGTCTTAAGCCTTAAAATATGCTGAGACTACCAAGGGACTTTCCTCTGGGGAGATCTAACCTTTCTCATTCCCATTGCCCTTTTGAATGTGCTAGTTCTGTGCAGAACAGCCCTTGGGAATGACGCTACAGAACCCACCCTCTGTCCCCACCCTGCTCTGCTCCCTAAAGCACAGCACAAGACACAAATGGATAATTCCTTCCTGTTTTCCCTAAAGCTCATTAAATGGGAGCAGCACTAGGCCTAGGGGAGGCTTTTCTTTGTGCTAATCTTCCCTTGCCAGGCCTGCCTGGCTGTTTGGAGGTGCTGCTGGGAAATCCTCCTCAGCTGTCATTCCTCTCTTCTCCCTCCCCTGGGGCACAGCACTGCCTGTGAGGGGCTCCTGAGTCAAGTCAAGTGAGGACGTTGGTCAGAGGCATTGCCCCTGGCTGGCTCCGAGGCTGGGTGAGCAAACTGCTGTCTGCAGACTCCAGTCTGGGAGTCAATGAACGTTCTGGAATGAGCCTGCCATTATGCATGTAGATACTGTCATTAACAGAGCTCCTCATCAGAAATGAAAATCTCTTGTAATAAGGGAGGTCTTTCAGAGCTGGCAGGTCTGAGGTATGCTCTGGGGTAAAAGCAAGAGCTGGGTTTGATAAAAAATGCACATTTTGGAAAGGAAAAAGGCTACCAGAAGAGCACACAAATCCAGAGGAATCAAGAGTGAAATTGTTTGTATCTCCTTTACAAAAGCTGTAGAAATTCTAATCCCCTTTGGCAAGGTCTGAAGGTCAGAAATAAGGAAGAAATGTGGAAACTGCTCAGTTGTCAGCACTTGAACAAACCTCACTCATTAAGGTTTGGATTTTTCTCACTGAAAAGAGTAGCACTGCCTATTTCTCAGTCAAATGGAATTAATTGTTAGCTCAGCATTCATTCTGTGGATCAAAAGAGAGACTCTGCTCCTGATTGCCTCCTGCTCCAGCAGTGGGAGCAGCTGCCAGGCTGCTGCTGGGCTCCATGGCAGTGACACCTCGTCCTGACCATGCCGCAGCCTCTGCGTCCCCTGGCACCGCGGCACCGGCTCCACTGTCTAATTAGGGATGTAATAAAGGATGGACACACACAGATCCCACACCACATTTAAGGTGCTCTGGGTTTGCAGAGCCAAGATAAAATCAAGACTCATGATCTTAGCCAAATGGCAGAAGCAATATTTCTGAGAGAGGCTGCCCCTGACGCATCCTCTCTGTGCTGTGTTCAGGTGACTTGGATGCCAGAGCCAGCGGTGACCAAGCCTGGGTGCACAGCAGCCAGCATTTGCATGGCTGCATTAATATTCTGAAAGCAAGGAGAGATCCAGATGACAAAACATTTTAATTATTTCCCTTCTTCCTCAGCTTAATACTGTGAGACTGAAAAAAAGCTTAAATGACCTTTCCTAGTGTCTCTTCTAAGAGAGATTTCTCCCAGGTTATATCTGGAGGATTTCCATGGTGCTGGCTGGGACTGGCTCAGACCCATACAGCACCTGGCTGCTTCTGAAACTCTCCATGTTACTGTCAGAGGACTCTGATGGAACTCCTTCCGTGGCTGTGAATGTTCACAGACAGCTGCAATGTTTGGTTCCCAGGAAACAGCCTTTCCCTTTTAGTTTGGTTAAGCAGTTGAATGTTTTGTCTACCCTGGAAAGCAGTGAAACAAACGGCAGGGTTCTCCCCTCTGCAAGGGGGTGTTTGGATGCAGCAGGAGGAAGAGAAGTAACAAACGATCACTGGGGCTCTCAAGAACAATATTCCTCTGTGCTCTCCAAGCAAAGAGCATCTCGAGGTCTAGTGACCCAGAGCTCAGGAGGCTCTCACTCCACTGGCAGCCCCGTGGAACAGGAGGGACTCTGGCTGCAGTGCACCTGCAGAGAGGCAAGCCTGGGGTGGTCTCCTGGCTCTGGCCCCGGGGTCTGCAGGGCAGCTGGGGGAGGGGACACCCTTGCTCTGGGTCCCAAAGGGGTCCAACAGGCTCTGTCGCATCCGATGGCATTCTCACAGCTTTCACTTGCCAGGTAGACTCGCCCATCGGGGTGGGTAATTGCTATGGTGATGTTTCAGCCCCCAGGCACTCTCGGGTATGTCGCTTTTTGTGTCACTGTTTTGGGCTGTCATCACAAGTCAGACCTGATGATTCAGGAAGTAACATTTTTGATGTAGTTTTGAAACACGCTTCTGTTAACCAAAGCATCTTTCTGTTGTGGGATTCCTGGAGACAAACGCCTGTGGGGAAGCCTTTCCGGCTGAAAGAAGAAATTAGTCCTAGCCAGGTCAGAGGGAGGAAGAATAAACAGCCCTTCTCCAGCGGCAACAGCCACCAGGAATGCTATAAATAGAGGAGTATGGGGACAGAGGGATCACAGCCGGATCCCGCAGACATCCGTGCAGCTCGCCCTGGGCTCTGGGGTGGATCCTCGTGCTCTCACCATGAGCTGTGCCGTCAGGCAGGTGGTTACTACCTGCTCCCAAGGCTCTGCAGCTGGCAGCGGAAGAAAGGTCTCCTCTGCCTCCTCGGGAAGACAAGCTGCCTGTGACCTGGGCGCTGCGGTTGGCAGCTTTTCTGGCGGCAGCTTAAGTGAGGGATTGCTTGGGAAGCAGCTGAGCGCCGGCAGTGCCACGGGTGGCAGCTTTGGAGCTACCCAAAGGCCTTGTTCCACCCTGGGATTCGGCGGAGGAGGCATCTGCGCCCGAGCTGTCGGGGGCGGCTTCACCAGGGCCAGCGCCGGCTGCAGCGATGGGATCCTGTTTGCCAACAACGAAAAGGCAACGATGCAGAACCTCAACGACCGCCTGGCCTCCTACCTGGACAAGGTGCGGCTCCTGGAAGGGGAAAACGCTGACCTGGAGTGCAAGATCAGGGAGTGGTATGCTAAGGTAGGGCCCAGCTGTGAGCCACGGGACTACAGCTGCTTCCATAAGGAAATTGAAGACCTTCAAAACCAGGTAAAGCATTGTTTGGGAAGGATATCCTCTGACTGTGGAGGATATCCTCTGTCTGGGAAGGATTTCCTCTGTCTGTGGAGGATATCCTCTGTCTGGGAAGGATATCCTCTGTCTGTGGAGGATATCCTCTGACTGTGGAGGATATCCTCTGTTTGGGAAGGATATCCTCCTGTCTCTCTGGGCTTTGCTTTCACATGTGGATAGACCAATGTCAGATGGCTGAGGCAACAGCTATGTCTCTGGAGGTGCAGATGAAGCAATGCTTACAAGAAGGGGATGGTTTGAGGGAGGAGGATGCTGCACTCAGAGCTGAATGTCAGCAAGCTGGCACATGGTTCCCCCCCCCACTGCCATCTTAACTCCTGACATATGTCATGGAATGAGCCCAGGCAGGTGTTTCCTCCAGGGCCTTCTGTAGCCAGAGGAAGCTGCAAGCCCAAATCTCTCTCCTGCATTTTCTTTTCCAGATCCTGTGTGCAGCCATGGAGACTAACAAAATCCTCCTGAACATTGATAACAACAGGATGACTGCTGATGACTTTAGAGTGAAGTGAGTAGGGCCCTGTGCTGGAGCGAGGGGCTCCCACTGCCTGTGGGGGGTGGGGAGTGCCGGTGATGGGGACACCCCAACCCTCTGCTCATCATGCTGCCAGATTTCTGTGGAAGGCACTAGCAGAGACAGAACGTGATCCTGACTTCCCCCTTCCCCAAACTCAGGGCTTGCCATGCCATGGCTTACTGCCCTGCTGACCTTTCTTTGCTGCCTGTGGCTTAAGGTACGAGACTGAGTGTGGTCTCCGGCAAAACGTGGATGCAGACATCTGCAACCTGAGGCCTGTCCTGGACCAGCTGGCCAGCTGCAAGACTGACCTGCAGCTGCAGTGTGAGGCCCTGACCGAGGAGATGTGCTGTCTGAAGACAAACCATGAGGAGGTTAGATTGCCTCTTGCTCTTAGAGGAGGAAGAAGGAAGGTGCCAAGCTCCCCCAGGTGTCAGTATTCCTGACCTGGTGCATGTGTTCTCTGCAGGAGATGAGCTGCCTGAGGAAGCAGGCGACTGGAGATGTGAGTGTGGAGGTCAATGCCTGCCCTGGCCCAGACCTGAGGAAGATCCTGGAGGATCTGAGGTGCCAGTATGAGACACTGATGGAGCGCAACCGCAAAGAGACTGAGCAGTGGTATGCCTGCAAGGTACCGGAGACACACGGAGCTGTATCCTGCTCTACCTGCTGGGGGAAGAGGGAAAAACAGGAGATTCAGAACACTGGAGATGTCTTAATGTCAACAACCGTGTTACAGATGTGCTCAGCATCTCATTGCACTGCCCAGTTTCAGTGTTCCTCTCATCATGGCTGAGGGGTCACCACATGGTGTCATAGGGTCACCACAGAAGGAAGGGGAGGGCGTCAGATTTGGCAACGCTCACGTGCACCGCAGGACTTGCACAAGCATGTGGTGAAGCTCTGCCACGAGGAGGGGCTGTGGGGAGGGGAGAAAAGAGCTGCTCTCTTCTACTTCTGCAGGTGGAGGAGGTGAATCTGGAGGTCATCACAAGCAGCCAGGAGATCGAGTCAAGCAACAAACAGGTCACTGAGCTGAGACGTCAGCTGCAGGCCTTGGAGATCAATGTGCAAGCTCAGCTCACTATGGTAAGGTGGTGCCACCACGATTCCCATCTCAGCTCTCTTTAGGAGACTGCCTGAGCAGAGCTGTGCCTGTAACCAGAGGGGCCAAGCACACCAGGTGCCTTTGTGCGTTTCCATCCTCAGAAAGAAAACCTGGAGTCCTCTTTGGCAGAGACCGAGTGTCGCTACAACAAATACCTGGCTGAGCTGCAGAGCCAGATCTCCTGCGTGGAGCAGAGGCTGGCTGAAATCCGAGCAGAGATGGAGTGCCAGAACCAGGAGTACAAGAGCCTCCTGGATGTCAAATGCCGCCTGGAGCAGGAGATCCAGACCTACCACTGCCTGCTGGAGGGGGGGCAGCACGACATCATGTACGCAGGCGACAGACAGGCCTGGGCACAGTAACATCCACACTTTGGCTTACAGGGACATGAACCTGGGTGATGCCAGTGGTGAGAGCAGCACTGTGGTGAGGAACCAGTAGTGACCTGTTACCAGACAGGGCCTGTTAGCAAGCCACAAGGCATTTGAGGATTTGGCTCTGCTAAATGCCCAGAGTCCAGGCCAGAGAGCATTGCTCCTTCTTGGGGGAGTGAAGGTGGCTGGGAGATGGCCCCAGAGCTGTTCCAGCCTGGGCCAGGAGCAGCGCAGCAGCTGGGTAAAGGCTGATGTTCACTGTGGGCTTGACAAGGTCCTTCAGGAGCACTGTCCTTTAGCTGGGTTTTACTGGCTTTGCCACAGCTAGACAGCATCAGGGACTGGCAGTCACATTAGCTGAAAGAGTAAATCATCTAACATCTGCAGCTTCACAAAACAACTTTAATTAAAGTTTTGGGAAATTTAATTTGCATGCAAAGCAGTTGGCTTTTCCCTGCCTCCCATTGCCTGAGACTCTGGAAGGGTGCTGCTGTTTCAGACAGGCTGTTAACCTCACAAAGGGCTGCAGACACACAGAACCAGCCTGAGCACCACCTGCTCCATTCCTCTGGAACAAAGAGGCATTTTCATGGTGCTGCCCTCAGGTCGGCTCTCCGACCTGAAATTAGGTAGATGAAAAATTCTTGTTCCATAATGCCAGTGGCAATGGATGAAGTGACACTGCCAGAGCTCGTCTCAGAGCTCGAGGAACCCTGAGTGTGTCACGATGGAAGCGCAACAGCTGCCACTGGCCAGGCAGGATGGAGGAGGTGACAACTGTCCCTGAGTAAATCTCATGGTGCAGAGGTGAAATGGCCAATAGTGACTGAAGAGACACAGCTAAAGCCACTGTGTTTTGGCTGCTGTTCAGTAGCTGCAGGTCATGGGGCAGGGCTCCAGGGGCTTGGGCTACCAGAGCTGTCTCCTTTCCACAGAGGGTCAGTGGGAAGAGGAGTCCCTGCAGCACCGGCTGGAAGAAGTGGTGGTCTCAAAGCCAGCCTGTGTCAGCCATGCCTGCCCTGAACCTGGGCTCTCTGGGTGAGGATGTGCAAGGTGAGGACTCCTCTAGAAGCCTCCGAGTGCGGTCATGGGCTGGCCTGGGGAAGAGGAGGGTGAGAGATCTCCAGGCTTTTCTGGGTGCTGCAGAGGGGCTAGGGATGGTTCCCTCCTCC
Source organism: Galbula dea (assembly GCA_013399015.1). Classification (NCBI taxonomy): domain Eukaryota; kingdom Metazoa; phylum Chordata; class Aves; order Piciformes; family Galbulidae; genus Galbula; species Galbula dea. The sequence goes on from VWZX01011114.1 coordinate 790,825, forward strand.
TGGTGAGAGGCAGTGCAGGGACTCAGACCTGCAGGACCCCAGCTGGGGCTGCTGGTGGTAGGGCACCAGCAGGGGATTCGCTGGGCTCTGGCAGAAGGCAGTGGGGAGGGATGCAGCTGTGGGACAGAGAAAACACGTTTGACACAGGGGAGTTAGTAGAAGCAAACGTGTTTAAAGAAGACTTTGAGCACAATAGAAAGCTGAGGAAGTGGCAGGGAGGATGAGTCAGTCAGGAGCCTTTCAACAAGTGTATCAAAGAAGCAAGGGAGGGAGAAGAGGGAAAAGAAAGGCCTAGAGCAGGGGGAGAAGAGAAAGGCAGTGTGCAGACAAAGCCCCTGATGAAGTAATGCTTCCTGCTCTCCCTCAGCAGGTGACTGCAGCCACAGCTTCCCTGCCAGCCCCACGGCACGTCCCTGGAGGAGGCATCCCAAAGAACAAATCATCTGGAAAAAGCAAGGCAAAAATAACCTGAGAGTTCAGTTCTGCTTATGGCACCAGTGGAAGGGACTCTGTGGCAGGGCTGTCCTCCTGCCACCACACCACTGCCCTGCCCTCATCCCCTGCTGCTGCTTTGGGCCAGCCACTGCTCTTTGCTTGGGCCAGTCTGTTCTGGGGTCACTTGTCTGACAACTCCCAAAGCTTGTTTCTAATAAAGCTTTGCTGCTTCTCACACAGCCTTCAACCTGAGAGATAATTTCTGCAAGTAAATTAATACCAGTAACATATAACAGCATTGTTACACAGATACATTCGTCCTCCTCCTCTGCGTAGCAACCCACCTCTGGCCTGCACCCACCCAGCCACCGCAGGATGGACAGTGGGAAACAAGCAAGGTTCCAGTCTGCTGCCCTGCTCTGCTGAGAGCAGAGGCTGCAGGAGGAGACAGGAGAGACCAGCAGATGCTGTGGAAAGGGACCTCTGCTACCAGAGGAGGAAGTATAAGCCAAGACACGAAGTAGAAGGTGGTGAAGAAAGAAACCATGGAGGCTGGAGAGAGAGCAGGGAAGGAGTTCCAGGGCAGTCTGGCTGCCAGACTTCTATTGAGAGAGTTCTGAGAGCAGACTGAGTCTTCATCAAGGTTGGTGTGTGCTAATGGAACCTAACCTGACATGATGCCATACCCAACACCCTGGGCAGGAGCAGGATGACTGTACAGTAACAGGGCAAATCAAAGAACAAGCTCTCCCAAATCCTGAAGCAGTCATTTTGAAAGCAAAGCTCTGCTGGCCCTGACACACCCTCCAGTGCAGGAAAACAGCTCCCAGAGAAAACACCAAAGAAATGGCTTTAAAGAAAGGCAAACAGGAAGAACCAGCTGGTAACATGTGGGAAGATAAAAGGCTGAGACAAATTAACATGTGGGAGAGAGTCGTTTGAAAGTCAGATACAATAAGCAGCCAGGGAGAACAAGATGTTGGTAATTCATTAGCACAGAGAAGGGAATTACACTCAGGAACACAACTGCACTGGGCTGCTGGTGCAGGCAAAGACTCAAGACCCAGCCTGTCCCTCTCCCTGGTAGCTCTGTAACACCTTGTTGGATGGGGTTTGACAACCAACCTTCTGGAGGTCTAATGTGAAGGCTTCTAGCCAGGCTCTGGGGATATGATGAGTCTGAATTTGGGCCCATTCCTGAAGCAGGAAACAGCTCAGGTGCTTCTTGTTGCCAGCATGGGACAGGGCAAAGCTCGACCACACAGAGCTGTTCTCTTGCAAGAATCACAGCAAAGGTGGGACTTGGGCTCTGAGTCCTTGCTCTGCAGAACATTCCAGAGGGTTAAGACACCAGTGAAGAACCAGAAAGAAAACTAGTTCTGCAAATTGCCAGAGCTGACATGAGGCAGAGCTGGGCTCTGCACTGCACTGCAGTCACCCCTGGTGACAGGCAGTGGGCACAGCAGTGCAGGCACTGCCAGGGCTGAGCTGCCACTGTCACTGCTCTGCACGACTCTGTTCTGAGGGACACAGAGGTGCAGTCTCACACCCACAGTGACTGTCTCTGAGGTTTGTGGTTTTGCCTAGTGACTTGGGTAACATTGGTAAAGAATCATCCAGAGGAACAAACTGCTGATACAGCCCAGGAGGAGACTTCTTAGCTCCTATGTGGATAACACAACTGAAACTGCCAGCAGGAGCCACTTACTGAAAGGGTATTGAAACTAAGAGATGTTCTAGTGCAAGCATGAAATAAAGACTAAAAAGAAGACCCTCTGGGGAGGCTCTGGCTGCTCCACACCCTTGGCTCCTGTCTCTCTGGTACCACTGGTTGGTATTCAAGAGCAGGAAGCATGTGAGCATCCCAGATCCACTTGCCAGGTTCTGGTTTGACCCACGTGCTCCAAAGGGACCCCAGGCTAATGCCCTGGCTCCCCTCACACCCTGCACTGCTCCCAGCTGCCCGAGCAGCAGCTGACTGCTCATCACCCATCTGGACTCCCTAGTAAATTCTCTGGTACTCTTCCTTGCTAGGACAACCAGCAGCACTTGCCTGGCTGCACTGTTGCTGTCTGGTGGGTGCTGGAAGGAAAGTAAAACCCTTCACAGAATTAAGCAGGGAAGACCATGAGCTTCAGCAGAAGAAATCTGCTTCTGTTCACCTCCATGTGCTGCTGAACTTCTACTTCATCACTAGCAAATGCTCAGAGGTAGTCTGAAGATGTGAACAGTCAGCAAGAAAGAAGCAGAAGCAGTAATCACCTTGGTCTCTGAGGTGTATTTAAGACCCAAGCTGATGCTGTTACCAAACTCATGGGGATAATTATTTCACTTGCCTTACAGGAATTCTGCTAAACATGGTGGTATAAAGCAGTGAGTCACTAGCCAGAATGGTCTGCATTTGGAAGATGGGAGCATGAGGTCTGGAGCCAGCTCAGTATCACATCAAAGAGTTTAATAAGTGATGCCTAGAGGCTGTATGCAAATTGCTAATGGTAATTACAAGTGACAAGATAAAATCACCTTCCAGTGTGGTTGCACAAACATCACTGAAGCAATGCTTATGAAAGCAAAGCTCTGTTGAACTGGACACACCCTCCTTGTAGTTGACACAAGGAAACATTATCAGCCTTGATAAGTGAAGGCAGCAGAGGGTGGAAGTCAGGCTGACACTCAGCAAAAGGCTGTGCCCTGGGACAGCCCTGGCCCCTCAGGAGCAAACTGTGCCCTGGGACAGGGGACAGCCATGGCCCCACAGGAGCAAACTCCACTGCCCACAGCACCACTGGGAAGTGTCACATCCTCAGGCCTCCTCCTGAGCTGCCCACCACTGTGTCAACACTTACACTTGACCTCCTCCTCCACTTCCTGATCTCTCCTCTTTGCCATCATGCCCACTAGACCTCACAGCGTTTGCATTGCTGCTGTGCTGGCTGACAGCCTGCCCTGGCTTCTCCTGCTTCCACCTGCATGAAACCATTTGTTTCCTCCTGCCTTGCATCTTCATCTCTGAGACTTGCCCAGTCCTTTCCTACCCAGCTTCCTGCCCCTAGCTACAGGGATACAAACAATGATAAATGGGGAGGTAAAGAAATGAGGTTGGAGGGGAAGCAATACCTGAGGGATATTCAGAACTAGATGGTGGCTCACAGCTTCAGAGAGCAGTGAGCCATGCAGGCAGAGTGCACACAGACCACCTGTGGGAGCTCCTGAGGCCCTCACATGGTTCTGAGGGTCAGGGTCCCACCATGGTGCTGGGAGTGGAAGCACCAGGCAACCATGCCAACCTCCTGCACTCTGGCAAGCACCACAGCACTGCCCAGCACCAGCTGAGGGAAAACCCAACTGCCTTTAAATAGAGCCTGGTGAGCCAGGGATCCCTTGGATCCTCTACCAGTGCTCTGTTCCATGTCCCAGTGAAACCAGCAGGAGCCCAGTAAGCTCCAAAGAATGCCACTCTATCCAGAAGATGAGCACCTTGGGAGAAGTGTGTGATCATCTCTAATCACTGGCAAGATGGCATTCAGCAGCCTGTGGACACTGCCACAGGACTGTGGGAGAGGTTGTTCAAGGTTGGGAGCAGCTGCTGGAGCCAGGCCTTCTCCTTCCTCCTCCTGGTAACTGCTGGAGGAAGGGGGTCTGGGGGTCTAGGTGCTCCCTGCCCACCCATGGGGGAATGTCCAGGATCTGCAATGTCTCCTCCCAAACCTAGGACTCAGCAAGGGGAAGGAAGCCTTAGCTTAGAGAGCTGCTCTCCACAGGCTGCTCATAGTGAGCTTCTGAGAACCTCCACAGCAGAAGCAAACCTCCAAGCAATCCAGACATGGTATTAATTTCTGTTGGCTCTGGCAGCCACACCCTGGCTTCAATTATACTCCTCAAAAAGAACAGATGAAAGCCAGATTCACTCTCTGTCCTCCTTTTTTGCTCATAATTTTCACTGCTGTGAGCCCAGGCTGTGTGAGGAGCACAGGAGATGGGTTTCTAGGGGAGGTTGGACCTGTATTTCAGGCACTGCAGTCTGAGCTCTGACAGGCTCCAGCTCTGTCCCTGAGCAACTCATTTCACTGCACCACATGAATAATGAATATTCCTGGCTGCTGCCAGCTTAGGGCAGGGGCTTTTCTATCATTCCTGATGTAAGCAAAGAAATCAATTATCTCACTGGAGAGTGGAGTCAGATGCTGGTGAGAAGACAATCACATCTATGCATGCTTGGGGACGCTCTCCTACCATGGTGACAGAAGCCACCTAAGTTCCCAGCAGCAGCTGAGAGGCTGCTGAGCCTCTGAGCCTAGGTTTCTTCTGCCTGGAGGTGGCAGCTGCTCTCAGGGCTCCTGTCAGGTGTCACACTCGCTACCAAAAAGGATTTATCACAACTGCTCCTGTAAATATGGACATGCTTCAGACAAAGGCTACTTGTGAGTAAGAGCTGCTTGGAAATTCCACCCTGTAGGGAAGAGAAGCTCTGTCCCCTGGAGAGCAGAACATCCTCATTAGCAGTCTGCTGGAGAACGATACTGACACTGGTGGAGCCAGTTCTGCCCCTGCTCCTCTGCCTATTGCTTGCCTGGTTTGGGAGACAGTGCTCCCACGACTAGCCAGCCTGGGCTGGTGCCTGCCAGTGCTCCCACAGACTCACCTAAAGCTTTTCTCCTTCTCATTTTCTGCTCAGCAAAATCTTAGTAGTGGCAGAGACCCAGTCCACCCAGAGAGCTGCACCCAGTGCCCATGGATACTCCCTTTCCTGCCATCTCTTTATCTACAATCAGCACAAATTGCAGCAGCATGGACAGCAATTAAAGTAACTGAGAAATAACTCCAGAGAGCTTCTCCATCACCCTCAGACTCTATCCTCTGTGTAACATCCACAGAGGACTCCAGCATTCAGCAGCCTGAGCCTCACATCCTCAGCAAGTTGACTTCTGGAGTTTGTGTGAGCAGAGCAAGAGAAGCCACGAGTGGGGAACTAGAGCCAGAGGGAACTACCTCAGTGATCTACAAAATCCCCCAGCAAAGCCTGTGCCAGTCCTGCTGCCTGTGAGCGTGCCAGGTGCCACACAGCCACACACAACATCCCTGCCCCTGGCACTGCTACTGCCACTGCCATTCAGGCTTTCCAGAAATCAGGATTTGTATTGATTTCCCACTTCCATTCCACAGGCTCTACCACAGCATGTGACAGAAAATGTTGATGGGACTAGGAATAAAATAAATCCAAATGAATAGAAGCTAAAAGGCACTTTGATGTTAGAAACACCAATGTCTCTTCTTTGTACATAATGGAGGGCAACTTTTCTACCTGACTTGCTGTAAAGTTTGCATCACACAAGAAGCTGATGACTCACAAAACAGTATTTTACTTTTTGGACTAAGCTGCTGACATGTAAAGTATCTTCCTTGTGAACTGGGATTTCTAGAGGGAAACTGCCCATGGGCTATTTGTTCTTGGCATAAACAGCAAGACTGGCCAGCCCCGTGGGAAGAAGAAAGGCTGGAGGTGACACCCCCTTTGGAAGGTATAAATAGAGATCTGCGGCAGCAACCACCCTGCACTCGGATTCAATAGCAAGCTGTGCATCTTGCTTTGGGCTTTGGCTTGGATCTGCAGCTGGCCTCAGAATGAGTTGTAGTATTAAGCAGACAACTGGCTCTCTCAGGGGCAGGACCAGCGGCGGCAGCTGTGTTATTGGTGGTGGTGGTGGTGGAGGAGGAGCGCGGATCTCCTCGGTCTCCTCCGGAAGATACACGACCTGTGGGATAGGTGGTGGCCGGGGCTTCTCTGGGAGAAGCTACTGTGGTGGTGTGAATTATGGAGGAGGCCTGAGCACTGGCAGCTTGGTCGGTGGAAACTATGGAGGTGGCTTAGGAGCCGCTGTCCTGGGAGGATGCTCAGGCCTGGGCTTCAGCGGTGGCAGCGCTCGCTTTGGCGGTGGCGTCGGAGGTGGCCTGGGGATCGGTCTCGGTGGAGGGGTGGTCGGAGGTGGGTTTGCTGGTGATGGCATCCTCCTTTCTGGTGACGAAAAGGTCACCATGCAGAACCTTAACGACCGCCTGGCTTCTTACCTGGACAAGGTGAGGTGCCTGGAACAAGAAAACGCTGACCTGGAGTGCAGGATCAGGGAGTGGTATGCCAAGCAGGGCCCCTTCTGTGAGCCCCGGGACTACAGCTGCTATTATAAAGAGATAGAAGATCTTCAGAACCAGGTAACATCATTTCTCAGCTGCTTTCTCCCTTGTAAGCTTCTCCCACGCTGCTGGCTCACAGCCTAGGGCAGCTGTCGAGAGTAACGTTTCACTGTTGCGAACAGCCACTAAGAGAAGTGCCTGGGGAAAGCCCTGCAGCTCCCAGGGGAAAGCCTGGGGTGTCTGGATCCTTTCCATGGCTTTTATTCATCAGATATATTTGAAGGGGGAAATGTTATCTTCATGCAGTAATACATCTGGGCTGGCTCAGTCCTTGTTCTGGATTAGGTTTGTGCCAAGGTGTTTAAAGAGAGAGATGCCAAGGAAGCAACTAAAAGAGAAATGAATAATGGATGGTATTAATTTGCCTGAATCTCTACTACTCTGCCACCAGTCTTGCAGCATTCCAGTCAAACGTGATTTCCTTTCTCACCAGTTTACTCTTTAATACCAAACAGGGAAATATAGGACCTCTAATTAGAAACAAGAACAAAGAGAGCACTGCCATAACCCAGCCTGAGAACGCAATTTAAAACTGAAGGAGTTTGCAGTTTGGTGAAACTCCTGGGGTGTGAAGGCAGAGAGGAGAATAAAGCCAAAAGGATCCAGGAAACAGGCAGGATGAGGCAGACTTATAGTTAAGTCCTGAAACAAAGCTCTTAAGTCTCTTATGCAAGAAAGTAGGATTTAGATTTAAAAGGTGAGGTGGAGTGTGGCAGGTGCTGGATGACACAAGTGGCACCTCGCTGACTGCATCTGAGGCACTGATGTTACTGTTTGAATGCCTTCCCCCTGACACCCCCCCCCGAGACTGCTCCCCTCCTGCATTGCCCCAGGCCTGCTACCTAACACTAGCAGAAGAGACACAGAGGTTCGGTCTGGGGGCACCTGCCAGTGGGTGCCTGGAGGCTGAGGGTACAGGGAAGAGACCTCAGGAGTGAATCTTCTTTTTCCAGATTGTCTGTGCAACCATAGACAACAACAAGATCATTCTGAACATCGACAACAGCAGGATGACAGCCGACGACTTCCGAGTGAAGTGAGTACTCGGCTGTCCCCTCCCTCTGCCACCGCGCTCCTGCTCACTGAGCTGCTGCCAAAGAGCTCTCGGGCAGGTCTCCTGCCATCCTCTCGTCAGGACAGGCTGGAGGCTGTGCAGAAAAGCTCCTTCATCCACTGCCTCTAGAGCTGCTTTAACTAGTGGCAGTTCCAGGGTAGAACTGGTTTTGGGAGTAGAAGCTGGTTTTGCATGGAGATTAGAGCTCTTCAGAAAGCAGAAGGGATGTGCAGGCTGGGAGCAGCATGGCTTCTCGTGGTGTCCTTCAGAGGGGAAGCTTCTGTTTCCTCCTCCTGACACACAGGAACGCTGCGAGTGACACCTTCCTCTGTGGGAAAACTCCAGCCGAGGCAGGCTGAGGGCAGGTGCGATGGAGCCAGCTCCAGACTGCTGCTCGTGGTGTCCTCGTAGGCTGGCTAGGAAATCCCTGCCGGGGAGACGGGTGCTGAGGTGGAAAGAGCAAAGGCTGGTGTCAGACGCTGACTGCTGTCTCCGGCTTCCTCCCTCCCTCCCACTCCAGGTACGAGACAGAGCTGGCCCTGCGCCAGAGCGTGGAGGCTGACATCAACGGCTTACGGCAGGTCCTGGACCAGCTGACTCTGTGCAGGTCTGACCTGGAGGCACAGCTGGAGTCCCTGCGGGAGGAGCTCTGCTGCCTGAAGAAGAACCACGAGGAGGTAGGGTCCTGCCCTCTCCTGTCAAAAGTACCAATTCACGCACTCTCCAGCACCCTCCCTCTCTGTGGTCCCCAGCCCTGGCTGCCGAGGGGCAAGTGCTTGATGGAGGCAACCACAGGAACTAGGAGCTGTGAATGCCTGACAGAGAGGCGCTCTGCCGGGGACTCTCCTCTTCCCTGCAGGGGAGTTAGCTCCCTCAGCTTCCTCCTGGCTGTGTTTCCAGGAAATGAGCTGCCTGAGGAAACAGTCGACTGGAGATGTGAGTGTGGAGGTCAATGCCTGCCCTGGCCCAGACCTGAGGAAGATCCTGGAGGAGATGAGGTGCCAGTACGAGACACTGATTGAACGTAACCGCAAGGAAGTGGAGGATTGGTACGAATGCAAGGTGAGGACATCTACACAGCCCTTACTTTCCCTGGCTAACGCCTGGGCAATGTTTGCACCATGATTTGTTACACATTAAAACCACACAACATCCTGTAACAGCCATTGAGCATAGCTCTAAATGGAGCAAGTGACACAGGGGATACTGCCACACAGCATCCTGGTCCTGGGTGCTGCATGTGAGCGAGACTCAAGGCAGGAGCTCCTCACAAAGCAGAGTGGTGAGAACTGGACAGCAGTACTGCTGGAAGAGCAAGAGGAGCCACGAGCAGGGTTTACACTCCATTGGGATAAGAGAGTTCACCCAAACCCTTCTCATTCCAAGTTTTCCTCTAGCTTCTCTCCTCTTAATCTGACTTACATTAAACATTCCCTGAACCTCTTCCCTCTGGGCTGTGCCTTTCAGATTGAGGAGGTGAATCGGGAGGTGATCACAAGCGGTCAGGAGGTGGAGACGTGCAACAACCAAGTTACTGAGCTGAGACGCCAGCTGCAAGCCCTGGAAATCGATCTGCAGGCTCAGCTCAGCCAGGTGAGGGCTGACCTGCTGCAAGGCTCAGCTGCCTCACACTTATCTCTTCTCTAGAACTCACAGTTAAATGCAGTATTTCTCATGCCTGTCTTATACCTGTCACTCCCCAGAGGGACAACCTGGAGTCCTCGCTGGCTGAGACCGAGTGTCGCTACAACAACCACCTGGGCGAGCTGCAGAGCCAGATCACCTGCGTGGAGCAGCAGCTGGCTGACCTGCGAGCAGAGATGGAGTGCCAGAACCAGGAGTACAAGATCCTGCTGGATGTCAAGTGCCGCCTGGAGCAGGAGATCCACACATACCGCTGCCTGCTGGAGGGGGGGCAGCAGGACCTCATGTAAGTGGGCTGGAGACACCCCGAAAGATACACCACCTGTGTCCGAGGTATTTTAACAGAGGGGCAAAGTGAGCAGTAGGTGGAGACACTGCCCAGCTCCTTCACCCTCACTGCCCTGTTCAGGCTGCCTGGAAGTCGGCAGTGATATCTGCTTCCCCAGCCTGTGCCGGTCACTGCCACAAGAGCAAAGGTCACTGCAGTGTTTCGCCGGTTTTCTGCTGGGAAGGAGAGCAGGCTGAGAGCAGCAGGGACGATGGCAAACTGCAGTTCTGATTTGCCTGCCACTTCCCTCCTTAAAATGTGATTCTCGTGTCCCCTTAGTCAGCAAGGAGGCATTGGGCAGTCTTCGGGTCTAGGAGGAGGAGTTGCAAGAACAAGCGGAATAGGAGGAGGAGGCATCATTAGAACAAGCCACACCTACACCTCCTCTGCCCAGATGCCATCGTGTGCGGCTGCGGAGATACAAGGTAAGAGCTGCAGCGCTCTGCAAGATCCCCACAGGTGTCTCTGCTCTAAGGCAACAAGGGCAGACAGCAACAGAGATCTTTCTCACGTAGTTTACAGGAGGTATTTGAGAGTTTTACCGTGAGGTTCCTGGCAAATACATGACGGGAGGCCCCAGACGAGTGGCCATAGGGAGGGTTTTCAGGAGCTGGGACTCTGCCGGGAAGCATCAGAACTGCGAAAGAGGAGGAGGGGGCAGAGAGGTAGAGAGAAGGACGGGAGAGGGACGGTCAGCAGGCATCCGGTCACAGAGAACATGGAGAAAGAGCTGACATGAAATCTGGGACAAAGAAAAGAGAAGGAGAGAACAGTGCCCAGAAATCAGGGGAAAGAGAAAACAGGAACCGTGGGAACAGTGGCAGAACACTGCTAGTCAGAGCTCAAGAGAAACTTCAAGCCAAAGTGAAAAAGACACAAATATGGCAACAGTTGGGTCAGGAGAATGAGGGTGAGCAAGAGACCCTGATGCCATTCCCTCATCCAAATTGCTGCTGCTGCAGTGGCTCCAGCTTCCACCATTTGGCATTTTGATGTACCAGGGCAGAACATGCTCCAGCCAGGCACAGACCCCTGCTGCTGCTGGCAGGCAGCACTCAGCCCTCTCCAGGGAGGGACAGAATTTCTCTGAAATCCTAGCTGAATTGACTTGGGAAATGACCCTGTGGATGGAATGACTGGGTGGGGAAGAACCTAATCTTGCCATAAACAAAGTAATGTTTCCTTTGATCTCTGCAGTGCCTTGCAGAAGGATTTGTGATTAAGCAGAGAAATGAGAATACCCAAGCAGAGAACCCTGAAGCAGAGCCATGGCTGAAGAGAGAATGTTTTCTGTCTGCCTCTGTGCAGAGCCAGGAGTGTGCTCTTTTGTACTACTCAGCAGTGCTAAGCAATGTGTTAGGGGATGAGCAGCAGGGTGTTGGGCCACATTCTGCTTTGTTCTGCTATTTGCCTTTTCCAGTCTGTGCTGCTGCATGTGCCCAAACACCATGACTATTGCTAGAGTTCACCAGCAGTGGGGTCACTAATCTGCCTGCTGCTGAAAGATTCTCTAATAAAACTTTGCTTCTGCCTGATGCAATCAAGAAACTTCTGTCTGGAAACTGAGTTCCTTTAGAAAAGCAGGTGCTGGTCCCTGCACCAGGGTCACCTCAGCTGGGCTGGGTCATGTCCCACTGGGAACAGAGCTGCTTTGCCAGTGGGAGCCAGAGAAAGGCCTTACAGACTCTGCAGGTCCTTGTCCCCCTCCTCCCTGCCAAAGCCTGCAGCACATGTTGCCCATTCCTGCAGGAGCTACCCCAGGATCTCCATCAGGAGCCAGCGCAGGCACATGTCTGTGTGCTTCCCACACAGCATTTTGCTAAAACACAGCAAGCCAGTGAGGGAACATCTGGAGACAGATTGCCTTGGCCCCAGTCTGGTGCTGACACATCTGGGCTGTGCCCTCTCACACTCCATCCTCCAGCCTGGGACTGTGATTAGGAGAAGAGGAAATCTTGATCTCCAGAACTGATTCCATTTCTGCTGACGTGGTTTATATCCCAACCCACCCCTTCACTGCAGGGATCTTTCTGTTGGGAAAAGGCCTGGAAGCAAAACGTTTCTTTCTTATCTATTTCACACAGTGTCTGAGTCATTTACTGGTCACCCTTCTGCTTCTGAGAGCTCCAACCTCAGCCCCAGGAGCTGCTGAAAGATCATACACTGAACGCAGAACTGGAGAGGGCAAGGTGGAGGATGAGTGTCACTCAGCAGAGAATACCATGGAGAAAAAAGCCAGCTAGGGCCTTTGGGTGCACAAAGCCATTGTGTCTTAAACCTCACAAGCAAGGCAAAGCTCACTCCCTCCTTTGGGCCTCCAGCAGCAGCCACGTAGCTGCTCTGAGTCTGGGGGGACTGGGGTGGCAGTGTCCTTGTGTCCTGACACGGGCAAGGGCAGCGCTGTGGTAACTGGAGCACTGCTGGTGAGTGCAGCCATGGGAAGCAGCCCTGGTGAGCTTCCAGAGTCACTCTGGCTTTGGAGAGCTTGCAGTTAAAAGCCATGAAGTGCTGGAGGGTGTTTTGAGGATTAAATTGACTGTTCAGTGGTTTTACATGTCCACTCCACCCTGCAGGCTCACAGCTAAACCAGCTACACCTGCTGGATGTGGCTGCTCCAGAAAGTCATCCCCATTCACTCCTGAGGTGACCTGGCAAAGCACAACTCCTGGTTATGGCTTTTCTGTCAAAAGCTGGGGGTTATGGAAGTCATCCCTGGGGGAGGAGGAGAAAGGGGCCACGGACAAAAGCATTCCAGGACCATATATCCACTGTAGCCTGGCATGCTTTTCTAGCATCAGCTCCTCTACAGACACCAGTTTCTCTGTTGCTGGAGAAACAGACTTAACACAACCTGAAACCTTCCAGGAAAGCATCTCCAGGGCCCACAGGTAGCAACTGTCTGAAGAAGTCCAGTCACTAAAGTATGAGTGAGCAGGTGAAAGGTGCCCTTCTCCTGCTGCAGGAGACCATGGGAATAAGATGTCCCAGTGGCATTTCTTTTAGTTCATCTACCAGACACTGAGCCTGAGAGTGTTCAGGTGCTGGCAAACTAAGAGCTACTGGAACAATGCCTCTGAGGAGTGGCCATGGGCAGAAGGTTTGAAACCAAGACCCTAAACCAAGTCTTTAAAGATCAGCTCCAGCCCTACAGGAAGTCCCAGACTCGATGCCAAAATCTCTCAGTAGATGTGTGAGGCCACTGCCTCCCAGCAGACTCAGAGACCCTTAACATGATCATGGCAAGTGCCCCTGGATGGACTCCTCTGAGCATATCCCTGTTGTTCTCAGAGCCCTGGCTCAGAAGCTGGAAAGCAAACCCTTCCCTTTTCCCTTCCCAGTGCCTGCTCCCCCCTTAGTGCAAGGACAGGCAGCACAGGAACACTGCTGCCTTCTGCCCTCAGCCCTCCCCAGTCTGCAAGTCCTCCCACTCTCATTTCCAGGAACAGACAGATCCTGCACTGCTGCTCTCCCAGGCTCCAGGCTCCTGGAAAGCCCAGGCAACCTAACTGGAGAGAAGCTTGCTGCCTTCTCCTGGGAGCCCCAGCTGCTTCCCACCAGGTCTGGGGCTCTTTCCTCTTGCAAACTGCTGCTGACAGTTAGCTCCTCCCTGAGCCCCCATCAGAGGCCTTCCCACCCTCCCCACCAGGTCCAGCAGTGCAAGGCATGCACTGCACAGAGCAGCTGCCCTAAATTCCTGAGAGACCTAATGACATGGCAGAAGGACTCTAACGATCCAGACTCTATGAATATGCCTCTGGATGCCCCAGGGATGCCCAGACTCAGCTCCTAGGACGCTGTGATCTTGTTTGTGGACCTACAGGTTGGGATGGGTCTGGCAAGCATGAGAAGGGAGCTTGTGACAAACAGTTCTGCAGCAGAAGCAGCTTGGCACAACCCATGTATTAAGCAGCTGCAAATTATGAAGCTGCAAACCTTGGTCTGGAAATGACATTTCCATGAGATTTCCATATGTCTCTGTGCTAATGAGGCAGGCCCAGGAAGCTTCTGAGTTCAAGCAACTGAATGAAGATGGGAGGGAAAGCTTCATTTACTGTTTTGGGGTCTTCAGAACAATGGTTTCATTTTATCTTGCCTGAACCAGTGCCCCCACTTCCTGCAGACCAAAAAGGCAAATGGCAAGCAGGAGGGGAAGAGATCCTGGCACAGCAGGACTCTGGGCAGAGGTGTTGCTGAGGGCCTGCAGCAGAAGGAGGTGGCTGGAGCTCCAGGCCCACAGGGGACTCGGGTATCTCAGAAGGGCAGGAGCTCTCTGCAGCAATTACCACAATCAGCATGTAGACATCCTCCCCTCCCACTGAGGAGTAAGTCATCCCCTGTTTCTGCCTGCACTGCTCTGATGTGCTAAATGATAACCGTGGAGCAGAGGGAGGAATGTGTGCTCCCTCCAAAGATGCTTGCTGCAGACAGCTCTTGGGAAACTCCTGAGGAATCAGAGCCAGGCCAGGCAGAGCTCCCAGCCATGCACTATTACAGCAGTTTCGGTCGTCCTGGCCACCACACCCTGACTCCAATTACGTCTCCAGCCCTAGTCATCAAACCCAGGGATCCCTTCCCATGCACAGTAACCTCCCCAGAGCCTTCACCTCTCCTGAGCTTTGCTCCTCTGGATGTAGGGCCTGAGTGGAGCACAGCTGGGGAGGCAGGGCAGGCTGGCACTGCAGTCTGGTTCAGGAGGCCTGGGTCCAAGGCAGATTCAGGCAGAGGCATGCTCCCTGTCTGGGTAAATCACTGAGCAGGTGTCTCCACACCTCTGGCTGCAGCCTCTGGAGATATCACTGGAATGCTGCTGCCTCTCACTGTACTGGCTAAGTGACATCAAAGGATGCAGAGATAAGGGGAGACACCTCAACAGAAATAAGAAGACTAAGAGCAATAAAGTGATGACCAAATCCCTGAATCCTGGGATCCTTCAGTCCTTCCCTACATGGGATCATTTGTTTGCCATAATAATACCTATTCCAACCCACAACCCTGCCACAGAGTGAGGATCTGAGCAGGACTTTGGGCTCACTTGCTCCCTGAGGAAGCAGGCTTGGAGAATTTCCTCCAGCACAGGTTTGGCTGAAGAAAGCTGTGGAAGACCTGGCTCTTCCTCAACAGGCAGCAGGGACAAGGTCTCCCAGAGAGAAGGGCAACACTCCTGAGCTTAGGAAAGCATCCTATCAGAATGAGCTCTGCCTGAACTTTGATGTCAGAGGAGTGAAAGGACTCTTCCCTTTTAATCTCTCTGCCAAGCCAAGATTTGGAAACATTAATGATAGAGAAGAACCTCTAGTTTGCACTTAATCCATCTTCTCCAAGCCAGTGTAGAGGTGCATTGGGCAAGGATTGCTCTGCCAGCTGCATCAGCAGTTCTGCCTCTCCACTCCTAGGAGTCCCAAACCTCTCATTAGGACACAGCACCAACACTGCCATAGGATGTTTTCACTCATGTTGCCTCTTCCCAAACACTCACCCTTCCCCAGCACCAGCCACCATCCCCAAGGAGGAAAACTGCCCCAGCATCTTGCACTGAACAACAGGCAATATTTCAAGTCCCTCTGCCTCACTTTACGCTCCCCACAGAATGGACTAAGCCCGTTGTGAATGACTGGAGAGCCACGATGGCAGATGAAGAACCTTGCACCCTCCTGCATCAGGAGACCTCACTGGTCTCCTAGCAGTGCTCTGGAGCTGTCACTTTGCCCAGGGAGAGATTTAAAGGTTAAGCTCTGTGTCTCTGATCTTTGCACCGAGCTCTTACCTCACTCCTCATACATCACTCCAGAGTCAAACCTCCCATTTATTCTTTATTTCTCATCTCACATATCCCAACATCAGCAGCTTGCAGGAAAACTGCTTGTTCAACTCAAAATAAAATGAAAATAAATTAATGAGAGATAAAGAGCTCTTTGATGCAATAACCTTTAATGATTTCTTCCTGGTATATAATTTAGGACAGTGTTTTTCCTGGCTTAATGCTGTCAAGTTTGCATCATAAACAAAAAGCTGATGATTCATAAAACATTATGGCTAATGTCTTTGTGAAATTAGCAAGAGACATGTAAAGCATCTTCCCTGTCTACCAGGATTCTTGAAAGGAAACTTCCCTTTGAGAAATTATTCTTGGCAGGGCTGGCTGGAGTAGCCAGGCTCATGGGAAGAGGAGGCAGTGGTGACACCCACTGTGCAAGGTATAAATAGAGTCGGGAGGCCACGGCCGGCTCGCAGTCTGATTTCATATCAAGCTGTGCCTCCTGCTTTGGGCTTCTGCTTGCATTTCCAGCTGCTGGCGCCATGAGTTGCAACATTAAGGAGACTATTACTGTGTCTAGCAAAGGCAGGAGCAGCGGTGGCAGCTGTATCATTGGTGGTGGTGGTGGAGCACGGATCTCTTCCTATGGGATAGGCAGTGGCAGAGGCTTCTCTGGCAGGAGCTTCTGCGGTGGAGTGAATTACGGAGGGGGACTGAGTGTCGGGAGCTTGGCTGGAGGCAGCTATGGAGGCGGCAACTGCTACGGCAATGGCCTCGGCTTCGGCCTCGGAGGCGGCGTGGTGGTCGGAGGGCTCGGGGGCGACTGCCTGCTCTCATCCTGCGATGAGAAAGTCACCATGCAGAACCTCAACGACCGCCTGGCCTCCTACCTGGACAAGGTGAAGTGCCTGGAGAAGGAGAACGCGGAGCTGGAGTGCAGGATCCGGGAGTGGTACGCCACACAGGGCCTGTCCTGCGAGCCCCGGGACTACAGCTGCTACTACAAGGAAATCGAGGACCTTCAGAATCAGGTAATCTCCTCTTCCAGTTAAAGCTCATTCTGAACCTGTGTTAGAACCTGCTGCAACTGTCAGAGACACTGGGGTGCTGTTAAATGTCTTCACAAACATCAGGTGTGGCCAGTTCCCCTCCGACGTTTCTGAGCGTGGGGGACACCAAAGGTGTGTGCTGCCAGGGCTACTGCTGGGACAAGCTCTGCAGAGGGAAAAGGATGTTCTGTTGCCCTGTCTTTGAGCATACAATGATAAATCCACTAGCAAGTGTGCTCTGAGGAGATGTAGTGGTGTCAGCCCTGTAGGAAAAGCAGAGCCAAGAGAACTACAGGGCAAGGGCAAACCAGACAGACCAACTGCTGCATCAAACAAAGCTTTAGATATTCTAGGTGAGAAGTGTGGAGGATCTGAAACTGCCGGAGTGGCACAGACAACTTTGTACTAACATGTTCACAATGAAAGTTATGGCTGATCTTAAAGATACCTTCCCATCATCTTCCTTAAGCTTCAGTTCCAAAACACACCAGCTTCAATGTCACTTGAGATTGAATGTCCTAAGGGAATTCTTTAGGCTCTCTTCTTTGTGAAGCATCTTTGGAACTGGCCTTCAGATTCTGAATTGCGAAGTCCTGTCTCACAACTCTAGCTCCCAGCCCCTACACAGTTCACTTCTTTACTGCCTGGGAGTTAAGGAGGCAAAGCCACCTCCTGCTCCTGCTCTGCTCGAGGAACAAGGTTACTTAGCCCAGAAGTAAGAGAAAAGGGCAATTGTGGCGAGTTAGTACCTGGCTGCTATCTAGCTAGACCTCCAGAGTGTAGCAGCAGGGAGAAGGGAGACATCTCTCATGCTCTGCTCTCTTCCAGATTGTCTGTGCAACCATTGATAACAACAAGATCATTCTGGACATCGACAACAGCAGGATGGCTGCCGATGACTTCCGTGTGAAGTGAGTGCCCCCAGGCAGAGGGACCCTGTCACCTCCCCCCTGATCCTTCACAACCTACCTGGGGAGTCTCAGTGTGCTAATTACAGAGACTTCAGACAATTCTCCCTACAACAGCACCTTAGGACAGGACAGAGGGATCAAAGGCATTTTGCTCCTGGTCACCAGCCCTCCCTTAATTACTGCTCTTGGGTAAAATATCTGGCAACCCTGTTTGCGGGGAGGGCTGGGGACTGACAGCACAGGGAGTGGTCCTTTGTGGTCCAGCTGGTGCATTTCCACCACAGAGCAGTGCAGACTGGGATCAGCAAAGCAGTAACGCTGCTGAGCAGGTGACACCAAACACACAGGGGAGCAGGAGGAACACAGAGGAGGAAGAAAAGCTTTCACATAGCAGAGGTGAAGCACAATGCAGAACTGAATACACAGTGCATTCAGCTTAGAGAACCAACGCCAGCTGAGAGCAGGTCCTTGCACAAAGGGAGCCCATGGGAGACGTTCCCCTCCTAACTTCCTCCCTCCCTCCCACTCCAGGTACGAGACAGAGCTGGCCCTGCGCCAGAGCGTGGAGGCTGACATCAACGGCTTACGGCAGGTCCTGGACCAGCTGACTCTGTGCAGGTCTGACCTGGAGGCACAGCTGGAGTCCCTGCGGGAGGAGCTCTGCTGCCTGAAGAAGAACCACGAGGAGGTAGGGTCCTGCCCTGTTCCTAGAAGCACCGTGGCCCTGACATAGAACCTCACCTACACCAACGTGCTCTCAATCTAAAAGTGAAGCACAGCCACGTTCATGCCACAGCTTTTCCCTCAACCCCATCTGAACTTGCTGGGCTTCAGAGCCATGTGTCCTGTGGGAGGCGTGGGAGCTCTGGTAGAGAGATGCTGCTGCTCCGAGGGATGTGCTGGCACTGGCAGTGCCAGAGGGGGGTTAAAGCTGCTGCTGATTCCAGTGGATGAGAAATTACCTAAGAGATTCGTTGGGGGAACACTTGCACCATCTCCCAGAGCCCTTTACAGCCACAGCTAGGGGCAGCCCTGCGGGGAGCACTGCTCTTCTCTGCTGCCTTTCAAAAGCCAGCATGCACCTGAGCTGGGTGATCTTTGCAGGAAATGAACTGCCTGAGGAAACAATCCACTGGAGACGTGAGTGTGGAGGTGAATGCCTGCCCGGGACCGGATCTCAGGCAGATCCTGGAGGATCTGAGGTGCCAGTACGAGACGCTGATAGCGCGCAACCGCAAGGAAGTGGAGGATTGGTACGAGTGCAAGGTGAGCACCACACACCTGCTGGGAGCTACCTGAGTGCACACGGCAGGCCACAGGAGCACTTCAGCCAGCAGACATGGAGACCATAAGCAGCTGTCCCTCTGCAGTGAAGCCCGAGATGAGCCCTCCTTACACTCTGTGTTCCACAGGGGACCCAGGCCTGTCTGACCAGTTCAGTGTGTCCCAGCGGCAGCAGCAGCATTTGCTGCAAGGCCCTGTGGTGTGCTCGTGGAACTGAGATATTCCACGTGGGGATTAAAGAGACCTAATAGCCACCAGGCTAATTTGGGGAAAGATCAAGCAGTTAACGCCCAGTGCACAGGGAACTGCCCCTGCTTTTTGCCAGCCACTCACCGTCCTGTCCTTCTGTCAGCCAGTCCAGCTTACACAGACATTCCCTGAACCTCTTCCCTCTGGGCTGTGCCTTTCAGATTGAGGAGGTGAATCGGGAGGTGATCACAAGCGGTCAGGAGGTGGAGACGTGCAACAACCAAGTTACTGAGCTGAGACGCCAGCTGCAAGCCCTGGAAATCGATCTGCAGGCTCAGCTCAGCCAGGTGAGAGCCAAACTCACATCCAGCTCTGACAAGGTCACTGCTGGACCTTAGCACGAGCAGCCAGAGCCACCAACCAGCATGCTGGTGGTGAGCAGCTCGTTCATTTTGGGGGCACTTAATGAATGATCTTTCTTTGGTTGTCTTCATCACAGAGAAATAATTTGGAATCCTCTCTGGCTGAGACTGAGTGCCAGTACAACACCCTCCTCGGGGAGCTGCAGAACCAGATCACGTGTGTGGAGCAGCAGCTGGCTGAAATCAGAGCGGAAATTGAGTGCCAGAACCAGGAGTACAAGACCTTGCTGGACGTCAAGTGTCGCTTGGAGCAGGAGATTCAGACCTACCGATGCTTGTTGGAAGGAGGACAGCAGGACCTCATGTATGTAGATCTCTGAACCACTAGAGAGTAAATGAGGCTGCCAAGGCTACCACAGGTTGGGAAGCTAGCACAGTCTTTAGTCCATCCTAGTGCTTTCCTTGAGATGAAAAGGTTGTCTCGTGAGCAGCTATGCTGTGAGGCACATTCCAGGGGGAGCTAAACGTCACTTCTTGGGCCCTTCAAAGCAGAGAACCCAAATCTGTTAATTGCTAGTTACAACATCGTAGCTACTAGTATTACATCAGCATTCATAACAATAAGAACTGGATGTGAAATGCTGTAAGCCCTACCAAAGACATGGCTTGTGTCAGGCAGCCAGTGAGCAAATGGCATGCAAAGTTCTCACCCCTGTCTCTCACCGAATTGCTCCCACCAGTCACGGGGGAGGAATCGGAGTAGGAACCGCTGTGGGAGGAGGCGTCATTAGGACAAGCCACACATACACCACAACTTCAACCTCCCACTGCCAGCCCCAGGTGCCACCCTGCAAGACTGGAGATATACAAGGTAAGAGCTGTGCTTTCCCAGAGGGAAAACTGGGTTGGTTGTTTTTTTGTCAGTTTGCTGCTTTACACTAAGGCCAGGAGACAAGTGACTCCTAGGACCTGGTATTGGTATCTTCTCAGAGCGTACTGTGCTACAGGTGAGATCTGTTAGACCCAACTGCAGTGCTAAACCAGCTGTGTCACTCAGAAACAGGTTTAGAGAGATCTCTGACTGAGCAGGGAGTAGCAGACAGCAAGAGGGAGCAGAACTGTGAGGAACAAGCTGGGGAAATGGGGCGTAAAGGGAAGATCTGGCAACAGAAGTAAAGACACAGTCAGAGCTTAGCAAGAGAAGAGCAGATCTGTAACCTTACAAGTGCAAACTGCCACTGAAACATAATTCTTCAGGGATTCCTGGGGTTGCCTGGGTTGTCTGCAACTGCTCTTGTTCAGCAGTGTGCTCCTGACAGAACAGGGGCACTGCACAGGCCAGACTCCTGCAACTGGAATGGTTTTATCTCTCTGGCAATCAAATAATCCTGTGACTTGTTTCTCCAGTGACCTGCAGAAGGATTTGTGATTAAGGAGGAATGGATTAGAAGATGACACAGAGAAAGCCAGAGGCAAGACAAGAACTCTCCATGTTCACTGCATGCCTCTCTGCAGAGAAAGTAGAAGTAACTCAGCGCTGCTTTGCCATGTGCCTAGAGGGACCCCCTGGGGGTCACCTCCTCTGCTCTGCTCCTTCTGGTCTGTAATGCTGTGATCCCTAGAAGCTCCCTCTGTTAGTCAGGATCACTAATCTACCTGCTGCTGAAAAGATTCTCTAATAAAACTTTGCTTCTGCCTGGTGCAATCAAGAAACTTCTGTCTGGAAACTGAGTTCCTTTAGAAAAGCAGGTGCTGGTCCCTGCAAAGCAGCTCTGTTCCCAGTGGGAGCCAGAGAAAGGCCTCACTGACCCTGCAGGTCCTTGTCCCCCTCCTCCCTGCCAAAACCTGCAGCACATGTTGCCCATTCCTGCAGGAGCTACCCCAGGATCTCCATCAGGAGCCAGCGCAGGCACATGTCTGTGTGCTTCCCACACAGCATTTTGTTTAAACTCATTGCAGAACAACAAAGGAGGATGTAAGTGGAGCTGGAGCTCATCAGTGAAAGGAGAAGAGAGAGATGAGTGGCAGAAATTCCCATGACAAAGCAAGCCTAGGATGGTCTGTATCCAGGCACAGTTAGCAGTGAGCAGCCATCCCTGGGCACATCTCCAGCTGCTCTCCGGATGTGCCAGGCACGCTGTGAGCTGTGCTGGGAGTGCAGTGTCAGCCACACACATCTGAACAGATCTGCACTGCCGCTGTCTGGGGGAGGGAGGTGTCTTCTGACCTCCTCTGCCTTCTGGACTTCTGTAGCCTAAGCACATCTGGGTGAGTCTGCAGAGCAAACCCCACCTCCTGCTGTCAGACACCTGCCTGGGCCAAGGCACCAGGTAACACAAGTGCCTCTTCTCCTGGCTGGCTGTAAGCAGAGCTCAGAGCAGGCCCTGAGATGACAGCATTCAAATTCTGTCATCTCTCTTCCCTCGAGACAGCCAGGGGGTGCTTGGACACCTGCAGTGATAACTAAGCAAGGCACAAGAGCTGACAATGGCTTAGTTGATGCACCTTGCCCAGCCATGCAGAGACACCCACAAGCTGGAAAGCAGATAGCACACAGCCTGGCAGCCCTTTCCAGAGCCTGTATAACAGCACAAACTTTTCTCACACCCAAACACGAGTCAAATACTTTACTGAGAAAGTAAAAAAACCCTGAAGCATAAAAGCAAGAGAAATTTCCCCAAATGCCACTCCTGACACAGCTCGCCCCTGCAGAGCTGCAGCTCTGCCTCTGCTCACGGGCAACAGGCAGCAGGAGGGGAGCAAAGGGAGGAACCTTGGCCAGGAAGCAGAGAAGCAACCGAGCTGATCCCTACGGAACAGGGCTGTAGCTGCCGTGGGATGGGGGAAGGCACAGCTGGGAGAGGCAATGCTGCCTCCTGGAGCTGCTGCCGTGCTGCTCCCAGGGTGACCTCTCCTGGATTCACCCAGCCTGGAAAAGAAACACAGGCAGCAAGATCTGACACCGGGTTTCTGGTGCACCAGGGAGGGAGCAGCACACACCTCTGGTGTTGTGCTCTTTGCCATCTGGCTCTCCCCAGCCTGGGACCTCTCCCCAGCAGCTGCTGCCCCTGTACAAACCCTGATGCTCGGCTTAATGTGGGACTTGCATTTCCCCGAGGGTCAGGAGATGCAGATGAGTTTGGCTGGGGCCATCTGTGGCTGAAAGGAAGCTTCTGTTAGACTGCAAGAGTACAGGCACAGGTGATGAAGCCAATCTTCTCCAAAGCTGCAGTGACAGATGGCAACAGCAGTGTGAGTGCTGCCCACCCTGGAGCCTCCCTCAGCTGCTGCCAGTGCTGAGCCCTCAGTGCTGAGGGACCCAGACATGTTTTGGGTTTCCCTGCCTGGGCTATGTGGCAGCGCAGGAGGAGAGGCACAACTCCAGCCCTGCCCTGTGGGCTGCAGCTCTCTAGAGGGCACTCAACTCTCGCTGAGACTGCTAGGGGTGCCCAGGGAGAGGCTGTGGCAAGCCCAGCTGGGAGTGCTTGGCTAAGCTAACACAAATGCTCAGCCAAACAGGTGAGGTAGCAGCTGTGCTATGTGCTGGGCTGGCTACGGAGCAAGGCAGCAGCCCTGACACCTTGCTCCAGAGCTCTCACTGGTAACCAGTGGTCACCTCCTGGTGAGGCTGACATGGCCTGGCTGGGTGACAGTGCGTGGCCATGGCAGGGGAGGACAGAGGCTCCCCCTGGCCGTGCTCTCCTGCTGGCTGGCTGGCAGTGTGTGGCCACGGCAGGGGAGGACACAGGCTCTCCCTGGCCGTGCACAGGCTGGGCCCCAGGCTGAAACTCACTGCCCCTATTTCCTAATCCTCTCTACCTGTGGTAAACAGCACTGCAACACGTGCACCCTGTGCTGAGGCAGGGGCACGCTGAAACCCAGGCTCTGCACAGGGCTGCAGCAGCGTCACAACAACCCTTTGCTGACAAAGTAGCGTTATCTGAGACCCCAAATCCCAGCCCTGTAAGGGGCTGTGCAGACCCAAAAGGACACAGTTTCCAGCCCAAGGGTTTGTCCTCTGAAAGCCTCTCACAGCCCTGAGTCACCTAAGCACTGCTCCTATCCCAGTCCCCATCGCTCCACGGGGTGGTGATCTTCCCAAGTGCCAGTGAGTTTCATCAGTCCCAGCCCTTGCAGTCAGGAGTGAGTAACAAACCGGGTGTCACATGTGCAAGAATGTGCTTCTTCCCTAAAAGAGAGACGTCTGCTGGCTTGGATGCTAGTGCCTGGCCCTGCATGGAGGGGAGCAGGGCACCTCCCAGGGCTGCAGTGCAGTTTAACTGGCAGGTGGGTGAGGATCTTCTGCCAGGATCCTAGTTCCAGGGCTATTCCCCACCACCACACTCTCAGGGTGTGGGCAGATGCCAAGGCTTGCACCATGCCTTGCAGAGGAGAGCAGGAGGGTGGGGACTCACTCCTTCACTTCAAAACAAGTAGCAAAGATGATGGAGCCCTAAGCTGTTTCAACTAATCTGAGCCAAACTTTCCCAGGTTTCAGTTTTCAAACATTGAGCTTTGTATCAGGAGAAGCAAAACTCTGCTCATTCAACCTGCAGGGGTGAGAACAGCCTCATGTTAGGTCCCAGGCAGCTGAACCCCAAGGGAAGGAAGAGCAGTGCACATCCTCAGGAGAACAGTGTTCTCCCTCCAACACAGCCATACTCCAGGGACTGGATTTCTTCTTTACTGAGGAAAAATATTGTCCTAGGGGAGTCTCTGGTGCTAGCACTGGCTAGTGATCACACAACAGCAGTTACTGTAGGATGTGGAGTTGTGAGATGACTCCTACTCTCCAGACAGATCTGCTACAGTTTTCCTCTGTGTAGCAACAGAAGCAGATGGAACTTTCCTGACAAGACCTGACCAGAGGAAGGAAGGATGGCAGAGGTTTGGTCACCACTGAAGCACTGGGGGGGCAGCAGTCCAGTTATAACCCCCAAACGTGGTCAGCAGCCCCTCCCAAACACATCAGGCCAAAGGAGGCTGTGCAAGGCTCAGGGAAGGTGGTGCCCAGGGGCTGTTTGTACTCGGCCCTTACACCCCTCCCTGTGCCACCAGCCCAACCTGCCACAGAGGCCGTTTCAGCCTCACCCCTCACTGCTTCCACACACAGCAAAGGAAAAGGGCTTCATTCTCTCTCAGGCTCTGCTTGCAGCCACCACACACCTGTGCTGCCACGGAGCACACGGGAAGTCTGCCGTTTAAGAGCAGTGGGAGAATCCCTGCCCACGCTGGGTGAGCCTTGCAGCCCTCCCTCCTCCTCTGGGCAGGAGCTCCTCACAGTTGCATCACAGGAAAAGGGAAGAGGCCTCACTGCAAACAACTATGGTGTCATCCACGCCCGAGGCCTCTTCCTCCGCCTGCTCCACCCCCTCCTATCTTGGCTGTGACCTGAAGCATGGCAGGCAACACACAGGGGAAGGTTTTCCTGAGTGCATTAGACTCTGGGCTCTGTGGGTCCACTGTGGCTCAGTGCTCTCCCCACTAGTTATGCCCAGGGCAGAGAAAAACGAGTGTCTGGTTCAGAACCAATTCTGTGCTGTACACCTCACCTCGCACTTCAGCTCACACTTCAGTTCTAGGCCAGTGGGAGAGGCACAGATGGTCACAGCTTCTCTGGAGCAGCATTGCAGGGGCCTCTCAAGCAGAAAAGAACCCCAAAGAGCTCTTTAATACTCAATACCCAGACATCTGAGACCCTGCCTGGACACCTGTGAGCAGCCAGAGCCAAGGAAGCCCCAGACAGGGTCTGTAAGAGACACTCCCTGGTGCAAAGGAAGGCTCCTGCCCTGGCACTGCTCAGCTGCTCCCTAGGCACTGCCATTGCTGCCTCTCTGCTTCTCCTTGTCTCAGGAACTGGAGTCTTCTCAGATTTTTCACCTGCCCATGACTGAGAACTGCCTCAGAGTGGGCAGAAGACTTGTCCATGCAGAAGACATCTCCCACTGCAGGCTGGGAGAGCAAAGGGCAACCACCTTCAGGTGGACATGCTCTGATGTGTTAGTGGAGCACCAGCCTGAGCCCTCAAACCATCCCCTGCCCCAGCTCCCAGGCACTGCTGGGGCTCCTTGCAGTTCCTGCAGAGTCAGGGAAATCTCTCTCCTGTGAAGGTTTTCCCAGCCCTCCAGGTTCTTTTCTGCAGCACGATCTCCAGATTTTACTGGCAGCTTTCTCCAAGAGCATCTAGTCAGCTCAGTGTGCTTGGCAATGCCTGGACAATCCCAGGAGACAGCTGCAGAGAAAATGACCATCTCATAGAGCAGCTCCCACCCTACAGCAGACCCTGAGCTAAAACATCCCTTCCAGGAACCATTTGTTCCTTAGCTCCTCTCTCAGCCCCTGGCTAGCCATCCCAGGCACCCTGGATCCCTCAGTTCTAAGGAGCTAATCCTCACCCCTGAGGTAAGTTGCCTGCAGAAATTCTAGGGGAAACAGCAGGCAGGAAATCCTCCCTTGCTGTGTTAAACATGAAGCTGTGATGGATGTGGCACAGGAGCATCCTCCCTGGTACTAGCCAAACACACTGGGTTTGTGAGCAGGACCTGAAGCTTAGTCCACCAGAAAAGGAGTGGCTCGAGCAAAGGATGCACTAAACATCTTCCCAGGAAACAACCAAACCCAGCCCAGCCCTGTCCCTCCTGCAGAGTGACACAGAGCAACAGAGACCAACCCAGGGCCTCAGAGCAGCAGGGCCAGCACCTGGAACCAGCAGGCAGAGAAAATGTCACCCCAGAGACTCAAGTAGCTGTTAGTAGAGCAGACAGCTCTGTGCACCTCAAGAGGAAAGGATTTCTCACTAGCACAAGCTGAATTCCCATGACTTAGAGTCCACTAAGGTTTGCAGTGACCCATTTAGACCTCTCCAAGCCAGGGAAGGCCTTGCCTCCCCAGACACCAGCAGAGGTGGAACCTGAGGTGTGTCCTGGAGCGTGGGTGAGGGAGTGCTGGGAGAGGTGTTTACAGAAAGATGTTTCCATAAACACTTGCTATCAGCCACAACAAACACAGCTCTCACTGGCAACAGCCAGCAGCACACGGGCTGAGCAGGGAAGGAATCAAATATCAGATCAATGCAGGAAGTTGGCTGTCACTCAACCAGCTCAGCCTGCAAAGAATGACAGCTGGCAGCCTGCATCTCCCTAAGGACCCTGTGCCTGGGGAGGGCAGACAGGAGAGAAAAGGAGCTCCAGAATTTTCAGGATGCTGCAAGAGTTCAGCAGGTGCTCAGCTGAACCATCCACGCTGTGTGTTGGAAACAGATACAATCTTACAAGAAGATGCAAGACAGCAAATATTTCTGGCTCCTGGTCTTGCTGTGTCCGTGAATAGAAACAGCAGAGAGGGGAAGAGGCTGAGCTGATGAAGCTTACTGACTGAGTCCCAACAGCAGGAACCGAATCTCCCTCCTCTCAGCTACTATCTTTACATTTGCTCTGCAGAAGGAAAACATCCTTAGGAAATTCCGAACCCCCTCAGGAGTGAGAACATCACCTCAGGGGACACCTCCCCAGCCCTCCTGACCCTCCTGTGACTGCATGTGGCCTGAGCACACCAAGAGCTATTCCCAAGCTGCCACTCTCCTTCCCTCGCTTACCAGAGCTGTTTTCCAGCTCTTGCCATACAACTTTGCACAATTCAATTGTCACTCACGCACCACAACTGGAGATGTCTGTTTGGAATAAAATGCTGCCACCTGGGAGGTTTGGCAGAATTCACTAAGTTTGGATGAGAAACTACAAGATGTCAGAGTGGTTCAGTGCAGGAATTCAGCTGAGATTCCTTGACAAAGGCCTGAAAGAGGAAAGAGCATGGGCAATGCCTGCATTAGAAGAGAGACAGCAGCATTCATTGCTGCACCATCCTATGACAGTTTATTGTTGTGCTGAAAGAGAAGAGGACGAGATGAGTGGGATGAGTTTAATTCAGATGACTGTAAGCCAGTGGACTAGATGGCAGAGATCTGCCTCATTCAGAGCCACCCAAGAGAAATTACATGTTTTGTACCAATAAACAAATGGTCATGAGCCCTGGCAGTATGGGCTAAGCTTCCTGACACTCTCAAGCATCTTTGGCAAATTACCCTTGGCAGAAGAACTACAGCTTGCAACCACAGCTGGGAGGAAGGAGCTCCCTTTGCTGGTGACACCCACGACCTCAGCTATAAATGCAGACCAGGCAGGGTGGGAGTTGGAGCTATGATTCCAGAACAACTGCAAGACCAGCTTTGAGCTTTAACCTGTGCCACTCACTGCTCCAACCATGAGCTGTGTCTCCAAGCAGAGCTCCCACAGCTGCCTGCGAGGGAGCAGTGGCGGCAGCGGTGGAGGGGGCAGCAAGTATTCCTCTGCCTTCTCCAGAAGAGTCTCCTCCAGGACCAGTGGTGGTGGCAGGTTTTCTGGCAGCAGCTGTGGTGGAGGAAGCTCCAGGAGCAGCTATGGTGGGGGAGCTGGGGGTGGCAGCTCCAGGAAGCTGAGGCGCAGCAGCTACGGGGGAGCGATGAGCAGTGGCTGTCCCGGAGGGGGCATGGGCTGGGGCAGCACAGGACTGGGCTTTGGGTCAGCTGGGGCTGGCTTTGGGGCTGGCTATGGAGGGAGCTTTGGTGCAGTTGGTGCTGGTTTCAGTGGAGGCAGCTTTGGCAGTGGAGGCTTTGGGGGAGGGGCTGTGGGAATCCTCTCCAGTGATGCAAAGCTGACCATGCAGAGCCTCAATGAGCGCCTGGCGTCCTACCTGGACATGGTCAGGGAGCTGGAAAGGGAAAACTCTCAGCTGGAGCAGCTCATCAGGGAGTGGTACCAGAAGCAAGGCCCCACTGGTACAAAGGACTACAGCCACTACTATGGAACAATTGAAGACCTTCAAAACCAGGTAAGATTTTCTTTGTCAGAGGTTTCAGCATTGACTGGCTTCTTGTGACTGAGCACAATGTCTGAGGCATGGCTGCTTCTACCCTTGCTAAGTGCCTCCCTGGAAGTCCCTCTCCCACTGAACTTCTGCCTTCTGTGTGTGCATCCACTTACCTCCAACTAGAGCTGGAACAGTGCAGACCTGCCTCAGCACTTCCCACAGACCCTTTGCTGGCTGTGACTGGGCTCTCAGAATGCCTGTAGTGGGTTTTAGAGCACAGGAGAGCCAGTAAGCTGCCCTCTGGGATGTGCAGTGTCTGGGATTTGAGTACAGCCCTTGTTCTGTGGGCACAGAAGGTGAGATGGAGCTGTGGTGGTGACACCAAGGCTCTTGACAGGACCCTCGCACTCACAGAAAAGTTTTTGCCGTTCTGATGCCATTGTCACACAGGCTTCTGTGTTTTGCACTGTCCCTGACCTTTCCAGGCCCCCGTTGCCCACAGGTACCTGGAGTTGTGTTTCTGTCCTTTGTGCAAACCTGAGAGGTTCACAGGAAAAGTTTCCTCAGCATATTGGCTTCCTTTCTAGATTGTGACTGCAGCTGTGGAAACCAACAGGGTGCTTTTGGACCTGGACAACACAAGGATGACCGCAGAAGACTTCAGGATAAAGTAAATACATAGCCCTCTTTTCCAGCCACTTCCTTTCTCCTACTTTCCTCAATTTAGCTTATTAAATCCATTGCATAAGCAAGTATCAGTCCCCAGAGGCCAGGATCCTCCTGGTTCCATGGCAGCACAACTGCACTAACCTGGAAGACTTCCACACTCTTCCTTATTTCTGTGGTGATCTTCAGTGGGGACAGGCCCTGTGGCTGTGCAGCCAACCCTTTAAAGAGATTTCTTCTGAAGGGGAGAAAAATGATGCTTTTCTGTCAGTGGCAGTGAGGTGAGAGGGGTGAGACCTGCAGAAGGTCTGCAGTGAGAGGAGAGTGAAAAATCAGAATAAATCTGATTATTAAATTACAATACTAACATTAAGCTTTAAGGACTGGCTGCTGCTTTCATCATTCTGCTGGTGCTACGAGGTAAAGACACAAAAGCAGACCCTGAGATGTGAATGCATGAGCTTTCCCAGCAGAAGCACTGAGAAGCCCAGAGCAGGGCTAACCTCTCTGCACTGTCCCTGGCACAGGTACGAGACCGAGTACGGCCTCCGGCAGAACGTGGAGGCTGACATCAACAGCCTGAGACCCCTCCTGGACAGCCTGACCCTGAGCAAGTCTGACCTGGAAATGCAGTTTGAGTCTCTGAAAGTGGAGATGATTGACCTCAAGAAGAACCATGAGGAGGTAAGAGCCAGCTCCTTGAAATGTAGGCTGCAGTGGGAAACAAGAAGGCTCCCAGCATGGGAAATATGGGAAGGCTCCACAGGTAGCATCCTCTGCTCCCTACAGAGCCTCTGCTATCTGTGGGGCAGGGCAAGGGACCCCCAAGACAGGCTGAGTGCCAGGCACAGGAGGTCCCAGCCCCCCTCAACAAGCAGTGACTGGGAAGTCAAGGCCAAATCATTCCCACAAGAGAAACAACACGGCTCCAGATGTTGTTGGGAGGCTCCAGGATGGGTTATGGTGTCAGAGCTGATGAAGTGACCTCCAAGCTCTCTTGCTAGGCCATCTCACCAGTTTTGTGTGTTTGCCTTTCTGCAGGAAATGAACTCCCTGCAAAGCCAGTCTGGTGGGGATGTGAATGTGGAGGTGAATGCTGCTCCAGGAGAGGATCTCCTGAAAAAGCTGAATGCCATGAGACAGGAATATGAAAGCATCATTCAGAAAAACCGGGAGGAAGTGGAGAACTGGTATGGGGCCAAGGTAATGGCTACACTCTGAACCCTCACGCTCAACACCAGCTCTTGGTAAGGATTTCCTGTAGATGGATGACACTGGGAAGGACAACATCCAGTGCTGCTAGGGTACAGTGCCAGAATCCCTTTGATTAACATGAAGGGAATCACAAGTGGCCTTGAACTGCCCTGGCAGAGCCATGAAGCAAGTTCAAAGAGCCCCCACACTACAAGTGACCCTCCTTACCTCAGCCTGTTCTCTGGCCAGATGCTTCCCTGGCAAACCACCACTGTGACACTCTTAAGTCAAACTCAAACCCTCCAATTCTGTATATGAATCTTTCAGATGGAGGAAGTGAGCCAGCAGGTGCACTCAAGTGGCCAGGAGATTCAATCAAGCAACCAGCAGATTTTGGAGCTGAGACGTGAATATCAGAGCCTGGAAATTGAGCTGCAGTCGCAGCTCAGCATGGTAGGTACCGAATGCTGCTGCTCTCGGGGGGGCAGAGAGCACAGGAGCTGCTGGGCTGGCAGGAGAGCAGCAAAGTTAACAGCCCACCTCATGAAGGGCTCTGGCCCATCTGACATCATGCCACATCTCTCTCATCCGGGGCCCAAGAACGACCCAATCCTGCCACAGCCCCATAAACACTGCCTGCTGCTCTCCGTTGCAGGTCGACTCTCTGCAGTCCAACCTGGCAGACACAGAACGTCGCTACAACATCCAGCTGCGGCAGATCCAGGAGTTGATCGGGCCCCTGGAGGAGGAGCTGGCCAGCATCCGCTGCGAGATGGAGAGCCAGAATGAAGAGTACAAGATGCTGCTGGGCATCAAGACCCGCCTGGAGCAGGAGATTGCTCAGTACCGAGCTCTGCTGGAGGAAGGGCAGCAAGGCATCAGGTATGTGCCCTGGGTGGAACACCTCTGCAGGGGTGAAGATGGAAGCAGCAATATTGACACCAGGACCCAGTGCCACTGAGTCATCACTGATCTATTTGTCACAGCCACAGGAACTCCTGGGGGTCCCAGCCTCGGCTGGCAGTGTAGGAAGCTGTATCCTACACTCACTGGGAACTATACATCTTACACAGCCATGTCCCTTCCTCCTTACAGCATCTCGCAGGGAGGAGCTGGTGGTGCCTCTTCAGGAGGAGGAGGTCATGGAGGAATCAGCTGGTCTTCTGGAAGAGGAAGTGGTGGAGGAGGAAGTAGTTGGTCCTCAGGTGGAGGAAGAATGGGGGCATCTTATGGAAGAACTTCCTCCTCTGGAAGTGGAGGAGGTGGCAGTGGAGGAGGAGGAGGAGGAGGCAGCTCCTGCCTCTCCCGCTCTTCATCTTCCCAGTCTGGCAACTCCTGGGGAAGCCAAGGTAAAACCTGGAGTAACAGGGCAGTTCCTCCCATTCACTTCTCCCTGAAGAGCAGGAAAGGGTCTGAGAACTTCCTTCCTTACCTGGAAAGCTGCAGCCATTTTTGCCATTTCCTCCCAGCTGGGTTTAACCCCACTCTGACAGTTACTCTGACACTAACACACCAACAGGGCTGTGTCTCCCAAGTGACCTGCACAAAGAGACGTCCTTAGGAGCTGTACCTGAGGGTGTGAGGGAAGGAAATGAGGGGGGAAAGGAAAAATTAACATGATTTCCAATCTGAAGCATGAAGGGAACTAGAGAAGTCAGTACTTCTGTGGTGGCTTTAAGGGGGAAATGGTTACAGCAGGGTAAAATAGCTGCAACACTCCAGATGCTGCAAACACAAGAGGTGTCAGCTGCAAAATCCAGAAGTAGCACAAGATGGGGAGGGACTAAAGGGTCTTCTCCATGTTCCAGGAGGTGCTGAAAACACAAAGCTCTGCCTGGAAGGGAACAGAGCATTGGAGAGAGGAGCAACAATGGAGGAGGTGTCTGAAGCCATAAAAACAATGAGACTGGGTAAGGCTCCAGGTGCTGAAGGCACCTCAGACAGTGCCTGGAAAGGGTGCAGATGAGCAGGGACTGAGGGGTTCAGAAAGGTTCTCTTCCACTTCTAGATGCTGGGGGTTTTGCTTTTGGTTTTGTCTTAAGATAGAAAATGATCCTGCTTTGAGGCTCCCATTTATTCCTTCTAGTCAAGGAAGTCAGCAGGCATATTCATCTCCATTAAAGATGCAGTCTGGCTCACAAACATCCTGCTTCCATCACAGACTGAAAGCTGGCCACCAAAGCACTGAGGGAGTGGCTGTGACAGGCTTGAAGCACTTGATACAGAAAGAGCAGTGCCAGACCCTCTCTGTGCTGCAAACACAGGCAGTGACCCCAAGGCTTTTGTGTGCAACAAGATTGTTTTGGATAAGATTGGATGGAGATGAGATCTGGTTTTAAAACA
Source organism: Galbula dea (assembly GCA_013399015.1). Taxonomy (NCBI): domain Eukaryota; kingdom Metazoa; phylum Chordata; class Aves; order Piciformes; family Galbulidae; genus Galbula; species Galbula dea. The sequence goes on from VWZX01011114.1 coordinate 823,072, forward strand.
TTACCAGGCTTTGTAAACTCCCCTGTAAAAAGCCAGTCCTTTCATCAAACATCCAGTGCTAATGCCTGGTGGGCAAAGTGAAAACACAGCATGTGCCAGCCTGCTCTGGAGCACTCCCAGACACAAACACAGGCTGTAGGCTCTCTGCTGGATTCACAGTGAATTCAAGGAGTGGTTCACACTCCCAGCTGGGGCTAGGAGCAGGGTCAGTGTTGCACATGAGGCAGCTGCAAACACAGACACTTGTACCAGTGCTAGGTCTGACACTGGTGCAACCTTCCCAGAATGCTGGGCAAGATCCAGTCCCCTGGGAACTGCAGAGTCTGTAACTAGGAAGTAAGAGAAGTGTTAAAAGTGCTGAATGAGATAACACTTCATCAAAGAAATTCTTGCTTCCCTTCACCTTTCAACAGGGAGCTTTAGAAAGCCTGAGGACTGAGTGGCAAAAGCAGCATCTTGCACTGCAGGACCTCACCAGTGGCCTCTGGACCAAGCAGGACTAGACCCAGCATGTCCCACCATGACTGCCAAGAGCACACACTTCTTCTAGTTACTCAACACTCTTCACTCCAGGGGCTCCCCAGAACTCTCTGGAGAGCCCCTCTGCTTCTGCTCACTGAACTGTGCCTAATCACTGTTACCTGAGTTAATCTCTTCCATGATTGCTATTCTTGGGGGGAAAAACACCTCCCAAAAAAGAAATGCTAATAAATCTTTGCTTCTCTCTGATGCAACCCAAAAGCCATGTCTGGGAGAAATTTCCCTCAGCAGACATTTGGTTAGGTTACAGATATCAAGGCCTGCCTGTGGAACACACAACCACATGGCAGGTTGTGCACTTGCAGCAACATCTTCTCCATTTGAAACTAGCTGGGCAAAGCTCTGAAGGTTGCACTAGCAGGTGCCATGCTCTGGTCATCCCAGATGGGAGAAGCAACAGTCAAACCCTGCACATTTCTGCCCTAACCTCTGCCAGGGCAAGCGAGGGGTTAAGGAGCTGACTGCTCCCTAGAAAGCCTCTTGGAAAAACCTTCCTCAGGACTCACTGAAATGCATGATGAAACACTTTTATCATGGAGTTTGAAGATGGGAATGCTCAGCTGCCAGTGCCAAACCACCCCTGAGTGCAGAACTCAGCCCAGGAACAAGTGATTACCCCACCTGAACCCATCTGAGTGCTGGTGGCTTGGGTACACCCTGGGTAAGCAGGCTGCACAGGTGCAGTGAGAGAACAGCCCCAGCAGCAGGCACCTCTACTGTGGAAGAAAGGCACAAAGCTGGAGAATGAAGCAAACCCCAGACATAGGCTGTGATAGAGGCAGGAACCCACAGGTCCCAGCCATGCCTTGCTCTCCAGCAGCTGCACAGTGCCTGGCCTCTTCCATGTCCCTCCACCTCAGGGCATTCCCAGTGTCTAACTGTGACAAGTCTCTGTTCTACAGAGAAGGCTGGGAAGTTGTTCAGAGTCAGGATGTGATTTTACAGAGCCCAGTGGCAGGTGGAGAGAAGAAGAATTCTCAAACCAGAGGTAAGGGTTGCCTCCAGGTCCCACAGCAGAGGAACTGCTCACACCCTAAAGGATGGGGATGGAACTCTTCTCCCTATTTTAACGCTAGTATGCTTCCCCCTTTGGGCCCTGGGTGGGTGCTAACCAGCCAGAGGCTCCCCTCTGCCCCCCAGGCTGTGCCCCTTGCAGCTCTCCCTTCTCTCAGCACGAGCTCTGTGGAAGCAGAACTTCCTGGGCTGATCTCTGGGGGATTCCACCTGAGAACACTCCAGAGAGGCCTTCTCCCAGGGCATCTCTTCCCTCACACACTCTTCACGCCCTGCACTCCTCAGCTCACCTGCCTGAACACAAACCAGGGAACCAGGCAGGAGTATCACTGTAGCAAGGCTTTCTCTCTCAGGTTTGCAGCCCCAGGTTTGTTTTCTCTCTGGGAGGAAGGTATCAGCCACTGGAGAGGGTTGAGAAAGAGCCTGAGTGGGAGGCCGTGGGAACAGGGCTGCTGAGTGCCCCAGCTCTGGGCAGACCTGTGCCAGTGATTCACTGTTCTGCCTTGTGCCAGGCTCCCAGCCAACATCACTAGTATTTGAAAGAAAAAACAAATAGGAAGGGGTTTGGGCTGGGTTTTTTCCTGACCAGTGTCTCTGTGGGGGCCTGAGAAACTGTCCAGGCACAGACCCACAGATCATTTTGGTTGGAAAAGGTATTTAAAGGTTTCACCACCAACTGTTCCCCAGCACTGCCAGGGCACCACTGCCCCAGGGCCCTCAGCACCACATCTCCAGGGCTCTGAAACCCCTCCAGGGATGGGGACTCCACCCTTGCCCTGGGCAGCCTGGGCCAGGCTTTCACAGCCCTTTTGGGGAAGACATTTTTTTTCTCCTGTCCAACCTAGACCTCCCCTGGCACAACTTGTGGTCATTTCCTCTTGTCCTGTCACCTGCAGTCTCCAGGGGGGACAGCTTCATACCCAAGCCCTCACTGATATGTTGGAATCCCAGGCAGAAACAGGAGCATTTTCTGAGCAGCTGGGGTAAGCAATGTAACACTGCTGTTCCTACCCTCAGTACTCAGCACTGGCTGTAGTGTCTTTCTCCTCAACAGAGCTCTACCCTTCTTAACCAGGTGTCCTTACAAGGTTCCCTGCATGTAAGGAGCCTGCACCTATCTTGCAGATAAACTCCATAATGCAGTTTATTTGCCACACATTACAGCGTGTGACAAACACAAACCCCAATAGACTGCAAAGCATAACAGCAGTGTCCAGCAGAGGAGACTGAGTTCAGATGGCTTCTCACCAAACCCTGGGTCAGTGTCACTGCAAGAACTCTGTCCTTTTCCCATCTTCTAGACACAAAGTCTGTACCTAGGCTATTTCCAGTGTTTGCTTCCTGAGAGAACAGGTTTGTGATAACAGCAATGACACCAGAAACTCACGTGGGGAAACAGAGCTGGAGAACCAAAACTCTCCTGAAGCAGGAGTAAGAAACACAAATATTGTAGTGTCAGTTGTCAAGGCTCAGGACATCCTAGAGTGGGAGTCCAGAGATACACAGAGCAGCCAGGAGAACCTCGCACTTCTCATTTGCATGCGTTTTGTCAGGCATTAATCAGCATAATAAGCCTTAATTTTATGAGTACAAAGTGTTGCAATTTGGATACTTATCTAGTGTTCCTCTGAGTGCTCTGAGAAGAAAACTCTGGTACATGTTGGTGCAAGACCCACAGAACAACCTCAGGCAGAAACAAATGTGCACACACACTCCTGTGTGCTCGGCTGCAGCCTCCCAGAGCAGCTCGGCTCTCCACTGGGAGAAATGGATGTAACTTCAGCACTGCCTGTGCCCGTGTTCTGTGAGGTCTCTTGGATCTAGCTTTAACTGTCAAGTGCTGCAGGGGCTCTGTTCCTGGGCTGCAGCAGCCTTTCCCTGCACAGCTGGGGCAAGCAGAGCCCAGCCATCCTCCCAGGCATGGCCACTGGGGTTTCTTCACACTCATGAGGGGTAGCTCAAGCTGCTCAGGCAGTCTCTTGTTTAGAGTGTTGGGGCTTTTGGTGATAGCAACTCCCTAGCTGGGCACTGAGGCAGCAGCCAGATCCCCAAAGGCATACAGAGGATTCAGCTACCCGTTGGCTGAAGCCCAAAGCTCTGATGCCCTAGTCCAGGCTCAGTGGGTATTTAACCACCTTGAACGATCACATTCACTAACTCTTAACTCTTTGACTAGCAAGGTCTGTAGGCTGCTTCTGTGCTTGTTCAGACCAGGCTGGGGCTCAGGGAGCAAGTGGCAGCTCCTGGCACTTCCCAGGGGCAGGCAGAGGCCGTGCAGGCTGCCCTGTATGTGGCAGCCCTCTGCGAGCTCAGCGCAGCAGCGCAGCCTCCCCAGCGCTGAGGCTGAGCGAAGGCTCTCTGGGAATCGCTGTGATTTCACTACGACACTGCCAGATGGAGGAGGGATGAAAGCCAGCACAGGCTCCAAGGTGAGGCTAGATCCTCTCCTCTCACAGGAGCTGCTGAGAGTGATGGGAAGCGATCCTTAAACTGAGCAAGAGAAGAAACTCCAGCACTTGCCTGGGGCATGGCATCAGAGTGCCACTGAGCGAGGGGGAAACGTGTTCATGTTTTGGTGCACAGACACCAAAGGGAGAATGCATCTTCTCCAAGTCTGTTCTGAACGCTGCAGCTCCAGCCTGCTGTCAGAGCCTCGCAGGAGAGCCTAGGCTGCTCCCAGAGTTTGTCTCCGTTCTGACGCTAGGCAGTCACTGCTTTGATATGTATCAGGGAGACCTGATTAAAAGGAGAACAACAACAGCGAGAGAGTGAAAGAATCTCGGCTGGGCTTGACAAGTGCCCTGCTCAGCTTCTCAAGGAGCAGTGCTCAGTGCCAAAACATCCAGGTCCTCTGCAGGCTGCCTGCTGCTGGGACCTGTGCAAAGAAATGTCCTTCCTCTGCTCTGGTCTGGAAAGAGCAGAGTTATGCAGAAGCTGGATGCTGCGTCCACACAAAGCCACTCATGGTTAAAGTGTGCATCACACACAGGAAGGAGATGAGCAAAGGTCCTAAAACTGCCACTTGCTTTTAGGCAGTTCTGTAGATTCTAAACCTGACATCATCCACATACCACAGCAGTGAAAAGCATCAGAGAACAAAACCTCCTGAAGCCTCTTTAACCATCTCAGGAAGGATCCTGTGCACAGAATGGATCTTCTCTGCTTTGTGAATACTTGCACAGTTCAATATTTCACAAGCAATAAATCATGGCAGGAGGGAATTCAACATGTGCAGTTCACAGGAGGATGAAGCACTCACAGCTCACCTCTGTTTCCCAGGGACATGCGCCGGTTTTGAGAACAGAGACTGGGAGAGAAACACAATCTCAGCAGGAAAACGTTCAGCTGTTAGGATCCAGAACTGCTGGGAAGCAGTAGGGTGGAAGTGGGAGGGTGAAGGTTACTTCTACTAACTGCAGTGGAACTTGGGCAAAAGGCCCCAAACTGACCTGACACAGACACAAGGGCAAAACAATGCTGAAAAGGAAAATAGGATGGCACCTAGAGAACTGCATCTTCCAGCAGCAGCAAGAGAACGTGCAGCTCAGGAGCTGTGTTTATGCTGCTGAGGTGACACTACCATCCTCCAGCTGTGGATCAAGGAGAAATTATCACATCATCAAGCTACCTGAAATCTTTCATCATCTTTAAGCCATTGAGTAGTAAGATAAAATCAGAGCTTTTGAAAGAGGTTGCATAAGCAGCAATAAAGCAATGCTGGCAGAAGCACAGTGCAGGGACAATGGCTTCCACCAGAAGATGTTAAATAATCCTTAATTTAACACAAAGCAGACCACAAGTTAAGAGTCTGTAAAAGAACCCTGCCCATGGAGACTGAGGGCAGAGTGTCAAACGCAGCAGCACCACACAATCAGCTTCCAAGTCCAAGTGGCCTTTGGAGAGCAAGGCCTGTCCTGCACCTCCTGCAGAGGCTTTGGGAGATGCTGGGAGAAGGAAGCAGCCAACCAATGGCAGTTCCTCAGCTGTGCCCTTTGCTCCTGCCCCAGAGGTTTGGGGGCAGGTGCTAAATTCCACCAGTAGCTTACAGTCATTGGAGGATCAGAACCAAGGAGAGGAGGAAAGGCAAGGAGGACACTTCAGTAACCCAGAGCAAACCTGTCACTGGGAAAACAGATCCTTTCTCCAAGCTAACTGGGACCATCTGGGGTCCATCTCCAGCTGCTCTCTGCTGCAGTGTGCAGGGAAGCAGCAGGACCTGCCTGCTTGCAGGAACCAAGTCTTTCCTGCACTCCAAAACAAGCTGGAAGTGTCTCACCCAAGGTTGCAGTGCGAGGACAGAGCCAAGGACATGCTTCTGCATTTGAACAACAGTCACTTTCCCTCGGGACAGAGAGGAGGTTTTTAACACCAGTGTGCTCCTGTAGGGGCAGCCATGGGGAGCCCCCAGGCAGCCAGCACTCTGCCCAAGCTCAGGCTCTGCAGATGTTTCAGAAACATGCAGTTTCACTTCCAGATACCCTGAGTCAGCACCAAACCCGACAGCTGGGGACGAAAACCTCTGGGCATCAGTGCAAGACTGAGCTATGGTTTGGCTTCTGCTGGGGTCTCAGCTGCCTGATTCCAACTGCCTTGTACCAAAAGCATCTCAGCTTCTCCCTCAGGATACCCCTGCAGAGTCTGCAGCACCTCTGCATTAAGAGCAGTGTGTAAAGTTACTCTGCCACCAGCAACAACAGAGAGAATGAGCAGGTTTGTATCAAACCATAAGATGTCCCCATGCAGCAGTTCCTGTGTCATTGTCTGCATTCACACAGCTCCTGACTGTGCTGCAGTTCACTTCAGAATACAACTGAAGTATCCTGCATCTTGCTGCTATTTCAGATAGCAGCTCTTTGGTGACAAAAAGTCCAATCTTTTCCTTCTCTTTGATTTCCAGGACTCAGCTCTCTCTTGTGCTGTCCTGGCATGCTCCTCACAGACGAAGGATTTGGGTTTTTAAAGAAGAGTCTCCCTGCACTGCTTGAAATGAGTTTGGGTAGAAATCACTCTGCTCTCTAGGTGGTGGCAGGGATACCCAGGTTGGACAATCTAGGCAGACAAGCCATGCAGCCCTGATAATAAAACTCTGCCACTATCATGTGCAGTGAGAAGAAGAATATGAAGCAGTGTAGGAGATCCTAGAGCCAAAGAGAACAACAGCCTCTGACAACAGCAGCTACAGCAATCTCGGCAAAGAAAGTAGATGAGCAACTGAACAGAGAAATGCTCAGTCTAACAGAAGAGACTTGGGGCTCATCTTCTCTCTTTTAGGCAAGAACAGAGAACAAATCTTCTCCTGTACAGCTCCACCAGTTCCACTTATCTCAGCAGGACCCTGTTTAAAGTGGCTTTTCCATCATGAAGCAGATCCAGGCCGTGAGAGGCAAAAGACACAAATGTTGGCCTCAAACAAACACCACAGACCCAGCAATGGGCTAGATTGCCTGAGATAGCAGCACAAAAATAGTGATCAGCAAATTATTCTTGGCACAGACAACAAGGCTAGTAAATGCCCTGGGAGAAGGAAACACCCTGATGGTGACACCCACTGTCAGATGTATAAAGAGAGGGAGCTGGGGGTGAAACTTTGCAGTCCTGAGTCTTATCAGGCTGTGCACCTAAATTTGGGTTGTGGTTAGGCTCTCACCGGCTGTCACTATGAGCTGTGGCACTAAGTCCTCAACTAGTAGCTCTAGAATTAGCTGTGGTGGTGGTGGAGGTGGAGGTGGAGGTGGTGGTGGAGGTGGAGGTGGAGGTGGAGGGGGAAGCAGCTGTGGAGTACGTAAGTCTGGTGGATACTCCTCAGTGTCCACTAGGAAATACACCTCCTCTGGAGGGGGTGGGGGCTTCTCTGGGAGAAGCTTTGGTGGAGGGGTCTCCAGGAGCAGCTATGGAGGAGGCTTCAGCAGCGGCAGCTGTGGAAGGATCAGCCGCAGCAGCTACGGGGGCAGAATGAGCGGCGCTGGCTATGGAGGAGNGGGGCAGTGGTGGCTTTAGTGGGGGCAGCTTTGGTGGTGGGGGGGGCTATGGTGGGATGGGCTTTGGTGAGGACGGAGGCTTGCTGTCCACGAACGAGAAGCTGACCATGCAGAACCTCAACGACCGCCTGGCGTCCTACCTGGACAAGGTGAGGCGCCTGGAGGATGACAATGCTCAGCTGGAACAACTGATCAGGGAGTGGTACAAAAGCCATGGTCCCACTGCTGCCAGGGACTACAGCCACTACTACAAAACCATTGAAGAGCTGCAGAACCAGGTATGGCGTCCTTTGACTAACTCTGAACAGATTCTCATCAGAGCAGTGCTTGCCACCTGCAGCAATAGCCCTGCTTGGGGCAGCATAGCCCCTCCTCTGTTCTGGCCAGGAGGCTGGCTGCTGGGGGGCCCAAGCCTGGCTGCCAGTTTTCGTCTGCTGAGGGTGACAGGCCTGTTCTGGCACACTTGCATTCAGTGCAGGTAGCACTGTTTGGGACGCTGGCAGACCATCCCCAGGGCACCCATCATGAGGCTGTCCAGTGCTCGCTGCAGTGCTGTGCTCTTGCTTGCTTGCTCCTCACTCTCTTGAACAGATCTCATCATCACTTGCTTACCAGTGACCACATTAATTGCATCTTCTTGTGAATATACAGGTTGAGCCAGAGAGTATTCAGTCTGATTCCTGCCCTCAGCCACTTAGTCCCACATCTCCTGCATAAACATGGTTGCTACCAAATGCAATGGCAATTATGTTTTCCCCCTGGTTTTTGAATACCAGGAGTTTATTTAGTTATTCCTTCTAACAAAGTATTTTGAATGAATATTTGTAAACCAAAATGACAGCAAAGGAACTTTAACTGGAAGGAAGAAACTCTTCTCTCTATACAGCTCCTGCAGCTCTAGTCAGGCTTGACACTACCATACATTCCCAAAGGTGTTTCTGCACAGGGATTCCTTCCCTCTCTGTGTGCCAGACTGAAAAGACAACTGATCAAATAACATCTGCCCTCTTCTTTCAGATTGTTGGTGCAAACGTGGACCTTAACAAGATCCTTCTTGACATTGACAACACCAGAATGACTGTGGATGACTTCAGACTGAAGTGAGTCTTTCCCTTCCTGTCTCATTCCATCTTGCCTTCCCTCACCCCCAGGAGCTCATATTGCCAGGGAACCTTTGGAGATGCCAGAGCCCCTTGGCTCCACTGACAGAATAAGTGACTCTGGGAAAGCATCCTGAGAATGCCTTTGTTCTTGTTGTTCTTTACTATTCTTTTTCTCCAGACAAGTTACTGAGAGGTGCCATTTGAAGGACTACATTCTAAGTTTCTCCACCCTTGCATGTAGATCTATAAAAGCACAATCCTCATCCTATAAATCTCACAGGCATTATACTGGCATCAAACAAACCTGTTGGAGATGGGAATGGAATCAGGTCCTTTCTTTTAAGAACTGACCAAGGGGGGTTAAAGACCAAAGATGTACTGCTAGGAACTGTTTGTGATGAAGACAAGAAGCAAAGAGGTGTGGCAGCACTTTACTCTTCCTTGCCTGTCACTTAGGTATGAGACAGAATACACTCTCCACCAGAGTGTGGCAAGTGACATCAATGGATTACGGCCACTTTTGGACCAGCTGACCCTAGCCAGGTCTGACTTGGAGACACAGTTTGAATCCCTAAAGGAAGAACTGATCTGTCTGAGGAAGAACCATGAAGAGGTAAGATTTCTACACTTTAAAATATTAACTAACAAAACCTCCACACTCAGAGAACTTCCTGTGGATTTCTTCCACTAGCAGCAGCCAGATTCTGGCCCTGACTTCCATCATCCAACTTGGCCCAATCTGGCTTTAGCTTGCAGGAGAGGTTAGCATCCACAGCTGCCCACAGTGTCACAAGGTCTGAGGTAACAGGATGCCCAGGCCAAGATGTGGCAAAATGAAGAGCAGGGAAATGAATGGCTTCCAGAACAAGTGACAGCTTGGTTGCTGAACTGCTGGAAGGAAAATTAGATAGAATATAAGAAGCCAAAGCCAAGTGTCTCTGCTATCTGCAGGAATATTTCCCACTAAGAAGAGAAGTAGATGACAGGATTTTCTCTGCACAGAATTCCCTATGCCCCTGAGGAGGGTCAGTGTGGATGTGAGGCCAGGCTGCTGTTCACTGTGAGCTCTGGCTCAGGGATGGCAGAATGGTTCCCTTTGCTGGGGGAGGACTCCTGTCCCTTTCTTTCCCTTTGAAAGTGGGAGCTTTCTCCTTACCTTCACTCTGGAGAGCCTGGTGAGTTTTGGGTTCTTTGGTTTTCCCCAGGAAATAAGAGGGCTGCAGACACAGTCTGGAGGGGATGTCAGTGTGGAGGTGAACGCCACTCCTGGCATCAATCTGATGGAGAAGCTGAACGAGATGCGCTGCGAGTACGAGAGGCTGATCGAGAACAACCGCAGGGAGGTGGAGAGCTGGTACGAGACCAAGGTGAGGCACAGGGGTGGCTAGGAACCTTCCACAGAGGGCTGGGCCTGCTGACACCCAGCAGAGGAGAAGCAACTTATCACACTAGTCAAGGGACATTAGCTCTAAATGGCTTTAAGCAGTTACTGTAACAGGTCAGTTGTGGAGCACGAGGCTCAGGTGAATCTCTGCTGCAGCAGCAAGTGGATCTCCCTGAGTGAGTCACTGGGAGGCACGTGGGACGTGCACACACCCAGTCTGCATCACACCCTTCCTCACTCTGGGTAATTGCTTTCTCAGGGCTTTGATGACAAGCCCACGCTGCTTTCCTACTACCAAAAATGCCTCAATCTCACATGTGAATTTTCCAGATGGAAGAAGTTAATCAGCAGGTGCACTCAAGTGGCCAGGAGATACAATCAAGCAACCAGCAGATCTCGGAGCTGAGACGTGAATATCAGAGCCTGGAAATTGAGCTGCAGTCGCAGCTCAGCATGGTAGGTACCGAATGCTGCTGCTCTCGGGGGGGCAGAGAGCACAGGAGCTGCTGGGCTGGCAGGAGAGCAGCAAAGTTAACAGCCCACCTCATGAAGGGCTCTGGCCCATCTGACATCATGCCACATCTCTCTCATCCGGGGCCCAAGAACCACCCAATCCTGCCACAGCCCCATGAACACTGCCTGCTGCTCTCCGTTGCAGGTCGACTCTCTGCAGTCCAACCTGGCAGACACAGAACGTCGCTACAACATCCAGCTGCGGCAGATCCAGGAGTTGATCGGGCCCCTGGAGGAGGAGCTGGCCAGCATCCGCTGCGAGATGGAGAGCCAGAATGAAGAGTACAAGATGCTGCTGGGCATCAAGACCCGCCTGGAGCAGGAGATTGCTCAGTACCGAGCTCTGCTGGAGGAAGGGCAGCAAGACCTCGTGTATGTAAACCAACCACAGCCCAGAGCCTTGTGTGAGCCCCAGGGTGGCTAACGTTAGTCACACAGACAGGAGAATGACAGCTGGGGTTTGCAAACCATGCTTTGTACTGAGATGAGGCTCAGTCAGGTGTCTTGACCAGCCCTCTCAGGCTGGAGGTACTAAACATTTCTTGGCAGACCTGTTCAGAACATAAATCAGCTGAAGAAAAATCAATGCAGAAATTCTGAGCTACTGATTTGAGTCTGGGAGGGAAAGCCAGGTACAGAGCCCTGCTTTTACCTGGCTCCAGCAAAGGCTAAGAACTGAACAAACAGAAAGACAGTAAGCAGAAAAGTGACCATAGTCTTCCAAACCTTCGCAGCAGTCTCAGTGTTCAGTTCTCTGATTGTCCAAGCTCCTTTACTTTCCCCTCTGCACTGAGCCTGTTTCTGCTTGTAACTGCCACCTGAGGAACAGCTAAAGCTTCCTTTCCTGTCTTCCTCAGCTGGATCCTGCACCGATAATGATAAATCTTGCAGGAAATATCTGAGCAGAATGTGGGAAAAGCAAAAATCCCTGCATTCAAGCTACAGTTGAAAGTGAGGTTGATTTTTGGCACTGCATCAGTTGTCTTACTGTTCTGTGCTGGGTTCTAAACAGGAGAAGCACAGGCAAGGGAAGTGCCGGTTTCTGAGCAGTATCTGAGATCAAAAATGCAACTGATTAACTTTTTTTCTCCTTTTTCTCTCTTTGCAGAATGCCATCAGGAGGCATGGGAGGAGGCATGGGAGGTGGTAGAATAGGAGGTGGTGGCTATTCTTCTGGAGGAGGAAGAGGAGGAGGAGGAGGAGGAGGTGGCAGCATGAGTGGTGGATATGGAGGTGGTGGATATTCTGGCAGTGGAATGGGAGGAGGAATGGGAGGAGGAAGCTGTGGAGGAGGAATGGGAGGAGGAGGTGGAGGAATGGGAGGAGGAGGTGGAGGAATGGGAGGAGGAAGTGGCAGTATTGTTGGAAGTGGAGGAGGAGGAAAGATCTCAGGAGGCGTCAGCAGTTCCCACTCCTACTCTTCATCTTCCCAGTCCCAGTCCTGCAGGAGTGGTGGTGAAAGCCAAGGTGAGAGCTGCTGTGTGGACACTCTGGTCTCTCAGTCCTACCCTTACTAATTCCTACACTGCATGAACTCACTCTTTGGAGGCAAACAGTACCAAGGGCAAACTAACATTTCTGGAAAGGGTTAGATTTACTTCTATGCAAAATTCTTTCCTATTTTTGTGCAAAGGATCAACTCCACTTAAGACAGACATTATTTCTCTTTGTGACATCTGCTAATCATTAGTTAAAACCTGATCTGGTTTTCTTTATCTCCCTCATTCTCTGCAGAACCTCAGCCATATCACTGCTTTGTACCAGGCTCAGGCTGGCCTTTAGGCTGTCAGAATGCTTAGGGACCCCTGTCACAGAATCCAACTGCTTTTCTCTCTGGTAGACAGATACACTGGTGCCTCAGAGACTCAGCCCAGTACTGAAGAAACCCATGTTTTGTCTCTAAACAGGCTGTGGAAGAAGATCTTTTGACTAAGAAATACATGGAGGATCCTACAGTGTCACCCTTCAAAGAGAAACTGGCCCAGATCCTCTAGGTTCCTCTTGCTCTGAACAGCTCCTCAAGGTTCTCGATGCCCTCTGTCCAGCAAGGGCCACCTGAGCTGCTCAGAGGCCCCTGCTTACTGCCATGTGCTATGTGCTGCTTCTGCCTGGAATGCTTTGGGGTTTCAATCACTGGCACTTCAGCTAATTGCTTTACAGAATCGACTTGTTTGTTACTTGGGTTCTTCTGGATCAGGAAAATGTCACTAATAAAACTTCATTTCTGTCTGATGCAACCAGAATCCTGGCTGGAGCTTTTCTTCCATTCTGTGGGTGCAGCCATGTACAAAGAAAACACAGCTCCGTGCCAAGATATGTGCCCAGGTAGAGCAGTCAGCATGACACCACAGCAGCTGGTAGTGAAACGGAGAGTGAAAGGATGATCTCTGAGCATCCAGGGGCAGATCACCATCTGCCTGGAGCACCTTGGGCTGTGCCTTTGCTTTTCAGTACTGTGTCAGGTACTCTCGTGGGGCTAAGCTCTAAGAGCCAACAGCAGGTGAACATCAGCCCAGAGCAGTCTGCAGAACCCAGCACTGTGTGACTGCTACTCAAGGTGTGTCAGAGGAGTCCCCACCCAGGGCTGACACAAACCAGACAGGAGCAATTACAGAACCAGGACTGGAAAATGAGTTTCCACTTGAGATTCACAAAAACTTAACTGACACTCATGGTTTTAAACTGGAAATACACACACTAGGGAACTGCTTTTGAACAGACAAGAAGTTAAAAGGAAATAAAACTGACCAGATCTTTACAGAGTTCTCCATAAAATGCTCATGCTAGCAGCAGCATGTGCCTCCTCCCTCTGACAAATGAAGTACATATGGAAGCACCTGGAACGGTTACTTTTGAATATAGATAGATCAGTACTGGGGAAAAAATGAATGTAAACTCTCCAGCCACATCCAAGTGTTAGAAACATTCCTGACTACATTCTGCCAAACGTTCCATTGCTTGGCTGCTGCAACACTCGGAGCAACTCGACAAACAAGTGATTAGAACACACACTTGTTATTAGCCTTCTTTTGGGAGCTGAGTTTGCTTCTGACCACTCGTTCACAGTCAGTATTCCAAGCCCGGACAGCAGAGCTCTCTCCAGCTGCTCCCGCAGCGCTGTGTGCTCAGGGACTGAGCCTCTAGCGGTGAGCGGCTCAGAGGAGAGGGGATGTGCAGAGGAGCTGGCACCACTGGGCAGCGGTGGAACAGGGCAAGGCACAGGGGTGCGCATTGACAGAACAGAGGCAACGTTCATCTCCAGAAAGGAGAGTCCTGTTGCTGTGCAAACTCTGCCAACCCTGGAAACCGCTCCCAGCAACGGACACACCTGGCCTCGGGTCTGGTTGTGTCATGCACATGGGAACGAGGCTTTGCAGACTCGTTAAGCAGACACTGTGTTGCACAAATGCTGCAGCGACACACAACAAGAAGAATGAGGTTCTGGGAATGCTGATTTCCCTGTCCTTGTTGCACTACAGACGCCACCCAGAAGGAGATGTTCCCTGGTAGGTGGACGATTTCAGCCATGAGCTGAGCTTATGCCCGAGCCCTCTGGAGGCTACTGCATCGTTACTTCTTCCTCCCTGCAGGGGACTGCTGCCTCCGCAGATGCCAATATACTCTTTACTTTAACCCTTAAAGAGAACTGATTTCCCTGTCTCATGACCACCTTGCTGCCCAAGAGGCCCTAAGTGATGAAGTTCAGAAGGGGTTGAAACAGGCAGAATGGAGATAGCACCTAGTAAGAGACTCAGTAAGTGGGAATGAAGCATCTTCAGGAGAGTCACTGGTGTGACTAAGGAATTGGGTATCAGAGAGGAATTAGCTGAGAGGAGTGATGGAGCAGCTTTAGAGGGCACCTCACCAGCCTGGGTCAACCCACCACAGGCAGCTACAGACATACTGTCCTCAAGAAGTCCTGCTCTCTCCTCTGATGTGTACCATCAGGTGTAAGGTGACTCAATCCCCTCTCACGCTTCTTCTACTAATTATAATCAGTTTACTTCTTCTTCTGTAATATGGAATCTCTTCCTAGAATACTTCCAGGCTGACTTCTTCCTCCCTCCTTGTGGATAAGCTGATTCTGAGGTGGTAATTCAGAGCAGGTCCCAATAGCTACTTGTGCTTCCTTTGTACCAGCCAATGACTTCTGCAGCAGCTACAGTGCTGATGTCTACCGCAGGAACCTTACCCTGCTTCTGTGTAAAGTTCCTCTCAGTTTCAGAGAAGCTTTCCTAGTGAAGATGGAAAAAGCAACTCACTGAACATCCCACACTGCACAGGCAGGAGCCCCTGGGAGGCTGCGCGGCTTACTAATCATTGTGAACACAGGAGGAGGACAAAAGCTGAAGTAGTGAATTTCACCACACTGAAGGCTGCAGGAGACAGACAGGCAAGGTGGAGCCTCCATTAGCTCCTATGCCCAGCGAGATATTGACAGGTTAATAGGAGCAAAGATGTTGAATTACCCAACAAATATCCAGCAAGGAGCCACCCACATCATATTATAGTGCATGCTTTGTGAGAACCAACACACACATGCTTGAAAAGAGTGGCAATGCTTCTAGTTACCTCAGACAAAATTCCCTTAGGATGTCACTTTTGGCATGAGCACCCAGGCTGGCAAACTCCCTGGGAAGCTGGGCTGCCTCCCGGTGACACCCACCCAGCACCTTATAAAGAGNAGCATTGGCTACGCAGGAGGCATGAGTGCTGGCAGCCTTGCAGGTGGCTTTGGGGGTGGCTTTGCAGCAGGCTTTGGTGCTGGGGGGGACGTCTTGCTGAGTGGCAATGAGAAGGTCACCATGCAGCACCTCAACGACCGCCTGGCTGCCTACCTGGACAAAGTGCGAAGGCTGGAGGAAGAAAATGCTCAACTGGAGCACAACATCCGGGAGTGGTACAGGAAACAAGCTCCCACTGCTTCAAAGGACTACACCTCCTACTACCAGACCATCGAACAGCTCCAGAACCAGGTAGGATAGCCCTGGCTGATGGGGCTCCATCTCCTGCAAGCCCTCTCCTTCCTAAGGACTTCCTCCTGCCCTCTGGCAAAGCCTCAGAAGGGCTGGGAGGGAGCTGCTGGACAGCCTCGCTGGGACTGCAGGCACAGACCTGCTGAGCTGTGCCCCCTGTCTCCTGGGGAAGCAAACCCCCGCAGCACCCCACAAGTGCTCTTGAGGCACAGCCCAGGCATCAAGGAGTGATCCACCAGGCCTAAGCATGCTGGTGCATGAAACTGAAATCCCACTTGTACAGGTGGCTGCAAAGCAGGCCTGTGTGGTTTCCATTCCTTCCCCATGCTCCCACCCAGTTCAGCTGGATGGAGCACAAGCCAAAGCACCTGCATTGCAGGAGCTGAACTCCCTTTGCCTCTGCACACTCCTACAGACACCTGATGGAAGGACCAAGGCCTTCACTTACCATCAGCTTACACTGGTAGCAAGAAAACAGTAAGCAGACTCTGAAGAAGCACATTGCAGGCAAAGGGCTGAATAGATTCCTTGGGAGATACATGGAGAACTCTTCTCTAACTTGAGAGGCAAAGGGTGGAGATTTGGGAGGATGGTCTGTGATAGCCTGAGATGTATTGAGAAGTATATTTGGAGTGTTATGCTCTCATATTGGCCCTGCCCAAAACCCTCAACAAAGCCCTACCAAAGCTTTGTGCCTTCTTGCTTCTTGTCCTGGACATCTAGAATACAGAAAGACTCCTCTCCACCTTCCCCTTTTGCAGATCATTACTGCCACTGTGGACAACAACAAACTGCTCCTGGACATCGATAACAGCAAGATGACAGCTGATGACTTCCGAGTGAAGTGAGTAGCTCTCTGTGAGCATTGTTTGTCACTCAAATCCCACACATGATCTCAGGAGACAAGGCAGCTCTGTCCTGAATGTTTTACTGAGCCTGCATGTTTTATTGGAATATTGCCCTTGGACACGTGTGCTGTTGACTGTCATCCTCTCACTCCCCCATTCCTCTCTCCCTCCTGTCTCTGGTAAAGGTATGAGAACGAGCTGGTCATCCGTCAGACTGTGGAGGCTGATATCAATGGCTTGAGAAATCTCCTGGATGACCTGACTCTGGTTAGATCTTCAGCGGAATCTGAGCTAGAGTCCCTGAAGGATGAGCTGATTGCTCTGAAGAGAAACCATGAGGAGGTATGATCCCTTCCCACAGACACAGAGCAAGCCAAGTCAGCCTGATGCCATGTGCCTGTCATGCCTCTGTGCCTTGCTACTGCTTGGCCCCCTGTCCCCAACACCAGCATGACCTGGGCTCTCTCTTGGGCCTCGGCAGGAACTGAGGCAGCTGCAGGCTCAGACTGGTGGTGATGTGAGTGTGGAGGTCAACGCTGCTCCTGGCCAAGACTTGACGAAGCTCCTGAACGACCTGAGAAGCGACTACGAGCAGATCATCGAGAAGAACCGCAGAGAGGTTGAGCAGTGGTATGAAGTCAAGGTATGCAGCAGTGCAGAGAGCAGAGCCTCCTCCTGGGGCAGAGCCCAGGCACCTGCCACTGGCCACACAAAGCCTCGGGCCGATCCGAGGAGGCTGCTCCCCTGCACCTCCCCTGCACGGCACGGGCGACGGAAGGGAAAAGCTGCTGGCAAAGACTGCAGTGGCAGGGGGGGAACAGGCCAGGTCTGATGTACAAAGGTGGCTGGAATGTCAGGATCTGCAGAGCTCTGGCAGGGCTGTTCCCCTAGGAGGACAGGATGAGAGGGAGAGGCTCCCTCCGATGGCAGGTCTTAGTCAGCGAACCTGCTCCCTGATGGGACTTCCTCCCTCAGAAGCTGTCTCTGGGCTTTGCCTCCTGCAGATTGAAGAAGTCAATCGTCAGGTCTCCTCTAGCAGCCAGGACATCCAGACCAGCAGCCACCAGCTCACCGAGCTGAGACGTGAGATGCAGAACCTGGAGATCGAACTGCAGGCCCAGCTCAGCACCGTACGTGGGGCAGGGTGCCCGAGGGCCCTTTCCTCCCGGCTCTCAGCAGGGCTGGGGAGAGCTCTGCTCCTCACCTCCTGCATTTCCCCTTCCAGAAAAGCTCTCTGGAGAACTCCCTGGCCGAAACCGAATCTCGCTATGGCTTCCTGCTGCAGCAAGTGCAAGAGCAGATTCTCTCGGTAGAGGAGGAGCTGGCCAGCATCCGCTCCGAGATGGAGAGTCAGAACCAGGAGTACAAGATGCTCCTGGGCATCAAGACCCGCCTGGAGCAGGAGATTGCTCAGTACCGAGCTCTGCTGGAGGAAGGGCAGCAAGACCTCGTGTATGTATTCAGATAGCAGCAAGGGAATAAGAAGAAATCCTTGTGTACTTAATTGCTAACAGAGAGTTCTTGCCCACTGAGCTCTGTCTGCACCTTCCTTGATTGAATATCCTGTGTTAAGGATTTTTTTGTTAGTTAATTACTCTCCTTTTACAGTGCCTCCCAAGCAGCTTTGCAAGGAGGTGGAAAATCCTCCCAGTCGTATTCTTCTACTTACTACTCTCATTCCCAGTGTGGTGAGATGGCAGGTAAGACACCACTCCTAAAGGATATGGTTATTAGTAGGTCACATCTACCCCAGTGCCTACAATATGTTCTGTCAGAAAAAGTTTTGTACTTTGGGCTGGGCAAGATTCCCAGGTCCAGCACCCCCAGAGTGAGAGAGCCTCACTGGCTCTGCCATGGGCCAAAATGCAGCCAGTCTTGCCCTTCCCTCTGCATAAATATAACATACAGTTTATAAACTCTATGGGATGGGGTGTGCCCCTGGCTCATTGCAATAAAAACCCCACAGTTCTGGGAAAGTGCCTAAAGTATTGCTGGGCTTGGAGACTCTGGGCTTCTCTTGCTAACATATCAGATTAGGTGAAAGCATTCAGATCAGCAGGAAGGATCAGAGTTCCCCTCAAGGCACTGCTTTGCTCTGTCTTTCCACAGGACAGCCAAGAGTGTGCTAGAGCCAGAGCAGTGGTGGCAGCATCCTCCAGCTGAGGCACCCTGAACACGGAGGAGAGACTGAACCAAGCCCTTCTTCAGCACAGCTGATGCAAGGGGAGCAGCCTGGACACAGTGCCTGCTTCCTGCCCCATCACCTCCTCTCCATCCTGCAGTGCTTCTCCTACTCCCCTTAGCTTTGCCAATTGGTTCTTTGTTTAAGGGCTTACATTCTACTGATAGCACTGCCTCTAATAAAGCTTTACTTCTGCAATGCAAACAAACCCTGTGTCTAAGCAATTACCTTGATTAGGTATTCAAGAAGCTAACCAATCACAGACAGCTTGTCCTGTCATGCTCTGACAGCCTCAGGACAGTCTATCTTGCACTGAGGAGACAGGCACCACCATGCTGAGATAGTGTCACTGAAGTGTCTGCCTGTGGGAGCTGTCAGCCAGGTGAGACTCTCAGGACTCTGCTTGAAGCAAGAGGTACAAGGCTGGAAACACAAATCCACTCCTGACACAGTTTTCCCCTTCCTGTGAAGTTCCCAACCATTCACTGTGCTGTTTTCCAATGGCCACTAACAAACTGCTCTCTGGCCCCCACCTGGCTGCTTTGTACTGAAGACACTCTGCATGACATGAGTGAAAGGAGAGAAAATACCAGAGATGGGTAACTCTGAGGATTATTTAACTCTTAATGGGCTAAGCTGTGTCCAGTACCACTGCTGTGACTCACCTGAGCCAGTGAATCTTTGCTGTACCAAGCTCACCCTATAGCCAGGGCTCCTGCAGGAAGGTGTGGCTCAGGAGAGGCTGTTCCAGGACACAGAGGGTCCCTAGCATCAAACATCTCTGCACCTTGGCTACACAGACAATTACATGCTGCTAACCCCTGTCAGAAATCCAGCCAGCAAGGCAACCTGCCTGTCCCCTCCAGGGGCATGCACCACAGCCAGTCCTCTGCTTTATGATAGAAACTTCAACTGAAACATCACTATCACCCCAAGAGCCTAACTGTGGTCAGTGCATTCAACTGGCCTTAGGAGGAAGGAGACTTCTCACCCACTACAAGCATTTCCTGAATTTTTCTGCTTAGGAAGATAAAGCATGCAGTAGATTGGAGATGAGAGGGCAGTGCTAAATTAGAACAGGTCTCTTGATCTCACTGTCAGCTCCTGGCCCTCACCTCTCTTCAGAAGCAACTGTTTAGTTACTCATTGTTCTGAGAAGATCAACAGGAAGGAAGGAAAGAAAAGGGCTTTGGCAGGACAGAGTTTAGAGCTCAGTTAGCTACCATCGCTGGCAACAACAGCATATTGCAGCAGGTGGAGAGGAAGGGAACAGGACAGGATTGCTGTACAGGAAGAGCTTCACTCCTCTTGGGAATTACTTTAAACTTTTCCATTTGCAGTGGTAGGAAGGACTGCTGAAACACCTCAGCCAGGCTGTAGAGTGGAAACAGCTCACCTTGAACAGCACCATGAGACAGGTGTAAGGTTCCAGCCCAGGGAGTCACAAAAGAGAGAAACAAGACTAGAAAGTGAGGGTCTGGAAATGGTTCACCTCTGAACACAGGACTGCCCAGGTGAGTGATGCTGAAGAGCAATGGATGACTGCAGAGGAATGCACAGATGTTGCTCCTGATGAAACCCATGGGAGCAGCACTCTGTCACCAGGACCACACCTGACTCATCTGTTGTAGAACAATTAGTTACCAGGAATTGTTTCTGAGGTCCTCCGCTCCCTCCTGTGTGACTAAAGACATACACCCAGCAATGGGACCACAGCTCTGTGAAACCACTGAGCACTGGAGGTTCTTCTGCCAGCCTGGAGTATCTGTTTTGTGGTTCTGCATCCAACTTCACCAGCTAGTAAACAGCACTTGGAAAGGCTTCACAACACTGTTACATCAAACACACCTTTCTGATTTACAGAGGTCCTTGGGGTGTGGTAGGAGCAAAGAGCCTTCAGGGAGAGATAAGATTTGAAAGCTCTATTAGTCTCTTCAAGTGGCTGAGGAGCCTCTGCTCCCTCTACAACAGAAAACAGCTGACCTTCCTCTGTCATCTCAAGGGTTAGGGTTGTTAATGGCCTCTTTACAGATCTGGCTCTTTGGGCTTCTGAGGTAAATTGAAATGTCCAGACTGACTCCCAATAGCCACCTCAGGCCCTCACAGGAGGGTGGAAATACCCAGGAGTTACAGATAGAAAGCCCAAAGAGTAGGTATTGGTGAGAGTTACAGCAGCAAGCATGGTCAGATCAGCTGTCCAAACCAGAGGCCAGAGAGAGAAGGTGTCTGTGGATGGTATGGAAGTGCAGCATTGGGAAATGTCTGAAGTCATTGGGGCAGATGTTATGATGCAACGGTGCCGAGAAGGAGATATAAAATCAACACCTCTGGCACTGAGGCCAATCAGCAATAAACATCTCATAGGGAGAATAAAGGTGCATTTCAACAATCTAATGAGGAAAAGATGACTAAGGAATCACACCCTGTGAGAAAATCACTTTTATTTTTGACTAATGATGATTCAGTCTCAATAACACATGCAAAGCAAGTGGTTGTGAGTGCAGCTAATGAGAGCTCCCAAGAAAAGGCCAATCGTGGTCCCAGAGATCCACGTGTTACATGACCTTAGCCCACCAATGGAAATGGGGGATCCAGAAAGAGGGTGAAGGGCTTTCCAGGATTCTTCAGTCACCCACAACATGCATTAGTGGCTTTTATGGATCTCATAACCCTTGTGGCTAAGACAGAAGATGTTGCTCCAGCCACAGCTGCAAGCTGCAAGTGAGATGGCAAAGGAAGGAACCAACACAGTGAACTAGAGATGTGTGACCTGCAGAGAAAGATGAGCTCCCATCAAAGTCTCTCTCTCATGTAAAGAAGTCCCTTGTCTTTCAGGCCAACATTTATCTTTTGCAAAAGCTATTGAAAGGCAAAACTTAATTCCCACAGAAGGGTCATCACATCCTGGTCTCCTCTAGAAATGCTGCAGTTGTGCAGCAGCTAGAGTGAGAAAAGCCAAGGCCAGGATGGAAGGCAAGGTGGGGCTAAAGGGTCATCACAGCTTCTCCAGTACCTGAGGATAAGATCCCTGCCTTCAACTGATCTAGATCAACCTCAAAACTGCTTCGCTCTTCCATTCAAAACTCCTGAAATGGAAGCATCTTCCAGACTCTTATGCCTCTCAGAGAGAAAAGCTCCTCTTAATTTGCAGCCCAAAGGGACTCAAAACCATATCTTGCCCTTTCCTGTGTGGACAACAGGCTTGGCATCATTCTAGACAGCCCTGGCATCTCCTTCCTCACGAGCAGGCTGATAACCATCTCAGCTTCCATTTTGCAAAGCTGAAAAGCTGAATTCTTTTTCTCTCCCCTCCTAAGACAGAGTCAGTGATGCTTTATAGATTCTGCACATCTCTTCCAGTTCAAAATAATCTCTGAGTTACTGGAACTTTGCACAAAGCTTTCAGAAGCCGCAGCTCCAGAGTGTGGTCCCTGCGTGTCCACCGCCTGGGCAGGGCAGAGGATTGCTGCCAGGAATCAGTGCTACCAGGGGCTGCTGAACATAGAGACATCACTGACTCTTCAAAGGGTATTCTGCTGGGATGTACCACTAAGCACTCTGAAAGACAGTAGCCAGGGTGAGCTTTCTTTGTAGGGAAGGACCTAAATTCTCAGGAATTCTGTTTCCAAAAGTTACTGGCAGTTGGTTACTGGCAAAATGACTCAAGACTCACACAAGGGGTGCCTGAGTTCTTATTACTCCAACTCTTAAACTGAAAGAGATTATCTAGCTTTCACCACCTCTTTTCAGGACAAGAAATGACTACAAAGAACAAAGAGGAACTATTAAAATGAGTATCACTCATTAAGTAGCCAGCAGCATAATATCTGACACAAGATCTAACACACAGCCACCCACCCAAAATTATAGCGCAGGCTCTGTGTGAATCAGCAGGGAAACACAATACCTACAGGGAGGGCAGTCCACAGCCCCAAAAGAAATTCCCTTAGCACATCACTTTTGGGATGAGCACCCAGGCTGGCAAACTCCCTGGGAAGCTGGGCTGCCTCCCGGTGACACCCACCCAGCACCTTATAAAGAGTCACCAGCCAGGACACAGGCTGCACTCTCCGTGGCTGTCTCAAGCTGAGCAGGGGCTTTGAGTGTGGGGCCGGACAGCTGAGCGCTTTCACCATGAGCTGCAGCATTAAGACAACATCCAGAACCTCGTACAGGAGCGGGGGAGGCGGAGGGGGAGGTGTCTGCGGTGGCACCAGCAGCAGGAATTCCTCTGTCTCCTGCAGGAGATATGCCTCCTCCGTGATAGGCGGGGGGAGCTATGGGGGGGGAGCCTGCAGCATTGGCTACGCAGGAGGCATGAGTGCTGGCAGCCTTGCAGGTGGCTTTGGGGGTGGCTTTGCAGCAGGCTTTGGTGCTGGGGGGGACGTCTTGCTGAGTGGCAATGAGAAGGTCACCATGCAGCACCTCAACGACCGCCTGGCTGCCTACCTGGACAAAGTGCGAAGGCTGGAGGAAGAAAATGCTCAACTGGAGCACAACATCCGGGAGTGGTACAGGAAACAAGCTCCCACTGCTTCAAAGGACTACACCTCCTACTACCAGACCATCGAACAGCTCCAGAACCAGGTAGGATAGCCCTGGCTGATGGGGCTCCATCTCCTGCAAGCCCTCTCCTTCCTAAGGACTTCCTCCTGCCCTCTGGCAAAGCCTCAGAAGGGCTGGGAGGGAGCTGCTGGACAGCCTCGCTGGGACTGCAGGCACAGACCTGCTGAGCTGTGCCCCCTGTCTCCTGGGGAAGCAAACCCCCGCAGCACCCCACAAGTGCTCTTGAGGCACAGCCCAGGCATCAAGGAGTGATCCACCAGGCCTAAGCATGCTGGTGCATGAAACTGAAATCCCACTTGTACAGGTGGCTGCAAAGCAGGCCTGTGTGGTTTCCATTCCTTCCCCATGCTCCCACCCAGTTTAGCTGGATGGAGCACAAGCCAAAGCACCTGCATTGCAGGAGCTGAACTCCCTTTGCCTCTGCACACTCCTACAGACACCTGATGGAAGGACCAAGTCCTTCACTTACCAACAACCATTGTTATAATGAGATGAATTACAGCATCAGGGACAAAGACTTCCTTATACAGCTGGAGTGCAGAAGCCCTTGGGTGTTGATGATCTCCCAGCATAAATATTTTCCTTTCCCCCATTAATGTATTCTTTCATCAGAGAGTCTGGGGAAGCCAAATCTTGCACACACCAGTTCTTGTGGCATGGCATTTCAAGAATATTCTGTGGCCCCTGCATTACTGCAGGAAACAATTGCAAGACCCTCAACAAAGCCCTGCCAAAGCTTTGTGCCTTCTTGCTTCTTGTCCTGGACATCTAGAATACAGAAAGACTCCTCTCCACCTTCCCCTTTTGCAGATCATTACTGCCACTGTGGACAACAACAAACTGCTCCTGGACATCGATAACAGCAAGATGACAGCTGATGACTTCCGAGTGAAGTGAGTAGCTCTCTGTGAGCACTGCATCTCCGAAGGCATTAACTTTAGGAGATTAAAGAATGCAGGTGATGATACCAGAGCAAATGGTATGACCAAGCCTATGCACTGTAATGAAGTGAATGGGTAATGATCCTTTTTCCCTTCCTACAGGTATGAGAACGAGCTGGTCATCCGTCAGACTGTGGAGGCTGATATCAATGGCTTGAGAAATCTCCTGGATGATCTCACCTGCACTCGGTCATCACTGGAATCTGAGCTAGAGTCCCTGAAGGATGAGCTGATTGCTCTGAAGAGAAACCATGAGGAGGTATGATCCCTTCCCACAGACACAGAGCAAGCCAAGTCAGCCTGATGCCATGTGCCTGTCATGCCTCTGTGCCTTGCTACTGCTTGGCCCCCTGTCCCCAACACCAGCATGACCTGGGCTCTCTCTTGGGCCTCGGCAGGAACTGAGGCAGCTGCAGGCTCAGACTGGTGGTGATGTGAGTGTGGAGGTCAACGCTGCTCCTGGCCAAGACTTGATGAAGCACCTGAACGACCTGAGAAGCGACTATGAGCAGATCATCGAGAAGAACCGCAGAGAGGTTGAGCAGTGGTATGAAGTCAAGGTATGCAGCAGTGCAGAGAGCAGAGCCTCCTCCTGGGGCAGAGCCCAGGCACCTGCCACTGGCCACACAAAGCCTCGGGCCGATCCGAGGAGGCTGCTCCCCTGCACCTCCCCTGCACGGCACGGGCGATGGAAGGGAAAAGCTGCTGGCAAAGACTGCAGTGGCAGGGGGGGAACAGGCCAGGTCTGATGTACAAAGGTGGCTGGAATGTCAGGATCTGCAGAGCTCTGGCAGGGCTGTTCCCCTAGGAGGACAGGATGAGAGGGAGAGGCTCCCTCCGATGGCAGGTCTTAGTCAGCGAACCTGCTCCCTGATGGGACTTCCTCCCTCAGAAGCTCTCTGGGCTTTGCCTCCTGCAGATTGAAGAAGTCAATCGTCAGGTCTCCTCTAGCAGCCAGGACATCCAGACCAGCAGCCACCAGCTCACCGAGCTGAGACGTGAGATGCAGAACCTGGAGATCGAACTGCAGGCCCAGCTCAGCACCGTACGTGGGGCAGGGTGCCCGAGGGCCCTTTCCTCCCGGCTCTCAGCAGGGCTGGGGAGAGCTCTGCTCCTCACCTCCTGCATTTCCCCTTCCAGAAAAGCTCTCTGGAGAACTCCCTGGCCGAAACCGAATCTCGTTATGGCTTCCTGCTGCAGCAAGTGCAAGAGCAGATTCTCTCGGTAGAGGAGGAGCTGGCCAGCATCCGCTCCGAGATGGAGAGTCAGAACCAGGAGTACAAGATGCTCCTGGGCATCAAGACCCGCCTGGAGCAGGAGATTGCTCAGTACCGAGCTCTGCTGGAGGAAGGGCAGCAGGACATTGTGTATGTATTCTGTTAGCTCAGGTGTATAAATTCTATCACAATCCTTCCTCTGTTGGATCTCACAGAAGAGAGAGGAGAATTTTTTTTAACCAATCTGTAGTTGAAGTCTAAACACAACAGATTTTTTCACAGTGTCTGCATTGAAATGTAGATGTCACAGATTTAATAAGCACATCAAACCCAGAGGGAAACACAGAGCATTCAAGGACGGAGAGAGTTTCAGTTAATCAGTCCCTCTTGGGTTGTTTCTGCAGAGTGAATCCCAGCAGAGGAATCAACATGCAAATGCAAACTCTGACAGTCTACCTCCTGTTAGCGGAGGAGCAAGCAGAGCTCAGCTGGGACAGCAGAAGAATTAGACTTCTACAGACTTTTGCTGTTCCTGCTCCTACAGCTTGCTAGGAAAATACAGCTGAGGGGAATGCAATAAAGAAATACTTGCAAGGTCCAGGAACAGGCAAGCTGTTTTGTGCACTTCACAGTATGTCACAGTAGGGCTCTGTATGAATGCATTCATCATTCCCTTCATTAAAACTCCTTTCCTTGCACAGAACATCCCAAGGAGCAATCCAAGGAGGGGGAATAACCTCACACTCTTACTCCTCTACTTCCTACTCTCATGGTCAGTCTGGTGACAAGACAGGTAAGAAACCTCTTCCAAAGAAGATGCTAATTTATCCTGCTCCCATGGCTTTCACATTGTGTTTTCATCTCCTTTTTACTGTTAGTATTATCTCTTGAGTTGTGACTTCTACATTTGCAGTTGCAACAGGGCCTAAAGCAGTGACAGTCAAATCTCTTTATTTCAGGGTGTCTTGGCTTCAGTTACAGAGTCAGACTGAGCTCCTTCCCCATGCTTTGCTAACACATGGGCATTTAAATAAGGGATACACCTGAAATGTCAGTGCTGTGTGAGACTCTTCATTTCCCCATAGAGTAATGGTTTCTTCTTTCCTTCCACAGGGCAGTCAAGAGTCTGCTAAGATGCCACTGATGCGTTGGTCTCCCCTGAGCTGCAGACTGCCATCTGGGCACCTAGGCTACCCTGTGATCAGGCACCCAGCACATGCTCTGTGCACCCACCCCACACACAGGCTGCTCTGCAAATGTTCTTCATGAGGGCGAGATGAGCAACACTAGCCCTCTCCTAAACTACCTAAATCTACCTTTGCCTTTGTATGCTGTTCTCCATATGCAGTCCCTGTACCTGCATGCACCAGCTGCAGTGATCTGCCCCTGCTGCTAACAATGCTGCTAATAAAACTTGACTTTTCTGCACCGCAAGGAGCCTGTGTCCAGCAGATTTGATTCACTAATCTGCAGTCAGATTGAGGTGGCACAAATGAGACAGACCTCCACAGAGGGATTAAGCTTACTGTGCTATGGAATATGGCCCCAAAGCAAACTGGGTATCTTAATCAGATGGTGTCTGGATAAAAGATTGGAGTGGAGCAAAGGCACTGCCGTTAACTCAAGAGTGACACCCAGAGGGAAGAACAGAGAGTGGAGAGACCTTTTCCAGAGCACTCCTTGCAAGGGGCGTGCCAGGAGCTGATTCGCCACTTCTGCAGCTGAGCTGAAACAGTCAGGAAATCTCCCGGAAAGTCTGTCAGATCAAAAGCATTTTGCTTGGGTCAGTGCCTGGGACAGCACTCCCCTTCGGGCAGCTGTCCCCCGGTGCTGAGGTGAGGGAGATCAGGAGAGGAGCGATGAGTGTGCCAAGTTCTCCCTACACCACCAAGTTCCATTGTTAGGATTACTCCTCCTGACACGGTGGAAGGCCTGGGCCCAGGTCTCTGACCCAGTGGTTCAAGGAAGTGTATTCTCCTGTTTCACAAGTTCCACAGCTGCCCAGTGCTCTGCTGGAGAGCTGGAGGATGCTGGGGCAAGGTTCATTCTTCCTTACTAAAACTGCTCCACTGACAGTATTTGGGCCTGACAGATGAGGAAACCTAGGTGAAATATCTCATTCATTGAACACACCAATCTGTATTTCAGACTGTGATTTGCAGGGGGTGAGAAAGCAGCTGAACAGGGTCTACCACATGTCAGGTGAGTGATTCACCTGCTGCCTTGTAACAAATAAAGGCTGGTCTCAAAAGCCTCCATTGTTCTCTGAACAGCTCATAAATCACTAGCAGTTTTTACTCTGTCAAACAGCTTTGCACTTCAGTTTGCAAACAGATTCAGGCCAGCTAAAATATCATATTTTGGGATAACAAGGTATTATTTTAAAAGGCTTCAAAGTGTCTCCATGTTACATTACAGAGCTGAACTCTCAGCACTGCAGAAGAGATGAGTCAGAGAAAACATTCCCTAGAAAACAAAGGAGATTTGTAAGTCAAAGCAGAAATAGCTCTCCTCTGAGTCACCACAGGACTCTGGTGCTCCTCCACAAACTAACAGACTCATCTTCTGCATTGTGCTCCATTTTATATCATTTTGAGGTACTGACTACCTCCAAAAAAGGTCTAAACCCCAGCACTAGGCAGCTCTAATGGCCTTTGGAGTGAAACACCTTATCTGACCACAGTTTCAACAGAAGGAATGTTTCTGATCCCAGAGAAGAGCCAGTGATGTTCTGGGCTCTCTGCTGGGAACATTCTTGAGTCTCCTGCCTCCCCTCTGCTGTCCCTCTGAAGGGGGAAGATGGAGAAGCCTCTGTGTAGGGTGTGCTGCCCCCAGCCTCTGCAGAGCATTTGAAGGGTAATGAACTGAGGGTACACCAGTGGTGAGCTGGGCTAAGCTGAGCTGAACTAAGTTGAGCTGGGCTAAGCTGAGCTGAACTAAGCTGAGCTTGACCAAGTCAAGCCAAGCACAGCTGCCTCTGCCTTTCTTTTGGCTTGGCTGGATGGAGTTCTGAGGCAGGACTTAGCAGAGCATCAGCTGCCCCTGGGAATGTCAAAGCCCATCAGAACGTGACAGCTCGCACTTGCACTGTCAGCAGAAGGGAATCCTGTGCTCTGCTCCCTCGTGGTGCAGCCCAGTTCTGCTCATCACACAGCAGAAACCTGCCCTGCAGTTGGGTGCAAGGGCTGGGTTTTGTCTGGAGCCTGGTAGTGCACACCCGTGGTTCCCAGGGCATCCCCCAGTGGCAAATGCAGAAGATGCACAACAGAATCTGTCACTGGATTTGCAAATACACTCTCGAGAGTAAAGTCAAGCCCCAGGCCTGGAGAATGGTTAGGCCAAGGAAAAACAGCTTAAATACTAATAAAATGGATGTGTTTTTCACAGGGGGTAATAAAGCAAACAGTACAGCACAGTAAGAAGGTTAGCCATTAATGCTTTAGGAAGGACAGGGAAGAGAATGTGAGCAAGTATCTGTTTCCCATAGTTCTGCTTGAAGGTTGGGAGGTAATTCTGTATGAAATCAGCGAATTCAGATCAAGCCGAAAACCTCCTGGACTGTTCTTGCATGTGTTTAGTTAGCGTTGAAGTGGTTTTGTCTCTGGTTTCTACTGATTCAGCACCAACAGTGGCTGCCGCGGCCAGGGAGCCTGGAGCTACCAGAGAAAGGAGAAGGCTTTGCTGCAGCCCGAGGATCGGGGACATGGTGCTGTTCAAAACACAGACCTGCAGGGGGGACTGTGGAGGTACGGTTTGTGCTGCTGCCGTCTGGAAGGCAAGCGAAGGTGCTGGGAACTGCAATCTCTGGGTGTGCTGGAGTTTCCTAACTCTGGAAATCAATCATCTCCACTTGCACAACGTGATATTTGCAGGAGGTGAGGTGAAGATGAGAGGAGGAAACCGCTGGCTACAGAAGAAGCAGTTGACAAGAACCAGAAATGAGTGGCCTGAGTTTCTGAGGGGCTCAAGCTGCACGGGGTGACCATGAGCCCACAGCACGTGCTTTGTTTGCAAAGGCAGCTGGCAGGCATGGGCAGGTAGAACAGCCCGTTGCTCTCAGGCAGGCAGCTTTGTGCACACCCCTTCCAGCCTCCTGTGCTCTCAGCTCCCAGGAAACGGTGTCCCTGTGGCAGTGCCTGCTGCCAGCAGCCTGGCCAGGCCCTTTCACTGCAGAGAGCTTTTGCAGGGTG
This sequence comes from Galbula dea, assembly GCA_013399015.1. Lineage (NCBI taxonomy): Eukaryota > Metazoa > Chordata > Aves > Piciformes > Galbulidae > Galbula > Galbula dea. The sequence goes on from VWZX01011114.1 coordinate 852,524, forward strand.
CCCTTCCCTCGTGGCCCCCACCACTGTCTCCAGCAGTGAAAGAAGAAAATCTGTGAGCCACTGTGTCTCTGGTGGAAAAGCAGATGAAAGCAAGCTACCTTTGTGATACTTGTCACATTTACCAGCCTACCACAGCAATGAAACACAACAGCAGTCAAGCCAAGCAAGCACCGAAGTTCTTGTAGGGAAATCCATTTTGCCTGTAGTCCAAGTGACAGATTCCTGGGAGGTCTGAGGGCACACACAACATTCTGCCTGTAGTCCAAGTGACAGATCCCTCTGAAGTCTGAGGGCACACACAACATTCTGGAGTTGTAATCACAACCAACTTCAGAATCCTTTCAGTATTCTCACACCACAACAGACATTAAGGGCTGTAACTTTTGGGGCTTGAACATGCATTTTGGGTGCAGTGGAGCTACTTTCACAACGTGCTCAGGGCTGCCTAAAGAGAGGTTTGTGAGCACTGCAATTACTCCTAATAACACCACTCAGAGCCCACGCTCGGATGCGTCGCAGAGAGTGGCTGCAGGGAACAGCTTTCCACTGGCACCCACTCCTGGGCTGAGCCAGCCCTGGCAGCAGAGTGACTGTGGATCAAAGGCACTCCCAGTTCAGGAATCAACATTTTAGTTCAGTTCCTTTCCATAATTCAATGCCAGACTGTCAAAAATGATGGCAGTACCAAAAAGCACAGTGCTAATACACACAGAGTTCAACCAAAGGCTGACAACTCCTTTCTGTTGAAAGTGCTGTTAGAAATAATGTCCCCAGAGCCTTACAGGTTTGATCAGTTATTGAAGCTGAATCCAACAGAAAAGAGTCAGAAGGCCCTCAGCAAGTATTTCAGTCAGCCTGGTAGTGGTGGGCTGCTCAGGGTATCTAGAGAGTCAGCACAGAGCTTAGTGTTTAATGAAAAGATTCCAAGCTGAATCTAAGGGCCAGAGGCTGCTGGAAAACCTTAGTTCTCAGTGGCAGTTCCTAGCCAGCACTGCTCAGGAAGGGAACCCACCTGAGACACACACACACTGCAGTTTGCCTGTAAACTGCTTCTTTTTGAGAATGGAGCAAACTCTAAAAATGCTCTTTCCCATCCCTAAAGGTATGCAGTCATCCTGGGCAGCCAAAACCAGGGCTGCAGAAAGCCTTTCCTGTGAGCTGAGAGCTGCCATGAGAACAAGCTGGTTCAAAAACACTTCCCTGGCAGTAGGTCCAAAAACTAGTGGCTACAGGACTTGCCCTTGCAGAGCAATGTAGGGTTTGGTTTTCCCACTGAGCCTAACAGAGGTCTGGAGACTCTCAGAATTCATCTCAAGCAAAAAAAAAGTATGAAACCATGTGCAGGATCAGGAAAGCCCAAATTCAGTTGGCAGGATCCATCAGCAGGGTAGAAAGGAAGCTCCTTATATTCTCATTTGACCTAGGACATGCTTGCACAGTAAAGCCTCTACCTGTACTGGCGGCCATGGCTTGTCCCTGGGATCAGAATATACTCTTACAAAACTAGCAAGAGAAATATTAGTGCCTAAGTATAGAAATACAGACAGATAAATACATAAACATAACCTAAACAAGGCAAACAGAAATATGCTCTCCAAATGCTTTACACACATGAAGAGAACAAAGCAGCTCCTCTCTCCCTGTGCTGTGAAACACAGTGACTGTTCCTGCCAAGTCTGGGATTTTTCCGAGTAAGAATTTTCCATGTGGCCTGTGGGAAAATGCCCCCTGAGGAGCTCTGGGCCTCCTCCTCCAGCTGAATCACTGCAGGAGCACAGCTCACAGCAAGCACTTCAGTGGGACTTGGCTCCTCTGCTGCCTGGCCCTGGTTCAGTCTGTTTGGCTTTGGCGGTGGCCTCTCAGCTGCCTACTGCTGCTGCCTGCAGGAACCTGACTTTTGGAACGCAGCCTCCTGTCAGTTGGATGTTTGACTCCTAACAATACTTTCCAGCCCCATCATACCTGAGATTTACCAACCAGATAACAGGTTAAAGGAAGTGTAAAATACACCAGTGCCTTGTCTTCCACTCCTCAGGGCTGAGTGCCCTAACCAAGCCTTTCTTCCCACAGAATCTCCAGCCATGCTATAGAAAATCTCCTTTATTTTCCCATCTCAGGTACTCTGTTCCCAGATGTGCACCATCATTACAGTCCTGGACTGACAGAGAGGTCAAGAGTCTGAAGCTGTTTAAGTCTCTAGGGAAACAGAGACAATGAGAAGGCATTCCCAGAAGTACACACCACATCGGTTTCAAGTATTTGCTGAGTATTGACATTGTATATGACCAGTTATTAAAGTGTCTGAGTTCTTCATGATTTCCTCACACTAATCTAGTCAAAATTAAATAAATGACAAATGGAATAAACCTCCACATGTCAAAGTCACTGAAGCAGCCTGCAGCTGAAGAGGAATCCCTGTCTTTCAGGGTCAACTCCAATGCCTGACCTGTTATTTCCTTCTGCTGTGAAAGAACCAGACCCCTGGACAAAAATGAGTTCTCCTGCACCTTACTCTTGTCATTTCTCACTTCTCAGCTCTTTCAATGCAGAAATCAGGGCACCCACATGCATTTCTCTTCACCAAATCTCATTCCCTCTGCTTCACAAAAGTAGTGATTTTGAGAGAGCTAGCAGTGCTTTATCTCTGCTCTCATCTCCCTCCTCTGAAGCTGCTCCCAGCTTCGTGTGCAGGGCTAGGACCTGCCTCTGAGCAGGTCAGCTCTCCTGCCTCTGAATCTGCTGGCACACTCAGGGCTATTGCTGATGCAGGGCTGAGGAGGGCTTAGAAAAAATGATTAATGATGGGATATAAAAGCAAGAAAGCTGAGAGCTGTGTCTTGGGCAGACATTCAGTACCAGCTGCAGATCAGTTCTTGTTATCATTGGTTCTTCCCACAAGGAAGTTTAAAGAAAAAATAAACAATTTGTCTTTGAATGAAAGAGATGCAAATGTTTTATGCCTGTGATCTTCAACAGCAGAGAAATATGCACAGCTGAGATTTTGGGAGGGCAGCAACATGATCAGTAAGGTTGGGGCCAAGGCTTTCAAGAGCAAGAGAAAAGAGGAAGACTAAACATGTGCATACAAAAGAGTCCTGAAGCACATTTCCAGTTATGAAAGAAGGTCAGAGGTAGAAAAGAAGAATTATCAGAAGGGACAAGCACTTACAGATTTAAAAGGTAAATTCAGAATGATAACCTGACTTTGCTCACTCAACCACTGAAGCACCAGGGAATTGCAGACACCAATAATGCAGACTAAAATGTTCACAGAGTTCATTGAATTGTAACTACATTAGCAATCCCTAGGAGCAAAGTTAGCAGGATGTGAGAAAGGTGAAGTGTACTCCAGTGTCACCCAGCGCTGTAGAAGTGGTTACAGGTAACTAAGAAAAGCCCCTGGAACAACAGGAATGGGTTTATGGAGCAGCAGTGGTAAAGCAGAGCAGATAAAGGTAAAGCAGAAGCAGGCCTCAGCCAGGAGCCTGGGTGGGAGCTGTTTCCACCAGCCTGCTGGATGACTTCACTTGAGTAAATGTCTCCCTAACCCTCAGATAAGTTGCAGATAAAGGAAATTCCTCTGCTGGCCATGCCTTGTACTTCCCTTGAGGAGAAGCTGACCCTGCAATCAGGAGACAAACAGGCCTGTGCAGAATGCCAAAAGCACCTTCTCTCTTGAGCAAATACTGTGCCATCCCAAAGGTATTCCCAGCACTGAAGCACTGTTACCCCCTCCAGGGAGGCCCAGCAGAACCAAACACCTGCAGCCACTGTGGTGAAAGAGAGATGGAAAGCTAAAGGAAAACCAAATCCTTTCTGGAAACAGAGAATGCAGCTTTAACACAGATGCTGCCTGAGGGATCCCTCTGACTGTAGCAGCTTAGGATGCATTTGCTGGCATAATTAAGATCAAATAGTTGCTCCACATGACAGTGCCTCCCAAGCCTTTCCTCTCCTGGCCCTTCCAGATGTACTTCCAAACTGCAAACCCAATCTCCCTGCAGGGCAGGGTCAAGGTGCTAACTGTAGGAGGGACGACGACTGCTGCCTTTACCCAAGGGGCTTCAGAGGGAATGCAGAGGCTCTCCCAGACCCCAATTTGCATTAGCTGGATTATAAAACATTACTCAGTGAAATGATCCAAGCCCTTCCAGGTCCCAGCATGCTGGGATCTGGGCATTCTCTGATACATTCTGGACCTGAGTCACTGCAGACCTGAGTCCTCTTTCTGACTCAGCTTCGTAACTAGACGCAGACCAACGGGGCTGGTGGTGCAGGTGCCTTGGCCAGCTCCCAGCCTCTCTGTTTGTTCTCTTCCCCTCCCTGGATTTGCCCTGCAGTTTGACATTTCTCTCTGTACAAAGTCAGCACAGCACTAATGGGTGGTCAGAAATGCCTGATCCATTTTTGAGGAGTACAGAAAGACTGGGCAGGCCCTCCCACAGAGCATGCATTTCACTTGACTTATCTTCAGTTCTTTATTTTGGTATTAAATGGATTTCTCATTGAAACCTCACCACATGCACCTTGTGCTCCAAAGGTTCTGTTCAGTGCAAGCACTTGTAGATGGCTGAATTTCTGCCCAGGCCTGGCTGCTCCCTGGAAGCTGCAAATACAGGTGGGCCTGCCTCCTCCCTTGTTCTTAGAGCAGTTCTCCTGGGGAGTCTCAGAGGGTGGGGCGGGAAGGGAAGGGAAGAGAAGAGAAGACATCAGTGTCTGCTTGTGGGCTCTGTCAGACCTTCTCTTCTACTGCCAGTCCAAAAGGAACTGAGAGCAAAGAAAGAAACCGTGAAAATGTTACTTCTGAAAGAAGTCTTTTTCTGAAGGGAACTAAAGGAAACAGAGGGCTGGGAACCTGCTTTGTCAAGGTCCACACATAGAGTTCCCCACCTGGGCTCCTTTCAAGCTCTGTTATCAGCCTAGCACCTACTCACTGAGTCACTGCACTAGAACTCTTTCCTGAGACTGTATGAAGAAAGTCACTGGGTGACTTTGCTGTGGCCACAGCGCTGGCAGCAGCAGGGCTGGACACTCCCAGCCCTTTTGTTTCCACAGAGGTAAACTATAACCAGGTTTATGAATGCTCCCCTCAGCAGGGTGGCACCTCCCCTGCATCCCACCTTCTGCTTAGAGAGGCGGTGGTCGGGGGCAGGGAAACAGCTTCTGTGTGTAAAGGTATCCGGGGAAGAAACCGAGTCCCTGCGGAGCAACTGACCAATAGGAGGATTTGCTGTGTTGGCAGAAGGCTTTAGGCTGATAAATTCCACGGGTCTCAGATAACACATTCTGGAGACAACTCCCATTGTCACAGGCATAAAAGAGGTGGTGTGGGGGAACTGAGCACACACTCCTGCCTCAGGATCACAGACTCGGGGAGCCACAGCTTGGATTAGGTCTTTGGTACTTCTCACAATGACCAGTTACAGCTTCAGGCAGACTACCTCTTCTGTGGCAGGGGGCCCTGGTGTCTCCTCCGTCCGTTTCGGTGGAGGTTGCTTTAGGGCCCCAAGCATCCATGGGGGATCTGGTGGCAGGGGTGTGTCAGTCTCCTCTGCTAGATTTGTCTCTTCTGGCCTAGGCAGTGGCCTGGGTGGCGGGTACGGAAGCAGTTTCAGCAGCAGCTTTAGTGGTGGCTATGGTGCTGGTCTGGGCAGTGGCGATGGCCTCCTCTCAGGAAACGAAAAGGCGACGATGCAGAGCCTGAACGAGCGCCTCGCGTCCTACCTGGAGAAGGTGCGAGCGCTGGAGGAGGCCAACTCTGACCTGGAAACCAAGATCCGAGACTGGTACCAGAAGCAGGGACCTGGCCCAGCCCGGGACTACAGTGCTTACTACAAGACTATAGAAGACCTTCGAGACAAGGTAGGTGTCAGCAGTTATGACAGATCAGCTTAGATTGGCACCAAGAAGGAACAGAAAAGCCCAAAGAGGAAAAGCTCCCCAGGACACAGCCAGCAGGCATTGCTGGGTGTCCACAGCAGAGGGAGGTGATGTGAATGTGCAGGCAGTGGGCAAGGTGGGAAAGGAAATGACCAGTATGGAATGATCTGCTTTTTAAAATGATACCTAAGGGGCTGTACAAAGCAGCCAATCTGAGATGCCTTAGTACCTAACTCTCTGATCATGCTTGCTTTAACAAAGCATATATATCTATATACACATAGACACAAATACCTACACTCCTGCTGGTCATACGCCTATATACAACCAGTTAATATATGTATGACCACATATACACTGATAAACACAGCCAGTGACAGCACCCTGCCTGCCTCTGCAATCTGGTACCTGCTGTACCTCAGAGGCACACACATGCTGTTTAACAGGGAACATACAACTTGGTTAAGTGCAATTCTGTAAAGATGAAGATAGCAGCTCAAGATTTCATCACCAAAACAGTTATTTTTCTTTCACATTCACTTATTTAAGCTTGGAATTGAAATGAGAGTGTTGAAACAGTTGGCATAGGGAAAAGGGAAGTGGCAGATGTGAAGTAATCAATCCCACGTAGAAATGCAGGATTTGCCCCAACAGCCCATGGGTACCTGATCACAGATTGCTCTGAGATGATACACACCCAGAAAACACAGGTAGCAGCTGATTAAACTATGTAAATAAATGAAAGAAAAGTTGAGGTTTAGGTTTCACAGTTCAGCCTGGGGTTCATGATTGCTCCCATGCAGTTTACTGTCTCCTGCCTTCGACCCTTTCACATTCCCCACTGATTTCAAGAACTGAGATCCACGAAAAGCAGAAATGGATGTAAGATTTTCTCCTTTTAGTATTATTTTCCTTCCTGTCTTTTACTGTCCTTAGCTAAGGAAGAGAAAATCTTCCAGCTGCTTTTGTGGATGATCTTTTGAGTTTGAAAAGTGGCAGGCAAAGAATAGATGCTTTCTAGGTGAAAATTAACAGGGATTACTTCTAAAAAACCACGATTTCCCTTAGAAGCTCTCATGGGGCACTAGAAGAATCAATAAACACTATCCTGAATATTCTAGGAAGTGTTCAAAGACTACACAAATGCAACATGAACTGATATTGTTTGCAAAACACAACCATGTCCTTCATTTAAAATGTTGAAGAGCTTGGAGCCACTTCCCACTGTTACTGTATGGAGTGAGAACAAACTCTGCCAAGAGAAGTCTGCAGACTTTGCTCCCTTTGTTTGTCTCCAGGAAATAGGTTTCATGCCCGAGTTCTAAAGCATCACCCACCCCCTGGCTTAATAGAGTCCTCCCCTTCCAAGGCAGCAAGGGGTTTTGCCTCACTGGGGCTCTTCTAGCTGAAAGACACTTCATATCCTATCCATGACTGACAACTGTGGCAAAAGCACTGTGATGAATCTGTGCTACCTGTGTACTACAGAGCATTGATACCTTCCCACAAAGACCAAATAAGATACACTTTTACTTGGTGCAGCTACTGCGGAAATAGAATCTTAACTCTTTATCTTCAGATCAGGAAAGAAGACAATGTAGTTGTTTGAGCCTCAGCCATGAACTCTCATTGTTTGTAGATCCTTGATGCCACCATCGACAACTCCAAGATTGTCCTGCAGATTGACAATGCCAGACTGGCTGCTGACGACTTCAAAACCAAGTGAGTAAATCCTGAAAGGAAAGTTGAGCAGGCAAAAATCCTTCTTGAGCCAAAGGGCAGTGGCTGTGAAAAGGAAAGGAATGCCTGTAACACCTCTATAAGAAAACTAGTTGGATCCTGTCCTTGCAGTCCATCCCTTGATGTGTTTGCTGAAGGCATCATCTGCACTATGGGAAATCGTGCGTCGTGTAAAATGTGTGGGGAAAAGCTTCATGCTGGACAACAGTTGCTACAGCATCAATCCTACAGAACCAGATGCATTTCTAGCAAGCAATGGTGGGCTGGTTTAATCAGCTGATCTGAACAGTTGGGGTTTGCTTTCTTAAGGTTCGAGACAGAGCAGGCTCTGCGCATGAGCGTGGAGGCAGACATCAACGGCCTGCGCAAGGTCCTGGACGAGCTGACCCTGGCCAGAACGGACCTGGAGCTGCAGATCGAGAACCTCAAGGAGGAGCTGGCCTACCTCAAGAAGAACCACGAGGAGGTAAGAAATCCCCAAGAAAAACCTTTGCAAGTGACATCAGAAAAACAGCATGTGGAAGTGTGGAGTCCCTCAGGACTGCCCTGGGCTCTCTAGCTGCGGAGAAAAGTTTCCTGTGCAGCCTGGGAAACTAAAGATTCCCCCTGCAAGTATTCAAGGGGAGTCAGTCAGACACCAGCCCCTGACGAAAGAAGGGAAGGTTCATAATGTTCTCAGGTTATGAATGTATCCTCTTTTGTCTTCTTTTGCCATGTCCACTAGGAAATGAGTGCCCTGGGAGGACAAGTAGCTGGCCAGGTCAATGTCGAACTAGACTCTGCTCCTGGCATTGACCTGTCCAAGATTCTGGCTGAAATGAGAGACCAGTATGAAAACATGGCTGAGAAGAACAGGAAGGATGCTGAAGCCTGGTTCCACAGCAAGGTAGGAAAAGCTCCATACTGTGCAAATACTAATCAAAAAGTCCATGAAAGAAACTAAATAGTTATTGAAACACCCAGAAAACTGCTGTGAAAGCCTTATGACCTCTACTGAGAGGCCTTATGTCTCTCATGTAATGTTTTCCCTGCTCCAGACTGAAGAGCTGAACCGTGAAGTCGCTGTTAACACTGAACAACTGCAGAGTAGCAGGTCAGAAGTGACTGACCTGAGAAGAACCCTCCAAGGGCTGGAGATAGAACTTCAGTCCCAGCTCAGCATGGTATGTTCAGATTTGCATTGTCCATACTCCCCTTCCCGCACGGAGCCTTCCATCCGGCAGTGACCTCTCTGTGCCTGCCCTCCCACCCCTGTGCCCTCAGAAAGCAGCTCTGGAAGGCACCCTGGCAGACACGGAAGGGCGGTATGGAGCCCAGCTGGCCCAGATCCAGGCCCTGATCGGCAGCATGGAGGCGCAGCTGGCCGAGCTCCGAGCCGACATGGAGCGCCAGAACAGCGAGTACAAGATCCTCATGGACATCAAGACGCGACTGGAGCAAGAGATCGCCACTTACCGACAGCTGCTGGAAGGCCAGGAGTCCCAGTAAGGAAACCCTTTTGCTTTGCCCCGTTTGCCCATGCCATGCTGCACATGTGTTTGCCCATGCTATGCTGCTCATCTGTTTGCCCATGCCATGCTGCTCATCTGCACTGCCCCACAGCAAGCACAGCTCCAAATATTCCCAGCTCCAAATGCTGCAATTCCCACTTACATGAAATGAGTTCCCCAAAGAGCTCCTAAACAAAAGGTAAAGTGACAAACAGTACAAGAGATCAAATGCAACTAACAGTCACGTCTTAACCAACCATCAGCTGCTTGACATTCATCAAACATGGTGAAGTTAGTGGTGTTTTACAGACTAGTTAGATTAACAGCAAATTCCCATAAGCTTCCTGTTACCAGCTAAATAGCTCTTGCCTCACAGCAATCAGTGGAGAGGAAAACCCTGTGAGGAGAAGGGGTGGCAGACAAGCGGGTTCTTTCCAGACAGCCCCTAAGTGGACCTCCCACATGGGAGCAGAGCTCTCTGCCATTTCACTGACAGCCTTATAGCCAGGAACAAAAAAATTAGGTAGGGCTTGAAAGGTTTTGATTTCATCTATTCCTCCTTCTCCATATTCGTCTTTCCCCACTGCAACTGTTTCAAAATATAATTCCTACAACAATTCCCTCTCCTGAGCTGAGAAGGAGAACAAGGAGATGACCAGAGACAAAATGTGCCTGATTGATAGAGAACTTGCTTTCATACATCCTCATCTCGCACAGCATTCGGTGTGTTGCCTCTCCTTAACTGTTCCTTCTTTGTCTGCAGGATGTTTGGCTCCATTCCTGGAACTGCTGGTAAGAATTCTTTCTTTTTCAGGAAACCTTTAGGAGTCACAGAAGTTTTATCTTCTAGAAGGAACTAGACACATTATGAGGCTTGTGTCCCTTCTAGAGCCTGGGCTGCTGAGCTGATCTGAGCCACAGAGTAAAACCTCACAAGTAACAAATTATGACAGTGGCTAGAATTTAAGGAATCTCAGTCACTAAAAGTGGAACACAATCTCAGACTATGCTAGAGTAAAGGCTAAGGAAAGCACAAAAGGCTTAATCATTCCCTCAGACAGAAAGATACAAGACAGTAAAGGTTGGCCAGCTCAGGGAACTGTATGAACATGCAAGTGAAGTTTGCCTTGAGCTTTGAGAGGTCAGCTGCACTGTACCAGAGATGCGTGACTCAAACCCATGCTATGAAGAACACTTCTGAGAGAAGGGAATGAGGGCCAAGATACAAACAAAGCTCAGTGCCACTGCAGTGTGGTGTCATGTATGGTGCTTGAGTAACTGCTGTTCTTTCTGCAGAGAAAAGAGACAAGCTGGCAGATGGAAAATAGTCCTGGAAGCCCTCCAGTGCCATCTTCCCAGTGAGAAGAAGCAGACAAGGCAGAGGAATCACTCTGGACTGCTGGAAATGACTGTCTTAAAGCACAGAACATTCTTGGCCACACAAAGCTTAGGTAGATTGATCCAGTTAGTGGTGATCAATTTTTGGATTGGGTTGGGTTTGCAATTATTTCTAGTTCTTTCATGTGCTGAATTGCTTTATCTACTCTAATAAAGATGATCTTGTTCTTGCAATCTTAACTCCTTGTGGGTTACTGTGATATTGTTACTGAAGTTTGGCTTTAATCAGGCAGGAATCAGCCAGGCAGGTTACCCTGACGGGCTAATGGTCACACTGTTTGTGGGCAGCTTGAGCTCCACCTCTGAGTCCTTCCAGCTCCTCCTGCTGGAAGCAGGTCTGAATACAGAGGCAAGAGCATCCTCAGCCCCTCAGAGTGGTGAGGCAGGGGTGACTTCCGTTGCTAACTCTGAAGAGCAGCAGCAGGGAGATGTGAAGTGATTCTGGGAAGAAGCAAGAGCTGGGAGACATTTGTTACAGCAGAATGTCAAGCTGGTAATGGCTTGAGGAGAACTCCTACAGAAACTAATAGAAGGCAGGAGCAGCTGTGAGATTTTCACTCACTTTCCCAGTTCATACAGAGGTAACAAACCTCTAGCACCAATTTTATGCTCCTACATTCTCATGCCATTGAGAGGATAGATATTAGCCTAGCAGGAATTCTAAATGGAATCACTTTTAGCTCAGGCCCCCAGAACCTGGGCATTTCAGTTCCAACTCTCCCTCTGCAAACCCACAGCCAAGGAAACTGTGCAGGGTTTGTGCCAGAAGAAAATCCAAACAGACTCAGTTCTCTCTCAGCTGAGGGTGAAATTGAAACGACAGCATGCCCAGGCTGAAAGCACCCTGACACTGCTCTGTCCCAGACTGGACCATCTGGCAACCTCTGTCTCAGGGAGGCACCACCAAATCCTGCAGCACTTCTCTCCTTGGACTTGGGAGGGAATAATTCTTTCACCTTGTTCATAACTAGAAGTACCTCACAGATTAATAGAGTGTTTGCTTAGCAAGGAGCACCCCAAAACTGTGGAGCTACTCTCTCAAGGTTGGGCAATCCTCTCCAGTCAGAGGTGGTGCTTGGGTTTGGTTCAGTGGTGACTCAGGTGACCTGACAACATTAGTTGTCAAGCACTGACACAGACAATCTCAGCTCAGCCTCTGGAAATCCCATATGGCAGCATCAGGCAGAGGCTTCACTAGAACAGGGAACTAAGAATCAGCAAAGAGATGTACAGAACAGGACAAGATGGGGAGAACAAGGACTGAGGTGCAGAGTGGAAAGCCAGCAGTGGCAGGAAAAGCAGAGGAATACACAAGATGCAAGTGGTTCTTCAGAAGCTCACCAGTTTACACAGTGCCTGCTTTTGGAGAGCAAGGAGAAAGCTCTTGTGCATCCTCTGCTTCAGCACAGGCTGCTCCTGAGTGCTGACACACTGTCTAACAAATGCTGTGTGCCAAATTGGTTCCCTACAACAGTTAGACCTGGAAACCTCCCAGCTGAAAGACCAAACCACTCCAGGGCTATCTGCTAACCTTAACAACTGCCATGCCCCAAGAGCAAGTTCTTGTGACCAAACCAGTCAGAGTATGAGAACTGGTGCAGATTTCTTGTGCTGCATAGCTGCAAATGTGAAAGTCTGCTGGGAAACTCTGGTGCCCCAAGAATGCAAACTAAACTGTAAGGGCAGTCTGTAAATGTACATTTTGACTCAAAAGATTTCTTTCCAAAGAGTGAATTAAATGCATGTTCCCTGGATTCTCCTTTCCTCCCCAGGAAGCAAACACCTCTATATCTGCTCCCTGGCTGTTGTAAGTGCTCTCTGATAACAATCTAGAACAGATAGGGCACATCAAAAAGCATCAAAGTGTATTTCACCTGCAAGCTTCCACAGAAGATACAAAGATTGGAAGAAGAGTGGATGGAAAATCCCCAAAGTTTCCTCTTCAAGTTTATGGTGTTTTCTAGAAATTATTTTGCTAGTTGTTGGGGTTTTTAAATGGCATTTGCTCTTGCTTCTTGTGGGATCGCTCAGAGCTAACAGACCCTAGCAGCACACACACACCTCAGGGTATTCACATTACAGGGGTCTCAAGGAACCTTCTTTATCTCAGAGAGTTTGCCTGAACTTGTTTCCTGAGATACTAACTCTTGGAGATACACAGATTTGGCAAGCTATGCAGAACCACTAAGCTGCCCTAAAGCAAACCTGAACTGCTGTGGCAGAGGTCCAGGCTCTGCTTGAAACATGTTTCCACAACTGGGGAACGCCCTGGCCTTCCCAGCACCCGAAGAACCAGGGGACAGGCTCTGAACCAGGCTGGCAAGCAGTGGGGCACAGGGAGATTTCTGATGTTTCTTTCCTCCCAAGCACACATCTCCTAGCAAAGGCTGTGCATTGCTCTGGGGCTGTGTTACAGTCTCAGCTGGGAACTTCAGCTTATCCAGCCACTCAGCTCATCTGGAGTCACACACCCTGCAGTCTAACCTCATTCTCTGTTGATACATATCACCAAAAACTGTGTTAAACCAACACTCTCCTTACTAGCAAACATAATTTTCCTTCTTTATTTCAAAGGTTTGGGGTTTTTTTCACTAATTTTGGTGGTTTGTTACTAGAGACCAGAGAAAGTTCCTCCTATCTCCACCTCATCCTTGCTTTTCTCCTCCTCTCAGCCCCCCATAGCTTTAAACCATTTTGCACTCCAGTACCAATGTCTAGTCTCACCACACTCCTTCAACTGCAACTTGGGCCCTTCATCTGAACGTGTTTTGCACAGATGATGGAGCTCTTCCAACCCCCAGTGCTGCCACACTCCTCATACACACACAGTGCCCAGTGGCACATCCCAGCAGGGTAAACAAGCAGCTAAACCTCCCCTAAATCTCCCCAGTCTGCTTTCCCATACTCAGGCAGGATTGCCCAGAGCTGTACCACTGAGTTACTACTGCCTGTGGAATTGCACCACCAAACCATTATACCTGAAAGCCCTGGGCTTTCAGACCCCACTTCCAGTGAAGGATTAAGATGACTTTTCTAAGTGCTGCTCCAGTCTTCCTTCCAAGAAGGACTTCATTTCACACAGCATATTGGCATTAAACACATCTATTGCTATCTGGAGAGTTCCATCTGAAACCCAGTTTGTACAGGCTTTCCAGGAGGAACAGGAACTTAGTCCTCCCACATTTCTTCTTCGAACTGAGTTATTTCAGTCCTGTACTACCCTTCCTGACTATTTCACAAGCATGAGTACATTAACAGTGCCCACTCTTCCCTGCATGCTGACAGATGCTACTTGTTCCTTATTATATGCTTTTTGTACTAAAAACTCAGACTCCAAAATCTAAATATTAGTTCCAAGCAAAGAACAGGAACAAGAAAACATCCAATCCAGCTCCAAAGCTTTAATGGGAAAAAAATATGGGTAGAAAAGAAGAAACAGTGGTGAGATGAACTGATGAGTGTACATTTTTCAGTGAAAGGAGAACTCTAGTTAAATTCCCTGTTAGAAAAAGAGGATTTTCTTCCAATAGCTGGGGTGACTGCTGGGATGGGTGTGGTGGAACTCACTCTGTTTTTCCATTCTTAAATGTCAGAGAAGTAAACTCCAAGTCTCAGAACTATAGCCTGAAGTAAAAACACTCATCTGAATCATCCCCTTTTGTTTAATTAAATAAAAACCCCAAGCTCTAGCCCCTGAGAGGTACAGCCAGCTCCCTGTGAGGAATGTCATCACAATTGGCCTCACCTCTAGGGAGGAGAAATTTCGGAGGGAGGGCTGCAGGTTGGGTTTGTCTCCCAACACCCTATCTCGAGGATATAAAAGAAGCTCCAGGGCAGTGAAGGCACACACTTGCCTCTTCTACACCAATAACTGACCCTAGCACCTTCTCGTGCTGCAGCTATGGCTACTTCCTTCCTGCAGAGCTCTTCTTCTACCTATGGTGGTGGCTTTGGGGGTGGTGGAAGCAGCAGCGTTCGCCTTTCCTCAGTGCGCATGGGAGGAACCTGCCGAGCTCCCAGCATCCACGGGGGCTCTGGGGGCAGGGGAGTCTCCATCTCTTCAGCCAGGTATGTCTCCTCGGCAGGAGGGGGATATGGTGCTGGCCTGGCTTCTGGCTTTGGCAGCGGCTATGGAGGAGGCTACAGTGGCTTTGGTGGAGGTGCAGCCTGTGGCTTTGGAGGAGGTTTTGAGCTTGGTGCTGGCTTTGGGGGTGGTGATGGCCTTCTCTCTGGGAACGAGAAGCTAACTATGCAGAACCTGAACGACCGCCTGGCTTCGTACCTGGACAAGGTACGAGCGCTGGAAGAGGCAAATTCAGATCTGGAAGTTAAGATCCGTGACTGGTACCAGAAGCAGGCTCCCACCAGCCCTGCCAGGGACTACAGCAACTACTACAAGATAATCGAAGATCTCCGAGACAAGGTATGACATTCACACCTGGAGGGGCTGTAAGGATGCACTGGCGCTGGGGAACTGCATGTTCCACTTCTTTAAAACCAACTCAGATAACTCAGACAAACATGGAATTCTCCAACCCCAAATGTATCTTGGTTATGAGCATTCTAGCAGAACAGAGTGGCTGTTCCTCAGCCTAAAACTCATATATGTTATCCTGCAAATGTGAAGCTCATTGAAATTAAATTGATTGCACTCGGAGTTAGCAAACATGGCAATGGTCACATTTATTGATAATCAAACAGTAAAGGATGTGGCCAATAGGCCTCAAAGGCTGGAAAACTAATTCTCCCAGCTGCAGATAAGATCAGGTGTTGTACAAACACCTTTTCTGTTTCCAGTTTGTGTTACACAAAGGGAACTCAACTCTCTGACTTGCATATGGAGTGTGGAAAAGAGCAGAGCATTTGGGGGGTTTGTCTCTAAAAGCTGTGAGAGTTACACCGTGACCAAAGAGCAACATCAGAACCTGAAATGGCTATTGCAACCCCAAAGGCATGTTTAACCAGGGACACCACAGCAGAGCCCCATTTATTTCTACCTCCTTTGATGGTGTGCAACCTCAGTAACGACCGACTATGCTCTCAGGACTGTGATATTTCTCCATGATTCACAGAAACCTCTTTCTGTGTTTCTTAATTGCCAGATCCTTGCAGCAACTATTGACAACTCCAGAATCATTCTGGAGATTGACAATGCCAGGCTGGCTGCAGATGACTTCAGACTGAAGTAAGTTACCTTCAGCACACTCATCTACTCTCTCCTTTCCTTCTCTCTCTCTCTCTCCTAACAGTTTTCTGAAATTTGCTATTACTTTTTATCTAGTACTTCAGTCATTGAAGCTGACATTTTGGAATTATGGATAGGGATTTCCCCATGCTAACTTCTGATGAAGAAACCCCTGGCAAAAAGAATCCATGTAGTAGAGGCTCAGTTTGGAATATAAACCTGAGAGAACACAGTATCCAGATCACTGAGCTGTTTACATAATGAAGAATAGTTCATGTCTTAGCTTTTTAGTGACGCTCTTAACTGTTTTTATTGGCCTAAACTACAGAGGAAAAGAAGACAGGAATAGGTTGGGACTTTCACTTCAAAGGAACTGAGTGGTGTGAAGAGAATTTGGGGCTAACCCAGCTCAGGGACTCGGTGGTACATCAGACTCTGCTGGAAAGATGATTAAGATACTTGTGCAACTGATTTCTCTTGCAGTGATCTACCTGCAGGTTTCTATTTCTCTTCTACTCTCTTAGACAGAACTAGGCAGCCTCTGCCTCTCTTCACACCACATTGGAGAAGACACTGCAGATGGACTGTCCTGGGTGACAACCTGTCTGTTGATGGTGATAAAGAAATGAAGCTCTGCAAAGCCCATATCCCAGTGCTTGTTTCATTTTACACTGCAGGTACGAGAACGAGCTGTTCCTGCGCCAGAGCGTGGAGGCAGACATCAACGGCCTGCGCAGGGTCCTGGATGAGCTCACCCTGGCCAGGGCTGACCTGGAGATGCAGATTGAAACTCTGAAGGAGGAGCTGGCCTACCTCAAGAAGAACCACGAGGAGGTGAGAGCCCCTAACAGTGCAGAGAGGAAATTACTTCTCTCTGGAATTTATGCCTCTGGAGCGGGGAGGGGGAAATCCAAACAGAGAAAACTGAGTGACATAACAGCTATAAGAAAAACCTGTAATATTAAAAGCAGCATTTCTCTGATGCCAAACAGCTGAGACTTACTCCTTTCGGCCTGACATTGGCAAGCACATGACAGGTCATGAGATAGTTGGGTAAAGGAAATGTACATGCAAGTGACACGTGAGTCTGTGTGTGGTGTGTGAGTATAGGGAGAGTAGAAAAGCATTTGTGATGAGAGATAAGATTTGATAAACATTTCTCTGTGTGTTCCACCTGTGAGACTGGGTAAGAGAAGCACTGTGAACAGCTGCATGGGTTGCTGATGGCAGAACGGACATGAGCAGCGACAGCCTCATCCCTTTTGTGTCCTCTGCCATCTGCCACTGCAGGAAATGAAGGAGTATTCAAACCAGCTCAGTGGAACAGTCAACGTGGAAATGGATGCAGCTCCTGGCGTCGATCTGACAAGGATTCTCGCAGAGATGAGGGAACAGTATGAAGCTCTGGCTGAGAAGAACCGCAAAGATGCTGAGGCCTGGTTCTTCTCTCAGGTAGAGTTGTGCCAATAAAGAGCAGACTGATGCACTGCCCTAGCAGATGGGATTGGCCCTCCCTTCCTCATCCCTTCCCCTCCTCAAAACAATGGCAACATGTATGTGATCTACAGCAGTTTTTCCTTTCAGACTGATGAGCTGAATCGTGAGGTAGCTACCCACACCCAAGAGATACAGACTGGCAAATCGGAGATCACAGAACTGAGGCGCACGGTCCAGGGCCTGGAGATCGAGCTCCAGTCACAGCTCAGCATGGTATGGAGCTGTCCCGAGCACACCACCACTCACTGCTAGTACACTCTCTCCTCCCTCTCTCTCTGCCTTGCCTCTCTTTAGACTCCCCCTCTGCAGGACAGTCTGCATCTCGACCTATTCCAACACTATTCCCCTTCAGAAAGCTGGGCTGGAAGCCAACCTGCGAGACACAGAGGGACGATACTGCGCTCAGCTAGCACAGATCCAGGCTCTCATCACCAGCGTGGAGGAGCAGCTGGCCGAGCTGCGCTGTGACATGGAGCGCCAGAACCAGGAGTACAGGATGCTCATGGACATCAAGAGCCGCCTGGAGCAGGAAATCGCCACCTACCGCCGGCTGCTGGAGGGCCAGGACTCTCAGTAAGCTGCTATACACAATCCTGTGATGATTAGATAAGGTTAATAACATCACACATTATAAAGCAGTAATCTGGGGTTGCTAAACTGACTCCAGATTACTAAATGACATTCACTGCATCTGCAGCCTTCTGAGTCCTGGCAAATGTCACTGCTGTTCCCATTTCCTATCCAGTGTGTAGGAGTGGCCTTCAAAGCAGAGAGTACCTTACTAACACTAGTAACAACACACCTGAGAAACGCTCCACTGAGGGCAGCAGTGTGGAACCATGGCTGCTCTCACACAGGGGTTCCAAAAAGGATCAGTGGTTTCAGTGCACATGGTCAGTGAGGGTCATTAATCAAATATCCCTTCTTTTCCACAGGCTGTCAGGAGTGATCCCTAAGGATGGTAAGTGAAATCTTGATTTAAAGAGGGGATGAAGTGAATTGACAAAATAGGATTAAATAAACCTCTCTTTTCTCCTAGAATGTCTTCTGACTAATACAGATTACATTCTCTCTGCAATGACCACTTAGAGACAAAAATACCATACTTTATTTCATGTGCACTTTTGAAATGAGTAGCTTGCCAGAATGGTTGCATGAACTCCTCATCTGATTCTAAAACACCAAAACTTCCCAAAGATTCCTAAGTTCCTCTGCTGACCCACACAACATACAAGATACATCCAAATCCAGCATGTGATGTGCACTCTTAAGATTTGCTGGATGAGGACCTGTAGGGAGAGGAGAGAAGCTGAGTTTTGTTGATTGTTCTTTTTTTCACTCCTCCAACAGCATCTCTGAGCAGTGGAAGACTTCGCTCAGCCACAGAAGATGACACAAAACCTGCTTCTACTCGTGAAAGGAGATTCTAGTAAAGAAATACTGAATGCCTTCTTGCAGCTGACACCATAGAAAACCAGTCCAGCTGCACATTGCCTAGTGCTCTGAGAAACAGCCTTTGCCCTTCACCAAATCTCACGATGTTTAACAACACGATGTCTTCCCTCAAGTTTGCTCTCCCCTCTCACACACTCAGCTGGCTCTATGGGCAGCAGTGACAAGCTTGTCTTCTTCAGTACTTATGTAGTTTCCTTACAGTAACCTACACAATAAAGTCTCTGTTCTGCTTGTGCAAATCCATCCAGCCTACTGTTGTTTGTTGGTGTCAGTGTGGCACTGCCATAGGCATGAGCACACACCCTCCCTACCACAGAGCCTCCTGGCACCCCGAGCGAGATGAGCAGTGGATAACAAACACAATAACAATGATAACTCTGACAACAATCACAAAGATGACAAAGAACAGACAGGTCTAAAGTCTCATTAGATTCTCCCAGGAATCTGACATCAGTAAAAAACTGAGAAGATAATGCAAAAATTCCTTAAGCTCTTTGTTCTGCATTCAAAGTGCACAACATGACTGCAATTCATGCACAAATAGAATGCACCACTGAGAAAAATTGATATGCTTCCATATATATCTTTATGTTCCTGCACCTCTTTCAGCAAAAAGGCAAATGCCCTGAGCTCTTTAGGAGGCACTAGGCAAGGTCCAGGTGAAATGAACTGTTCAGAGTTTGCTGTGAGCGTTTTGGGTTTCAGACACAAGGAAGAAGGGCACCAGCCAGTGCCACCACTGTACCTGTTGTATGTGCAATGCTGCCTGTTCTCAGCAGTCAGTTTGCAAAACTCCACTAGGGTAACTGAAGAGAAGTAAAGATTTAAGAGGCTGAAGAATCCCAACTTCAGAGGCATATAAAATGTTTATATAAATGCTGCATTTTGCCAGCACAACCTGTTTGGAGAATGTGCTGTTAGCCTCATCACTGGGTATTTCAATCCACATAGCAGCATCTACAAAAATGGTATCATTTCTGGAATTATGTATTTTATTTTCCTTCCAACCTCCTCAGACACATTCTTTTTACTGTCTTCTATTTTCTGGCATTAAAAAACAAAACCACAAACCAAACGAAACACCTCTGTACTGCTGGCACCAGCCCCACAGTTCAGCTAGGAATGAGGCTGCAGGGTCAGTACCACTGGGAAGAGACACACACACTGCTGGTATTCCCATGGGAAAGAGCTGAGGAGAGGTTCTGCCAAACTGAGCAAAGCATCATCACAATCTCCCAGAACAGAAAAAAATTAACAGTAGAAATGATCCAGAAATCAGCTGACTAATCTATGTATTGACAGCAAGAGAATTTCTATAGCCAGAGGCAGTTACCCACTCGTTTTTCAGGGAGAGCAGCTGCACCAACAAGTGATGGTCACAGGATGTTTACTGTCTTACTACTCTTAAATATATTTAAACTGCAGCCTACAAATTCAGTTCAGCTTGCTTTTCATGATCCAATTCAGTAAAACAAGTACAATTCCCAAATAAAGCCCCTGGGGAGCACACACTCCCCCGTCCCCACCAGCCCGGGCCTGCCCAGCGTGCGAGAGCGGTCGGCGCACACAGGGAAGTCACCGTCTCATGGTGCCACCTACTGACAACCTTTTGGTTTCTCACTCTCATCGCTGCATTCCCTCTGGATCCTGTGAATCGAAGAGTTGACTAAACCCCATCCCACAGTGGCAGCTGACAAAGAACACCTGTCTGCTTTGGAAGGAAGGGGGTTGGTCCTTCCAAACATGTGTTGATGCAAACTGTGTGGCATCTTTTCCATCTTGCAAAGGATGAGCTTCCCAGGAAGCACTTCTGATGTGTCAGATCACGTTTGCTCTGTCTTACTGGCCAGAAAAAAACAATTCTGCTCTTCGTGATGGATGATATTCCATGAAACTACCAGGGAGTAAGACAGAGGCTGCTCTGTCTCCTGCACTGGCAGCCTCCCCGGCAGCCAAGCTCTGCCTCCCACTGAGTAACCTCACGTGAAGCAAGGCCTGATTCTGTCTCACACAATGTTAGGTACATATGTGTGTGCTCCTAGTTCAATGCAATCTTTTACAGAACAGCAGATTGCTGAACTGCCAGGCTAGAAAATTCAGTCTGCAATTAATCTCTGCTGAGATGAACTGAACAGCTGGATAACATTGGTTCCACTAGAATTTGGGGTTGGTTTGGGGTTTTTTTCAGTCAGGCTTTCATTTTGTGTCTGGTGCTTCAAGCTCTCCTTGCTCTCAAGCAGCAGGGCTGAGACTGAACTGTACCTGATAGGAGCTGTTACTGGAGTATTCTGTGACAGCCATACCTTGTGCTTAGTGGAAAAATATATTTCCAGTGATTAATTTCCCCCAACAGTTAGAAGTGCTAGCATCTCTACAGAATAAAGTGCACGAGGATTAAGAAAGAATATGTACTCAGCGGCAATGGGGCCGGTAGGAGGCAATCAGCAGGTGCTGAGCAGAGCCGAGATGCAGCCACGAGGAGGAGCTCAAAACCTGCTCTACACAGAAGGGAGCAGAGGAGGAGCCCAGGGACGGCTGACGTGTAGCAGCTCTTTATTGCTGAAAACTTTCAAATGAAACAGAGGAAAAAACGAGATTCCTTCTTCCAGGAGAGTGTAACTCTGGTTTGCCAGTCTCCCCAGCCGACTGAGCAGAGTAACAGTGCTAAAAAAGGGCTCAATAAAGGGCTGAGCCTTCAGCTGCTGCAAGGACAAACAGCTGCCCCATTTCATGCCCACTTGGCTTCCACCTCTTCCCAGACCTTCTTCCCCTACCTTACCCTTTGGTCATGGTCTAGAACTACTCTGAAAGACAAGGTAAACCAAATAATCCAAGCTGTGGCCACGGGAAGGCTTCACAATCCACCACCTACTTAACAGCATGAGGAATAGGGAAATCTTTGTAGAAGTCAGACTTGTGAGTTCTGTACAGGAGGGAAGAAGTTCAACAGAAGGTTACCAGAACTTTTGAGAGAGACTACTTGTGAATGACTGCCAGGGATGGTATCTTTCAATAACCACCTCCATTTTTCAAGTGTTGTTACAAACTCACATTGGAAATATTTCCTATAGCTAAACACATAAATATCTTAATAGTATCAATGTTAGCAACAGCAAGAAATTCTGTGTTCCTATAACAGCAGGATCACTGGAATGTCTGCACCTTCAATCATGACAAAATCAGTAGGCAAGGTCAAGTACCTAATTCTCATGTGCTGGAAATGGGCAGCTGAAGGGACTGGGGGTTTAGTCAAAGGGCAGAGGTTGGACAACTTCAGCTTGTGCCTCTCACAGGCTGAAGCTGTTCCATGACAGCTGGATAGGACATGCTGTATGCTGGGATTCACAGGCTGCTGTGATTCTAGAGCTCGAGAATTACAACAGAAAGTATCCTAAGAGAGCCCCCCCCGCCCAGCTCCCAGGTGCTTTGTAAAGAAGGCTACTCTTCCCCTCACAAGCTGGAAAACTTACTGCCTCCACGGTTAGAGAACCGTCTGCGGCAGAGCTGCTCCTGTTCACACCCACTGATTTTAGCCACACCTCACTATTAGAATGTGAAAAGAAAAAGAAAAAAAAAACCAACCCAAACAAGCCCAAGGAAAGCTATCTGGTATGCAGCTGTGATTCCAAATAACAACAGTGTGTGCAGGCTCGTAAATGCTTCAGAATTGACCAAGAGGAAGCACGTTTCATGATGACACAATCTTGTTGCTGTAGTCATTCATCGAAGGGAAACTCCCACAGGAAAAGGCATAAAGCCGCTTAGGGAAGGCTAAGAAGCTGCTCAGTGCTAGGCAGTCAAACATTGGGTTAGATTCACAACAGAGCTAAACATGAGTACCAGCCAAGGCCCTTTTCAGTTTTTTCCTGGGTCCCTCAGGGGTAGTTCAGGGTGTGGTTTGGCCCAGCAAGGACCTTCTTACAGACCTTCAAGTGCAGATGGCGGTGCCAGCAGCACACATACCTCCTTCTCCTCTGCCAGACCCCTCTGGCTGGCTACTGGAGGAGGGGCACTTTGGGGAGGCTTCGGCGAGCACCATGGGGAAAGCATCTTCCTGGGCGGGAATGAGAAACAGACCATGCAGAACCTGAATGACCGTTTGGCTGCCTATCTGGACAAGGTCCGCTCCTTAGAGGCAGCCAATGCTCAGCTGGAGAGCTGCATCCTAGAGTGGCACAAGACAAAGTCTCACGGAAAGAGGCATGACTTCAACCAGTACGAGCAAAACGTCACTGACATGCAAAGGCAGGTAAGTCAGAGCTGTAACTGACCATGTCATCCTGTGCTCTTTTAAGGAATCTGGGTGCTCAGCTAGGCTGATGGCTTTCCCTTAAGTAAAGTTAAAGAAAGCCTTTTGAAGGTTAGAAATACTATTGGAAGTGGTCACAGGACTTGGGCATAATCATTCTCTGTGTTCAGAAGGAGGAGAACGGGCAACCAGAAAGAAAAGCTGGAGGGAGACACAGGGGATTCTGCAAAGACTGGAGTATACAGGGATTTGTGTGCTGCCAAGCGTTCGTTTCTGTACGTGAAACTGTGGTTTGAGTAACTATGTCTGGCAGAATTTGGTCTTTTTGACTGCACAGGTAGTCGAGCAAATTAGAAAGCAGGTGAAGCGAGGAGCCTGCCACTTTCATGCAGGCTGCTGGAGACCTAACTGCTGCATTTCCTTGCTTTGATTCCTGTGGTAGCAGACAATGAAACTACAGGAGTTTTGGGTCCAGTGAGCTTATGTAATCAGATGGAAAAATACTTCGTTGTAATTAAGAAAATAGCAGTGACAAATTCCTTGTGGATGTTCTCACTGTAATTAAAAGGAGAATTTCTGGTTCCTGCCAGCAGTTAATATTAACGTTCCCCAGTAACTCTTTCAATCTCCAAACTCACGTGTCTTCAGACTTAAGCATAACATTAATCTGTATTCATAATGAACATCCTTAGCACTGCAACCATCTCTGTGACTAATCAGCGTCATTAACTCTGCATAGCCATACGGGGCAAACCCCAAAGCTACTCCAAATGTGCTGCTGGAGTTTCCCCCCGTGTTTTACAGTAGGGTCACTTGCCATTCTCCAGATCCTGAGACATTTGTCTCCAAAGGGCTTGGGAACGTTCTTCCCCAGCAGCTTTGCTGAGCGAGGCCAGGGACTTCATCAGGCTCCCTGCTGACTGGTAAATGTGTTGCCTGCAGGCAGAAGATGAGGCACTCCGACCACAGACGATGTGTGAGGAGAGGCAGAATTGTCATCACCTAGCTCTCTTTTAGGGATAAGGAAGGATCATCCCTCTCCAGACCTATCACTTGGGCACTTTTTTTTC
This sequence comes from Galbula dea, assembly GCA_013399015.1. Classification (NCBI taxonomy): domain Eukaryota; kingdom Metazoa; phylum Chordata; class Aves; order Piciformes; family Galbulidae; genus Galbula; species Galbula dea. The sequence continues at coordinate 876,488 of VWZX01011114.1, forward strand.
CCCAATGGATCCAGAGACAAAATCCTGTTGATCAAGAATATAAATGTGTTCACTCTGATTTGAAATTAACAAATCAGAAAGATTTAGGAAGACAGTAAGACTAAAAATGCCCCATCTGCTGATGGGGCAGAGCCCTCACTTTTGTATCAGTTGTACCAAGTACCTGTTTTTGACATCACCCTGTAAACAGCTCTCTCTGGCACAGGCACCTACTAGACTAAGGGCTGCCCAAGCCCTGTGCACCGAGTGTGGGGCCCAGACTGGGCACTACTGAGGCTATTAAAGGATTATTTACAGGAGACAATTTGATGATTGAACCTAGAATTTTTACTCTCTCTATAAATTATTGCAATTAGCACCATGACTGGCAGCAAAATGAGGGAAAATATAGCATCTAATTATTAACCATAATGACTTTAATTAACCATGAATTAAAAAGGTGAAAGTAACTTAGCACCTAAAATGAAATTTACAGAAAATTTAGGATCCTATATGCAATAACCCAGACAGTCTATGATATACTGCCTGTCTAAACTTGGAGGCATACACTCATTTGGGTCCTACATTTTGGACCACACTCTTCCCTGGATACCTGAATGCTAGATGGACTAACAAGTTGCCTTGCTCCAGCCTGACTCCATTCTAACCCAGGTACAAAGCAAAATGGCACCAGTTTTTCAGGTAAATATCTCATGCAAACATCTTGCACCACTAAAGAAGCAAACTGATTTACAGAGCATTCAGGGAGACAGGATCAGTGCTGTTGGATAAAGGACACTGACATGCTAAGGAAGGAGTCAGTGCAGGAAGCCTTCTGGAAGAAAAGCAGTTTTGAGAAGGAATTTAAGTGTATTTTGTGTATAACCATGTGCGAGTTCTTAATTAAGTTATCTGTCAGCCTGCAGCTTGCTGTTAGTGATGCACCCATACCCCTGCTGGTGTAATGAAGAATTCTGTCCCACTACAAAGAGCTAGCTGTCTCCATTTGGAATGCACTGGTACCTGCACAGCAGCCAGGGTCACACAGCCCTGGGCAAAACACTGACAAGTGTTCAGATTGCCCAGAGAGAGGCATAAAGCATTTCTGTAAACATGTTGCTGTGTTTTATGATCATGAAACAGCACAAAGCTGAAGAACTCCCATGTTGCTTTCTCACTGCCTCACTACCTTCCACAGTAAAAGCTGCCATTCTCTAAGGACAGACTCAAGAACTGCATCTTCTCTGACAACAAATTCCAGGCAGCAACACAGTCAGGGTATTGTTACACTTCTTCAGCTGCCCTTGATCATGTCCCAGAGGTATCTGAGGTGTGCTGCTAATTGCTCAAGAACGTGCAGTCCGTTAACAGATTAGTTAGAACATTCCACAGGCACCTTCTTTTTCACTGTGAGAGGGAAACTTTTGACACTTCAGGACAATTTTGTCATTTCCTTGTTTCTTTGTGATTCATTTAGGTGTGGGAAGTTTTACTTCAAGGTGCTGAGAGCTCTGTAAAGGTCTAATGATTTCTGTACAGCCATAATGCACCTCCTTTTGCTGTGTAAGTGTTGAAGGAAGGCAGCTCTTGGAGCTGCAGCCATGCTTCTCTTTCCTCTTTGGTAGAAAAGGACATGATGACCAACAATTATTAGTTCCTGCTAATTATGTATGAGTTCTTTCAGGAGTTTGAATGGGATGCTGAGCTTTTCATATTCAGATCTCTGGTTCAAAGCCATTCCATGTTAACAGGGACCTACGAGCCCTTTCAGTGCATGCTGAGCACACTAAGGGGATGACGCAGGGCACTTTCTCCTGCACAGTTTAGAACTTCCAACATCCCAGAGCAAAATCATAAACATTAATGAGTGACCTCGTGCTGCTGGACAGAGCAGCACAGCTATAGGTGAATAACTGAAAGGACCATGACAGCTGGATGCCAGTGTTATTCTCACAATGCCACTCCATGCCACTCCAGCCTGAGGGGTCCTGCGCAGGAGCTATCACTGCCCTCCTGTCTCTGCATCACAGCACCGAACCAGCCAGGTGTTCATGCACTTCCTTACTATTCAGCACATGATTAGTTCCAGCATTCTGATGGTACTCAGCCACAGCTTAGTGGTTCTTACTGCAATTTGCCTTAAAGATGGCCAAGGCTACTGCTTTTCCAGCCATGCTAAACAGAATCAAAAGCAGTTACAAAAAAAATAGGAAGACAGTGATTGCTAATCTCTAACATACCATGAAGTCTGTGTAACAGTATTCATACCCTCCCCCTGGCCAGGAATGACTCCTCCTGGGTCAGATCCAGAAAAGTAAGAAAAAGTAAGATTATGGACAAAAATTGCAGAAACATCTAAGCTTCTTTTATTCATGTGCTCTCCTTAACAGGGGAATTCTGCCACTTAGCTGCTTCCTACAAGCACAGGGAGCCTAGACTAGCACAGGTTATTCACCATTACCGTGTGGCCACACTGACCCTCCTGTTGGGTTCTCTGTTTTCCAGATTGAGGATGGCAAGATCACCAATGCCAGTATCCTTTTACAAATTGATAATGCTAACATGGCATCTGAAGACTTCAGGCTCAAGTAAGCTCTTCTTTGGTTTCTTGATTCAGTTTGAAAGAAGATTAAGCAAACTACTGCTTTTTCTTGATAATCCAAGAAGAAACTGATTTTGCTGAGGTTTTCTGCTGATACTGGATAACTAAACCCAATGTAGAACAGCAAAAAAAAAAATTAAAAATCCCAAACACCAAATAGAAAGGATGAAAAGGATGTAAAAACCACAAATGATTGGTGAACAATCTTGAGTCACTCTGTTTATGATACTTAGTTCAGGTCCTGATGAGCAGGTTTTACAGCAGACACTTGATACTTGTGACAAAAGGCACTTAAAACTGTCATTTGAGAATACAAATGAGCCTTCCTCTGCACTCTGCTTCCTCAGGCCAGCCCAAGTCTATTTCCTGTGCCTATTACCTCCTCTCCACAGGCCCCCAGGAAATATCTGTCAGTGCCTCCTGCTCTGGAGTCGCAGCAGTTTTGCCCCAGTGTTTCCTTGGCTACCAGGGTGCAGTCTGAGCTTTCAGTCCACTGTTGAAAGACAATTCTCAGACCAACTAAAAAGCCAAAATGTTTGGACAGAAAACTTCCAGGCAGATCTTTGCAAACGAAAGGAATTCACATTTCCACAAGTTAGACTTCTTAGGAATCATGAAGATTTGTCTTATTTTCAAGACATGATGAATCTCTCAGCTTTTGGCAGCCCTGTAACAACATGAAAGGCTCTAGGCAGGGTAGATCTTACCTAGCCTCCTCTTCCTTGTCTTATCATTCGAGGGTGTCAGAGGAAGGAAGCAGTCAGAGACTGGACTCATAGACTCAGCCTGATGGAGTGAACTTAGAAAGAAACATCACTAAACATCAATAAAGCTCAGGAAGAAGAAAGTAAAGGGAAAGATTCTGAGGAGCAAAAGTGCTTCCTGCACGCAAGGGAAGACACAGCAGAGTCCTTCTGGCAGACTGCAAGAGGCTAGAGAGGGATGTCAGTAAGTGGCTTCCCTGGCATTTTTCCTGTTTTCTGAACAACTGAAAAGTTGCCCTTTTGGAAAAGCTCCAGGAAGCACTGATTGTTGATGCTGTTCTCATATCCTTATTGGCAAATGTTTGAGAATCACATTCTCAAAGCTTTCACAACCTAGTGAGTGTTAAAATGCAAAAAGGAAGATAAGGGCAAGAGCAATTATTTCATACCATATTGGAGGAGTTGTGAGGAAGAAAGAAAAACAATAATGAAAGCTATCTTGTTTTTAAGGCCATTCAGGAACATTCACAGAACATATCTTAGAAGAAGAATTTGTTTCCTTGTTGTTTTTTTTCTCTCTAGTTCCTCACATAAAGGACTTAAGCAAGTCTACTCCTCTTTGGCACTGCTTGTCCAAGAGGCTAGGAGCAGTCTGTGCTCCACAAGCTCTCTCTTCTCCTTCTCATACAGGTATGAAGCAGAGAAGGCTCGCAGGCAGGGAGTGCAGCTGGATGTGGAGAACCTGCGTAAGGAGCTCGATGGCCTGACCATTATTACAACAGACCTGGAAATGGAGATTGAAGGCTTGAGAGAAGAGCACATCCTCAGGAGAAAAGACCATGAGGAGGTAGAAAAAGTTCCACTTGGTAAAATCCTATCAGCCAGATCTCCACTGCCGTGTAATTAACTTTGCGTAAGATCCACAATCTATAAATGGGATTGGTGATTCAGAGCCTAATCATGTCTCCAGAGAAGCCAAGGAGACTCAGATGAGGCAAAAAGTTTGTGTGCTACCTTAGCAATTAAATTGGGATTTCAGACAGGATAACAAATTGCTGTATTTTCTCCCACTCTTTTCTAGTCACCTACCCATCTGTCATACACAGCTAATAATAACCTGCATCTTTGACAGAAGTGTTCCCAGAAATACTTAGATATAAATACATAGAGATTGACAGTAAATAGCAAATGTTAGTGCTTGCTCTGGAGTTTAATTCATCCCAGACTTTTCCCTCAACTCTGGATATATCATTTCACAGAATCACAGAAGCAAGGAGTGGTTGAGGTTGGAAAGGACCTCTCAGGTTCACCTTAGTCACCTCCCCAGATGAAGCAGGGTCATCTAGAGCAGGCTGACCTCACCTAAACAGACCTCAAACTCTTGAAATTAAATCAAAATTAAAAGGAATGGTTGGTGAAGTCAAGTAAAGTAACTTATTCTTGCAAAACCTAAGCACAATCACAAGATAACAGCTGCCAAAAGCCATGCTGCTGTGAGTCCTTCCAGAGCTCTATACCACAGTGGTCTCTGTTATTCCCACAGACACGGTATCGCTGCTGCACAACAGGCTCTTTGCATTTTGCTTGATCTGATGTTGTTTTCAGTTATTACCTAATGCAGAACCAAACACCCTCTCAGTATCTGTCACAGAAACACAGGGATTACACAGCAGTAGGTGAAGCAGTCTTTGGCAGATCCCAAAGATACCCCCAAGCAGGTACAGTAAAAGAGTTCTTGGAAGCCGGGCAAGCAGCAGAGCCATCAGGTTGTCCAGCTGATCTGCATTGTGGAAGCCGTGATGTCATGGTCTGAAATGCTGCTTTGCCTGGGTGCTGCTGGAGATGGTACCTAGCACACAGGACTGTGCTACACCAAAAGGAATGTTACCATACCTGCTTGACTTGTCCTGTAATTATCTTGTTTACACAGTAATTATATGCTTTAATCCAATTATTCCTCTAACTATTACATAGAACTTTTACATTACTCTCCTGTAAACTTAGTTATAGTTCCATAAATATTAACACACAGGGTAAGAAAGATGAAATTTACTGTTAGATTTTCATCACAAGTTTGGGGTTCCTAAGAGGCAAATAAATAAAAATGTCAGTGCTTCTGCATGAAGCATATATCCTCCAGAAACATTCCATGGAAAGATCTTCTCACCCATTTCTGACTGAGTTATCTGGCACAGTTCTGCCCCAGAAGCAGGTGTAAGTCTCTGGTTTAAGTCATGTCATAGGATTATCCATATAGATTTCCAAATACTGTCAACAGAATATATGTAACATTACCCTTCCCTGATGAGAAAGCAATCTTTAGGGTATTGGGAGAGGATGGTACTGAGGAAGACAAGACAGGAATGAAAACTTCCCACTTTCATCAGCCTGTTCACTCTCTTTCTCTGCTAACAAATGAACAGGATATGGAAGCAAATCGCTCATCACAAGACTTCAAAGTCAATGTAAAAATAAAGGCAGCACCTCCTGAAGACTTAGCCAAGATTCTGGCTGAAATAAGAGAAGATTATGAAGCCATAATTGAAAAGAATCGTCAAAGCCTGGACAGTTGGTACAGAGAACAGGTAACAGCTGCTTTCTGCTCCTTCCAAAGGTCCCTGTTGTGGAGATGGCTGAGCAGAATCAGAAAGCTTTTCTCTTGCTTTTGCTCTGCAGAGCGCAGCTATGACACTGGCAGCAACCCCCAACCCAGAACAGATCCAGTGCAATGAGAACGAGATCAAAGATCTGAAACGCACATTACAGGCCCTGGACATCGAGCTGCAGGCACAGATGAGTAAGGTACCTACTGTAGACATCCCTGGCTGGTCTCTCTTACTTCATATATGCTCAGGAATTGCTGTGGAGAAGTTCTTCACCTAAATCCATAGCCTAGCAGCACTTTATTGTGATTATTAAAGTATCAGTGAAACTGGGATTTGGGCTATGTCTGACTTTGTCAGAATGTGCAAAATCAACTCAGCAACCACCAGCAGGAAGGGGAAAAATCATACAAAATTAGACCAAAATATGGGGAGAAGCAAAAGAAAAGATGGGATAGCTGAATGCATGATCTAGAAAGAAAACAGATAGGAATAGAAACTGCATATTTACAACCCCTAGTATAGTGCATGAAATAAATGAACTGGGAAAAATGTTGGTGAGGAATCTTCACAAGTATTCCCCAGCTCTTGTAGAGGTTAAAGCTCTTGCACAGCTCTTGTGCATACCTATGACTTGGAGACATTGGAGCAGTTCTGGGCAGTACCTGCAGAACTGACCAAGGAGTCAACAGTCACAGGAGCACAGCTTTTGAGCAGAAAGAATCTGGCAAAGATAAACGACTCAGTTTTTGCCTCTCCTCATGCACAACAACCCAGCTTCGTGATTACGATGTCTTCACAGGAAGAGCCATGCAAATGCAGAAGTGTTTAAATGACCACAGCCTTAGCTTTGCAATCTGCTGGCTGGAGAGGGAATCTGTTGGCATTTCTGCTCTGTATCGACCACATCAATAATAGTCACAGCACTGCTATTATCTGCTCTGTCAGAAACACATGCTGGAAGACACCTTGGCTGACACGCGGCATTACTATGCAGCTGCACTGCAACACATGCAGCAGATCATCTCCAGGTGTGAGGAGGAGCTGGGCCAGGTCCGTCACGACATGAAGCAGCAGAATAACCAGTACAGGGTTCTCCTGGGGATCAAAACTCGCCTGGAGAAGGAAATTTCCACTTACCGCCGGCTGCTGGAAGGGAATGCTGATGGGTAAGGCAGAGCTGCCCTGACTGGAATGGAGGAGAGCAGAGTTCTCATATTCAGCTTATTTATTTGTTTGTTTGTTTATGCTGAATCAAAGCTTGTGAGTTCCATACAACATCAAGGGTTGGTATTTTAATGGGATGGATCATAATAAAAAGCTTGAGCCACTTAGTCTACAGAGAAACTTGTATCCATGTAATTTGGATTGCCTAAATGAATAGAACTTTTCATTAAAAAAGCAATAATTCTACATTCCCACAGCATGCCTAGCTCAGCACAGGAAAAAGTGCCGATTCCACTCAAATTCATGGTCATTTCCTACCTTCAAAACAAGTTCTAGATCAAAAAGAAGCCTGGAGACAAGTTCAGCTCTGTTTTGGTCAGCCAGCTGCAGTTCCAACTCTGGCACACACAGTGTGTCCCTCTGCTGAGAGGCCATTTGGTGTCTCCACCTCTGCCTTGTCTGAAAGCTCTGCATGCAGAACTCTTTGCACCTCTATTCTTTCACCTTATATACAGATAGGTCGGTGTTACACAAAATCAGAAGGAAGATTAGCAGCCTTTCTAGCAGAAAACCTCAGGGTGACAGAACAGTATGTCACCAGATACAGGATTATTTGTCAGAAGCCAAAATAGGATCAGCTTGAGCCACTCAGAACATCTGAGAAACAATGCAGCTGTAGAAGCAATAATGAAGGTGCCCAAGAACAGTTTCAGGTGAGAGTACCAAAGACTACCAAAGAAGAAAAGTTCTTGCAGTATAAAAGCATCATTCACAAGGTCTCTTTAAAGTCAGTGAGAGAAAAGGGATGAATAACATCTTGAAATTAGTATAATCATTTTTTCTCTGTCTTACTGTCTTTACAGGATAGCAAGAAAACCTGAATCTAAAGCTGAAGGTAAAAGTTCTTTGGTTTGTGTTCTACAGTGGCTCTTAATTCTTGTCACTTCCTATCAAATTTTACTCAGAGTAACTTTCACCTCACATGACTGAACTCTGACAGGATTGCTTGGCAGTTAGTTCTCGTGTAGACCATACTTGAGAATAAAGAATGTCAGTGATTCTTCAGTCTGGTGAAGGGCTGCACCTCAGAGCCCATCCTGCTGGGTCTGCCTGCCTCTGGGCTGTCTTCAGACTGACCTCTGAGTCAAACACATTGTCCACAGCTCAGACTGGAGACTAAAGCTTTCATGGGATATGAGAAGGCACAGAGACTCCATTTGGTGACTAAAACAGTGTTAAGGCTTGAGAGCAAACAGAAAATCTGCATGTCTGGAAACTCATAATCTGGCATGAGCATGACCTGCAGACATTTAGGATAATCTGCTCTGAAGCTGGATTTGCATTGCCTGGGATGTGGCTGTGTTATTCATTTGCCCTGACCTGGACAAGACTCAGGGTGACTTTCTGGCAGTGTATTTCACATAGAGCAGTAATAAGTATTGGCTTCAGGGGAAACCTGTAAAGATAAATCAGTTGAGGAGCTAGCTGGTAAATTACTGTAAATGAAACTTGCCCTGCATCACCTTGTCTCAGCAGCTTCTTCTCTAATTAACCTTTCTTTTCCTCTCAGAACCTGCTGGGCTGAGCAGTCGAAAGATCAAGGCAATTGTCCACGACAGTGTGGATGGGCAGGTGATATCCTCCACCATCAACGAGATCCACTAGGAAGCGTGGAGTAAAGAGAGCTGCTAACTTCTGGCTTTCCTAGCACTGAAGCTCCAAGAAACCTCCTGTGCAACTGTGAGCTGTGTTGGGCTCCCTGTGTGCAAACCAGGGACCCTAGCATGAGCTCTCTCTGAAATGATTTGCAGCCTAATAACGAAAAGTGCCATACAGAGCTAGGTATAGCTGATATTGTTAGTTTAAAGAGCTTGTAGTCATCAAAATGTCTAAGAAAGAGGAAAATGACTGGCTGAGCTGCTCCTACATTTATTATGCACATCTCACTGGGGCATGAATCTCCATCTGTGATTCATTTATTGCTCTGCAAATTAACTCTAATTTAAAGTGAATAATCTCTCGACTTTTCTTCTGGTCTTATGTCTCCCATCATACACCTCACTGCAGCCAATAAATTCTTTTCCATTACTTGTTCTGGTCATTGGAATTTCTGATTTTGCCTTTCCTTATGTATGCACCAGCCCAAAGTGGCAGTGTTACTGCCACGAGTCAGGACTGCAAAAGCCTCATTGTTTCAGGAGGTTTAAAACTGGAAGAACACAAAGAAGAAAAAAAAGAGGTGACACAAGTTACAGGTGACATTTACATAGCAAAATTATTAGACTTCCCTATAGAAACTTTCCAATGTCACCATTTAAAACAGCATTATCAGTAGGACTGTTGTAAAGTACACTTGGCTGAAATATCACCCTAGAAACATTTATTTATTCTTCAGCTTTAGAGCCATTTTCTCTAGCTGCCTTTACACACTTCCCTTTCAAGGCTGTAAGTACTTTTCCAGAGACTCTCATTCTTTCTCAGTGACCCATTTAATTAAAAAAACCCAAACAATTCAGTTATTTGCTTTCACATTACTGCTCATGGTTGTTGTTGAAGGGCTCTGCAGTCAGGACAAGCTGCTCTAGCAATGCCTACTGCTTCAAGGGGACAGGCCCAAGTTCTTTAGCCAAATCCAAGCTTCTTCCCTTTTTCACATCAGCCCAATCGCTGACTCAGAAAAGACCCTGACAGCACTGGGAAAAGTTCCAGGGATATGTAAAGCTAAAAACTGAGCCAGAAAACCAGAAATGTTATTGGGACAGTTTAGATGAGGATGACTGCAAGGCAGAACGAAGAGACAACATGGAGCATAATGAGTGTCTGTGCAGATTTGCATTCCAAAGCCAACGTCTGCATACAAAACCATGCATTCAGGGCAGTCTCCTATTCAGGAGCAAGATTGTCACTGTACTCTTGCACTGTACTCATGTGGGACTTTCCAAAAGGACTCCTGTTACCTCCTTTGCTTTGAAACAAGGCCCACAGAAGAAACTGAAAATTGCAGAGAAAATCCAGGTTTAAAATAAACAAAGTCTATCTCCATGATATGATGTTTTCTTACTGGCATGTTAGGACCAGTTCACGACTCCCCTTTGCTCCCCCGTCCCCCAACTCTCCACCCTTGTTGCACAAAGAGATCCCAAAAGCATTGAATGGATTACCTAATGGTTTCTTTAAATTGGGTAAAACTTGTAATACAGGTTAGTAACTCTTGGCTAATTAACAGTGTCCTTCCTTATGGCTTACCAGATCCAGCAAGCCAGGCTTGGTGTTTGTAGCATCTGGACAGAATGTGCCCAGGTTTTCTTGAAGAAGTCTCTGTGTCGTTTAAAGCTACATTCTTTGACCACATTCACAGAGCAGAGCTGCACTGCTGGCACACAAATGATTTCTAAAACTTCTAAGCAGCCCTTTATTTCTAAATCAAAGGCAAGTAGCTATGCTTTGTGCTAGGCTTTGATTGTGCTAAACTACAAGGAATGAAGAAGGAAACAAGTAATTGAAGTGCTCTGTGGAACACGCCTGTCCTTGTTTCACATTCTTGAGCAATGCCCTGGCTTTACGCGTGTCCTAGTGTCCTCTCCTGCCGAGGTGAGAGATGCAGTCCCTGCAGGCCTGCCTCACTTGGCTGTGAGTCAAACAGCACTGGCTAAGATGCAGCACAAATCCCAGCCCACTCCACTGCTCTGATCGTTTCAACCTTCTCCCATGATTGTGTCATTGCATCCTGTAATGGTCAGACTAGAGCGGCTCACAACACTGACCTCGGAGTGCACTCTGTTTGCTAACATCATCACACAGCCGTGGTTGTTGACATCCATTCAAGATGCTGTCTTTTAAGACGTGGAGGAAACCTACTAGTCCTTAAACACACAAATATTACTTACACAGCATTCTGTTTTCTAAACAAAAGCAAGTATTTGATGGCAAAAATTGCTTATTTCTGGAGGCTTTCTCATGGCAGTAGAACATAACTACAGATTTCCTTTCTGTGAAACAGCTTATGGCACTGTGTCACTGGCCACATACTGCCCTGGATCTAGTTGTTATTCACTATTTCTGAACAGGTAAGCTATGCATTTATAAATGTATTTAGGGTAGGTCTGCACCCTAAATAATGAATAATGACACTGACATTTACCATGTCCATGCACTGTTAACATCACATTCTCACAGCCTGCTGAGAGATGAAGTTAGGGAGATAATGAATGGGGGCAGGAATATCATTCTCTTTTTGTTGCTTGAGAAATTGGAAGAAGAGATGACACAACTTGTTCAAGGCTGCAGAGGAAGTCAGTGATAGCAACTAAATGAGAATTCATCACTTCACAGCTTCTACTTATCCCAGTTATTAGATAAATCAACTTCCTCACAGAGCCAGCCTCTGGTTACAGCACACCCCAGTGCCTGCTGTGTCTGATCACAAGGTGTGAAGCTGGGTCAGTTCATTTCCAGTGTGTGTGCTGCTGCCCAAGACTTTGATGGTCTTCAGGTTACAAGTGCCAACAGCCCTGCACTGTGCCTGGTGTCTCTGGGGATTCTGTAGCATTTGGGAACCTTTACAAAAGAGATGGCATAGGTGCTTCTGTCTCAGATCAGCATCTTGGGGAAAGGAAATAGCTACTGCTTGAAAAAACATTTTATTAATTAATTCTATTAAAACTGATTGAACATTGCTAACTGGAATTTTCTTCAGTATTAAACATACAGGTGCTGTTTCACATCAAAGAAGTGGCTGACCCAGGCACAAAGACACTGCCTAAACACAACCTGCTCCAGGTTTCCCATAAATGGATAGGAGAGGAAAAAATGCCAGTAGAAGAGAGTGTCACTTCTAAGCCTAAGTGAGTGATGTAACAACACTTTTGCAAACTAACAAGACACAGGAACTCACAGCCTATAAAAGGAGGCTGAAACCACCAGCATTCACAAACCACCTCTCGCAGTTTCACCTGCCATTTAAGGAAGTCCTGCACTAAATAATCCTCCACTGTGATTTATAACAGCCTTGACTGCACTCCAGGACCTGTGTGAGTCACAGCTCATTTCACTTTGAGAAATGTTAAAACTTATTAAGGTGTTTTACAATATGCAGCTTTGGTAAGTGAATTGTTGATCCTCTGGAAGGAGTTTGCAGTGAGGTAATGCAGTAATGGTTGGTGCTGTTGATCACACATTCTTTTGGGGGATGTGGCCACACACTGGCAGGTTTCTTTCTTATTTATGAACAGACAGTTCTGTAGAATCCACAAGTTTTGCTTTCTGCCTGCCTTGTTAATACAGATGCAAAACTAATGAAGAGATTTCTCAAATCCCAGCCTTCATATCACTGCTAAAGCACTGGCTGCACACTAATGCTGAAGCCAAGAGAGCAGGTAGAAGAGCTGGTAAACCATTTCACAATGTCCACACCCCAACCTATAAAGGTTTCTATGAAGGTTTTGCTGGGAGATGCCTGTTCCTGTGTATGATTCACATAGAAAAGGGAAGGATCTATAAGCAGGGAAGCAAGGAAAACACAATGCTTGAGAGGCCAGCACTCTCCATCCTCCCCCTGTCCTGAATGATAGAGTAAAAGCACCTTAATTATTGACTCTGCTTTTACATTTGGCTTCATGAAATCACAAATCATTTTTTACTGTGTGCTGCTCCCTCACAGTTCCTTCCTCAGCAAAGTTTTTCATCTCTTTCCAAGTGCTATTTTTAAGATATTTTAAGTTGTGACTAAAGGACCTATTGAGTAGAGCTGGCATAAAAGACTTGTTTACAGAAGTATCATATTAAACGTAAGCATCAATATATCCCTGTTTGGACTGTCCTGATGCCAGAAGCTCAGAGCTGACAACACACTAGACGTGACCTAATAGTGAAACAGGTGCATGGCTGCTGCTTCTGGACATAGTAATTTGCCTTCTGAAAACCTGAATATGCATCAGAAGCTTAAAGGCATGAAATCATAACATCAGCTGTGGTAAAGAGACTTCCAATAACTATCTAGACTTTAGGGGTAAATGTTTTTTGCTTTCCAACGTCCTAAGGACAAGTCAAAAGGAGCTAATTTGATAGGCTGTTATTAGGCTCCACAGAAAGCAACAAAAACAAGGAATATAATTAAAGAAAATGTAATTCAGTTTAGAGGAATAACTATCTGGAGCAGGCAGAGAAAAGAAGGAGAAGCAAACAAGCTGAAGTAGCTGAACCATTACACAGTGCTTCTTTAGAACAGAAGTTCCTAGGCTGCTACTTTCAGGGTACAAGAGCCAGCTCTGGCCCAGACACACACCTTGAACCACACCTGCAAGAAACTGAAGCGGAAAATGCAGAAAACAAACACACTGGCAGCAACTCTTGCCACAACAATTCCAGAGAAGGAAATATGGAATGCTGCTGCAGGTAGACAGAAATTGCCATTTTAAAGTGACCAGTACAGGGGGGAAAGCAAACAACTAAACAAAACCAACAACCCCCACGTTTCATTCCCTATTAGTGAGACAAATGATCCATTTCTGGAAGGCATTTCAGTGCCAGGCGCTGGCTTTGGTTAATCTGACACTGAACAGTCTCAGAGCAGCTAGCAAGTCATTTTGTGACTGGACATGTTCCACTGGAAATAACTTTGCTGCCACGCAGAAAACACCCCCTTAAAAACAAACCAAAGAAACCTTTTCTTTAATGTCTAGAGCTTATTGCTGTCTAAAAATGAAGGTACTTAGGCACCACTTATAAAGAAAGGAGATTAGTTCCCAGGGATAATGAACATTCCTATCCTGAAAAACTCAGCTTTTGAGATTTAGAACGATAGATAACACTTGTTGCTATTGCTTCCAAACTCCCTGCCACACACAACACTAAACTCTTGTAATTAACAGCTTGGGGCTCTGAAGATAAATATTGCTTTAAACATTCGGCCACAAGAGTTACGCAAAACAAATGTTCTACTGGCTATAGGACCAGAAAAGTGGGTAAGATGTGAAATTTTGTTATGTACTAAGTGAATTTCGTTAACCACGTTCAGGTTGCAGCACGGCTTCTCACGTGGTAGCAAATAATAGCTCGCTTTGTCCAGCTAACTCTTTTAAGAAGGCATGTGGTGGCCTCTAGTGACAAACCGGTATATAGACATCCTGCTTCTCCTCCCAGCGGTGCTGGGGCTGAGCAGTGCCACAGGAACCCTCCTTGCTCCTGGGCTCTCTGCCTCCTGCCAGGCTCTTACAGCTAGCCAGCGGTCTTGAACTGGAAATGTCTGCTGAAGTGTTTGTGTACTGAGCATTCCTGAAAGCGCACAGCTCTCTCCAGGGGAGTTTTGAGATCTCTTTTTGGCCTGTTTTCATTGTTGGACTGTTTTTGCCTGACACAGACCCTGAAGATGGGATGGCATTTCATGTTCCTTCTCTTTACAGAGCAAGCAACCTGCGTTTTGCTCCAGGTTGTACAAGGACTGGGAGAGGCAGTGCCCTGTGCCCCCTGCCCTGTGCTGAGGGATTATTCACCAGATCGGTCCCAAACAAAAAGCTGCAGTCACAGAAGGCCCAGGCTCCTCCTGACAGCCAGGAGTGCATCCATGAAAAAGAATTCCACTTTCCTCCTGGTTTGGGGGGTCCCAGCGTGACACAAGGCAGGTCCCTGAACCCACAAGGACTGTGGGAGAAGACACCCTCCCCCAGAGTGGACACCTGCATGGGCATGGATCGTCCACAGTGCCCCTTCAGTGCGGGCACATGGTTCTACAGGGCCACGGAAACTGCATCTGCTTCTTGAGCCACATAAGTAGCTACGATGTTCTCATGGACACTGAACTATTCCAGTATTATGGAACTGAAATACTCTCCAGCTGACTGGTTCTCTCATTCCACTGACACCTCAGTTGCCCATAATTTTTACAAGGGGAAAAGATCTGCCTTGTAGTCCTTTAGATTATGTTAGAGTTGATCTTAATGATCCTTTTAGGGTAGAAAAAAGAGCAGGTTCATTTGTATGGCCTGGAGCTGTTATTGTTGGCACTGAAATCTGATCCTATTCGAGAAGAGCAGCTAGGACAGGAAAGGCAGCTCCTGCCTGACACTTTCAGCCTGTGGTTGGGAAGGATGTGAGCAACACATTGTCTCATGCACCACTCCGAGGCCTGGAACACTTCTCTGACTATCAGACTATTTAAACTCACATTTTACATTTACCTCTCTGGTGAAAAGCTCAAAGCAGAAAGCAATAATGCATAGTGATTTGATGATAAAGATATTTTCATTGGGCACAAGATACAAAGGAGAGAGAAATGAGGAAAAAATATGTATGTCTGGAAGACAGTGTAAGACCTTGTGCTGCAAACGTTCAGGGCTTAAGTGAAACCAGTTGAGTTAGTGACATCACCTAGAGCTTTCTCTTGTCTGATCACTTTCAGCAAAATACAAAACTTCTCTGCTCTTTGGAGAGAGCAGTTTTCAAGACTTCAGCATTTGCATTAACAAATGGTGCAAAGCTAGTTTGGGTTTAGGGTGGAGAATTGTCCCAAGTACTTTTTTCCACTCCTTCAGAAAAATCTTAGTTTGAAATCTGCTATAGGCTCACACCTGCATTAAAAACTGACTCTGACTATTGAACCTGAAGGCACTTGGGACAGCAGAAGTCTTTTCAGAACTGTATTGTAAGAGATCTTTCAGATTCAAATTCTTATGACACAAACCCCAAAGTGAGATCAGCAACACAGGTACAGGGACTAATAGACAGGAACAGGATTTCCCTCCCGGAATGGATCACCACTGAAGACTGAACTAAAAGACTTTTCTTTAGTTAAATCTTTAAGTCAGCCAAAAGAGAAAAGTCTGTGTTGCACCTAAAGGCAGCATAAATGCAGAGCCAAAGCTGGGTGTGTCTCTTTTCCCTTGAACTCTCCAGACTGGTTACCCATGACTGGTTTAGGAAAGGTGAGTAACACCCAATGGCATGCACACCTTATCATAATCCTGCATGGCTTATCTTCATTGCTCTCTAATAGACATTAAACTTCTGTCACACAGGTTCCAATTCTTCATGAAATCAATTTATGAGTGTTGCTATGACTGGTTTATTACAACCATACCCAAACCACTCTGACTGAGCACGTCACTGGGAGGAACTGTTAGGCAGGGACCCACAGAGTGTCCTCTGCAGAGCATTCACAGCTGAGCCTTGAGAGGAAATGGCACTGCTGAACTGAAGCATCAGCAAAATCTTAAGAGGACTTCTTGAACACTGATCAAAATTGCAGATAGTAGATGATATACTTTTAGGTTGCTCAAGATCTATTTAGATACTTTACTGTCACAACTAACAAAATTTAAAACAAAGAAATAAGGCAGCCCATGTTCTGCCAGATAACAACTGGGCACAGTTCAAGAGGTAGTAGAGGCAGCTGACCACTCCCAAAGGAGCAGGTCTGAGGAGTGAGCCATAAGGAGCCATTCACCCTTCAACCAGTCTGTAGTCTGTAATCTGTAGGCCTTGCCTGTTTCATTTACTGGTAGAGATACAGTCTGTGATGTTCACTCTTGCAATTTCCAGGGCTTTATACAACTATTCAAGACACATTCCATGAAGAAAACTCTATAGAACCCAAAGATAGCAGCAAAGCCCAACTCTGGCAGGAGCAATACCTATCCTGATCTTAGTAAATATTCTTGCAAGTAAATATTCCCGATTCCTTTTGTTTGTTTCCATTTTTAAAAATTTGATTTAATTTTATTTTTACTTAGACTAGGTAGCTGCTTCTTCATACAGAGGTGGGATAGTTGTGAATAGAAAGATTTGGGATTTGACCACAAAAGCCAGTCAAAATCTTTGATGACATCTGTTTGCATTTACAGGCAAACATAAAAGCTAGAAAATAACCTTTGTCATTTGCTCAATAAAAGAAAAAAAGGAATCTTCAAGTGGTGTTTAGAAAACACGCCATCAAGGTAACATGGAAACTAATTTTAATAGATACTAGAAAGACAAAGCAGCACATTACTCTTAAATAGACTATGATAAAATACTGTCAGAGATCTAGGCAGTGACATTACACAGCTAAGAGGTGCAATTGAAGCAGAATCTCTTGCTCTATTCTTCTACAGCTTTAAAGGTGCAAGCTCTGCTCTGCTAACACGATCAGTTCTCACTTAGACTATTTCAACGAGCAGAAGATGACCCATCTTAAGTTTCCATAGTTTCATACCCAGACAATATAGCCAGTGGACTTTGGTTTCAGTTGTCATAAATATTTTTCATTACCAGTTACACCCAAGGAAGTTCAAGGTCCAAAGACAATTCACAGCATCCTCCTGCAGAATGTTCTGCCCTGAATACTGACCACCTTGGTTTGGAAGATGTGTATCTTCAGACAGCTTAACTCTTTGCCCTGATCCAGTACTATTTAGACTCATCTGTAGCACAGTAACTTTAAAAACTTAGCAGTACTGATTCCCTAATATCCCTGGTTAGTGTTCTCAGCAACTAAGGGTGCTTCCAATACAGTTTAGTGCCTCCAAAGCTTAGTGTCTCACCAATTTCTGTGCCCCAAGGTTGAAGATCAGTGTGTACAGCAGCTGTTCCCACTAATAGAATCAATATGAGTTAATTGTTCTGCCTGACTAGCTGTACATTAATAATGCACTAAAGTAGTCAGTGCTACAAAGAACTACACCCACACACTGTCCCAAGGCTCCTGCTGCCTTTTCCTGCAGCACTAATAACCACTCAGCAACCAGGTTCTTCCCTTGCTTTCCATTTTATCTCTACATTTGCTGTATCAAAGGTATTCACCATAGTCAGTTTAGGAACCTCGTTACAATTAGCAGCAGGGTTTAGGGTGTCTGAGGCAGCTATGTCCTGTTGCAGAAGGCCACAGAGGCTAGGGACAGAACACAGCAGTGGAACTCCTTACAGCTAGTCCCTTTGTCTCAAATGCTGGCGAGGCAGGAGGGACTTTGTTTTAACTCCAGGCACACAAGAGGGCTGGAAGCTTGATCTCAACATTTCCTGTCACTCTACGGACCTCAGCATCTCATATGTGAAACAAAGTGTGCAGTGAAGGTTTCCAGGATTCTTGTTCCTATTACTTTGTCTATGGACAAATCAATACTTCCTCTGCTTAATTTCAGCTGCATTGAAAGCTAGAGTTCAGCTTGTAACAGTTTTCTAATACTACATTCATGCATATTCAATGCAAGCTAATGACAACAATGTTCACTCCCAATTACAGAATGAGTATTGCTTTGTGCTCACTTGAAAATGAATTAACATGGTAGAAGTGCCTCCTTTCCAACAATGTATACACTGTTCTAGACTGTCCAGAGGCCCAAAAAATTGTTTATGCAACAGACACATACACTTGACAGCAAATATAAATATTTTAAGTCTCTTTGTCACATAGAATCAACTCTCATTTTAATTTCATACAGCACACATGGGGGAGAGACTATAGAGACTATGGCTGCAGGTAAACTGCTATGAATGATTCAACAGCTTATTTGTGTTTTATCTTCCATTCGAAATAATAACAGAGCAAGCCAGACTACCTGGGAAGCTCTCAAATACAGACGGAAAACCCTCTGTGGTACAGGCTGTGTGGGGGCAATACACTATGTGATCTTTGGGCTGACACCAGGTACATTATGTGTCAACAGAGGTGGGGTTTACAACCACTGTGCTTCCTCTTTGAAACACAGTATAAAGGTTTACACAGCACACACC
Source organism: Galbula dea (assembly GCA_013399015.1). NCBI lineage: Eukaryota > Metazoa > Chordata > Aves > Piciformes > Galbulidae > Galbula > Galbula dea. The sequence continues at coordinate 895,246 of VWZX01011114.1, forward strand.
ACTCTTCACTTCAGCTGCTCTCTACTGTGCAGGCTCAGCCACTTCCTTTCAGAAGACCAAGACCACAAATGGCCCTCTCTAGCCAAAGCATTCAGCGGGGTACGAACACCCAGCTCCAAGCTAGTGCCCTCAGCGTCAGCGGTTTGACCTCTAGGAAAGTGGCCACCCAAAAGATCCAGGCACCCAGTGTCTATGGCGGAGCGGGGGGCTCCGGCACCCGCATATCTACCAGCAGCGCCTATGGAGAAGGCTTACGTGGGAACTTCCAGCTGAGCATTGCTGGTGGTGATGGGCTGCTCACTGGCAGCGAGAAGTCAACCATGCAGAACCTCAATGAGCGGCTGGCTGCCTACCTGGAGAGGGTGCGCTCCCTAGAGAAGGCAAACTCCCTGCTTGAAAAGCAGATCACGGAGTGGTGTCAGAAGAACACCATAAATGTGAAGCATGACTATAGCTCATACTTTGAAACAATTGAAGGTCTCCAAAATAAGGTAAGGTATCATATAGCTATCCACAAATGTATGGATTGCAATTAGCAGGGAGATGGATAATGATCTCTTGTAGAAAATGAACTTTTCCAAACTGCAATTGCCTCAGCTAAGAAAAACAAATGCTTTATTTTGACCAGATACAGATAGGGACAGATTTAACATAATTTAATACTAGATATCTGCCTGATGATGTGAGTCATCTCACACGTGAAAAACCTTTGCATCAAAATTAATCAATTTGATTATTTTTGCCTTAGGTAATTTTGTGAAAGTACTGATGGTAAGTCACTACTTGAAATAGTAAATTCCTGCTCTAAACAATAAAATGTCCCCACAGCAATCAGCTGACAGATTTGTTACATTTCCAGTGAACTTCCTTAAATCTTTCCCCCCTTACTTTTCACCGCTTCTGTTTCCCACCCTTCAAAAGCAGATCCCTTCCAGAGAGCAGTTCATCCCAACTATTTTATCTAACTAATTTTTGACAGGATAATTTGCCCTTAGAGAAGCCTAATGCCTTCTGTAAAACTAGGTGACTAATAGCTAAAGTTAAGCAAGATGAAGCCCAGATGCAGCATTAATCTCTAGAAATGGAGATTATGGATCAAGTATGTGTTTATGTGCAAAGATTCATCACTTTTCAACCATTCCTTTTTAGATTAGTGCTGCACAGTTGGATAATGCAAGGCTTGTCCTGCAGATTGACAATGCCAAACTGGCTGCTGATGATTTTAGACTGAAGTAAGTTCCATGGTCATCTCATAAAGTCTCCTTCATGCTCATCTTACCCTTGAAAGCTTCTCATTAGTTGTATCAAAGCTGAGAAGTAAATATTTTCCAACGTAAAGTTTAACAGAAAGATTTCACAGCTCAGGCTGTTGTTGTTACCAATTCTGACACATCACAATGTGCCATTTTCATGATGACAAAACAAGCCTTATTTACCAGGTATGAGAATGAACTCCTGCTCAGGCAAAGCGTGGAGAGTGACACTAACGGACTGCTCCGAGTTCGTGACGACTTGACTTTGACGAAATCTGATCTGGAGTCACAGATTGAAAGTATGAAAGAAGAACTCATCTTTCTTAAGAAGAGCCATGAGGAGGTGAGAGCAGCCTAACACTGTCAGGGAGGGATTTTTTTTTTCAGGTGGCATACATAAAACTCAGCCTCACTAGGAATAATGAAACCTTCATGGTTAATCTGAAAGAATATTACACTTGTAGTAGGATTCAGCTCCAGAGCAGCTCATCAGAATTTAGGTACCCATTCATGTGTTATCTATGTGATTGTGCCTATGGCTCTACTATAATCACCTGAGAGACAGTCAATAAACCAGACATAGCCTAGAGAGTCATTCAGCTCCCTGTTGAGCAAGCACCTACTGGCTGGTCAGCTGGGACACTGTCTGGTCTCTACTGGTTGTAACAGGAGCTCTGGCTCATGCAGAGATGCCTACAAATCAGATATATGTACTCGGTATCTTCTAGGAGTCTAAGCTCAAACTGAACCTCATCCTTAGCACTGCATTTACAGTTTCAAAGACCTACAAAAGTAACAATGTTACACAAACATTGTTTATTTCTCCTTTTCAAGTAAAGACACAAACTGTATCAGAAAGATCCAACCTGGAAAAGCAGCCAGGCTAGTCGCCCCCTTCCAATGGTGCTGTGTGGGACTGAGGCAGGTGTATTCCTCCTGGAAGCCGTGTAACTGTGTGTGGCAGTAACTGACATCCAGGCTATGAGGCATCAAAGGCTGAACAGCTCCAGAAATTGAGGAGTAAAGGTTTTCTTTAAGGGCAGTTTGTAGATTAGGAGTTGCTACCCCACAAAAGTCTAAAAATGGGATCTATGACATCTACACTCATTCCACAGATCTGGTCCTGAGGAATTAATCTTTTTACAATATGTTTATCTGTGTTACAGCATTTACTGCTATAAAATAAAGGAAATGCCCTAACATGAGGTGCACTGAACAGTATTTACAAAGTGATTAAGTCATCTTGTCCTGAGGTGCTATTTAAGAATTCCTTTTATGCCTGTAGATTTTGATTTGCCTCTAATAGTCAGGATTGAAAGTTCCCTGTAGCTGATGCTAACCAATCCTCATTGCTGCAGGAGGTTAACAGGCTGCACAAGGAGGTGGGGGGCTCAGTCAGCGTAGAGGTGGATGCTGCTCCAAGTATTGATCTTGCTACTGTCATGGAAAAAATGAGACAGCAATATGAAGAAATGGCAGAAAAGAACCGTCAGGAAGCCAAAGAACGATTCGAGAAGCAGGTAAGGTCAATGACTTAAGCACCAGTAGGAACCTCAGCCATGTCTAGTGGCAGCTTACAGCTCCTCCATTTTTGCACTTCAGACAGAAGAACTGAAGCAGGAAGTAGCAGTCAATGTGGAACAGCTGCATGTCCAAAGGAGAGAGATCACTGACCGGAGACAGATCTTTCAGGGTCTGGAGCTGGAACTGCAGTCTTACTTGGGCATGGTAAATAATAAAGAGTACTTGAAATAAGGACTATGTTTAGCTGACAGTTGCACAGCTAAACACAGAAACTGAGAGGCTTTTCAATCAAAATGTTATTTTATCATGAAAATATATCCTCTTGGATGAATGATCTCTGTTCTCTTCATCTGCTGCAGAAAACATCTTTAGAAAACACTCTGGCTGAAACTGAAGCACGCTACAGTTTTCAGCTAGCCCAAATACAGGAAACAGTTGCCAATTTAGAGGCCCAGCTGAGGCAACTGCGAGCTGACATGGAGGCTCAGAACAACGAGTACAGCATGCTGCTGGACGTCAAGACTCGCCTGGAATTGGAGATCGCCACATATCGCCGGCTGCTGGAGGGAGAGGACATCGGGTGAGGAGACATGCACTTTGCTTGTCAGTTTAGCTTCATATGACAGCAAACAACATTGCCAATACCAATACAGTCTATATTCATAGCAGGTGAAAAGTGTAATCTCTGCCACTTCCCAGCTGGCTTGGGGCAGGGGGAGTCTGTTATCCACTTGTCAGCTTTAGATTCAGAGCAGGCTGCAGCTCGTGTTCGGTTTCAGAAGCTTATGCTTAGCAAGTGTTGCTTTAACAGAGAAAATTCATTTAAACACCTGGTTAAATGTCTTGATGAAAAGACATTATCTGTCCTGATTAAACATACAAGAAACGTTCAAGGATGTTTCTCCATTATGGCATGCACCAGATATTTATATTTCTTTGTTTATCCTTTGAACAGACATATTGAAGTGGAAGTATGTCCAGCCAATGTTGAAAAAGGTAGGTCACAACAACTGCCTCTTTTGGTGGCTGCCTGTTGGAATGTTACGGAACATAGATGCTGATAGCAAAGAGTTTCAGAGGAAATAATCAAACAGTGGAATCTTACATCAAGAGTGCAATCACCTGTACAAATAGAGAGCCTGTGGGGATTACACAAAGCCTGGTTTAACATATGTAACTCAGGTGCCCGAAGTTAAACCACAGACTCTCAAAGAGTCAAGAGAATGACAGGGAATGACTGAACTACTCTCTGGAAGACTTCAGGAGCATCTGCTTTTCTCCACTGGCTACACAGGGAGATGAGGCTCCTGAGTAAAGTACCTAGTTCAATAGCAAAAACATCCATTTCAATATAAGACTGCTCCTAGGTTTTAGGTCTACAAGTCTGAGCTTAACTGAAGCAAAACTATCAGGAGGGACAGAAAGTTACTCAACACAATGTCCACTATAGTATTATGGGTAACATCCAGGATGTTTAAAGGAAGAGAAAACACATCCTGCATACCCCTAAAGCTGACTTCACAGTACCTGTGCACTGAAAAGATGCCTTTAGCTGTGTTCTCAGTGGTGGGATTGCTGCTAGCACTACTGTAACAGTACTCTGCAAAAGGACATTGCATGTGATGAATTCTCTGTTTAATTTCATTAACAGAATCAAGTAAAGTTAAGAAGATCAAGACAATTGTTGAAGAGGTGGTCGATGGCAAGGTTGTCTCCTCTCAGATCAAAGAGATTGAAGAGAAGGTGTAAATGGCACTGGCAGAGAGGACAGAGCCTCCTGGAACTAGCTGATGCCAGAACTAAAAGATTAAACTTCATAAAGAATCCAATCTAACTCTCCCTAAAACCCAGAAAGGCTGAAAAATGCCAAACTATCAAATCTCAAGCAATCTTTTGTATTGGTTTGGTTTGGTGGTAAATGTTAATAAAAATCTGTAAGTGACAAAGCACAAGATTTTGGGTTTACTTAGTGAATAAATACCACGATGAAAAGAAACCAGGTCAGTCTGCTATAAATGTATGGCTGTTTCCGAGACAGATGAAAACTGAGGTATTGGTTTTTACTTATATTTGAGTCCTAAAATTACATTAAAAACTTGCTCAAATTATTTCTAGCATGAATTTACTATAGCTTCTAAAATAATCCAGTTTAGAAAGGTGCTGAAGCAGTGTTTAGTGTTGACATTTCAAAGCACTAAGCTGGTGAAAGTGAGGAGATGAATTTGCTCACATGCTTAAGAAGCTGTGGATGGTCACAGACTCTTCTGAAAGCACTAGGAGAAAATTTCTGTCACTTTTACAGACAGTTTACTTCAACATCTGGTGCCTTAAGTTTTCTCTCACTTTCAACATATTAACAAATGAGAAGTTTTTAGAAGAGAGCCACTTATTCTGAAACCTTGATGGACACCTGATCAAAGCTTTACAAAATGAATTTACCACACACAGATGATACTCTCTATCAATATCTCAGTTTAATTGCAACCCAAAGCTTAGTAATCTATTTTTTCTCTTAGGTACCAGCACATTTAAAGCAGATTTGTTTATAAAAGTGCACCAAGCTGTTGATTCCATGCACCTTTTCTGAACTTGAACTGCCAGACAAATGTAATGCAGCTTCACTTCAATAAAAACTGATTTTCAAATGCATAAGTGTAAATTATCATTCCATAATAGATTAAAATGAATACACAAATTGAAGAAGCCTATGTATTATTCTCCACTCTCTGTGGCTGTTGACATCACCAGGGACTATAGCAAGCAAAGCTATTTTATCAGTAAGAATTATTTTGCCTTTCAGTTCAGAAATACAAAGAGCACCATCTCTCTTGCCCCTTTCTCTACCTACACCCACACAGGTCCTTTCCCGTTCAGGGTAAGTCTCCTTACCCACACCCACATCTTCAGTTCAAGGACTCCACATTTTCCTCTTGACAACATAAACACAAAACCCTCTTCCTTTTGAAGTCTCACCTGTCCAGTCTGTTATTTACTGTAGATAAACAGCTGCCAAAGAAGATAATCCTTTGCCATCACAATCATGAGTCACTGATACCAGGCTATCAATTTGTTTTGACATAAATGCTTAACTTAAACCTTTGATCTACTGCTCATAAGCCAATTCTGCCCCAAAAAGCACCTCTGCTCCTGGATGTGGATAAATTAAAAATGAATACATTCCAGTTGACAAATCCAATGATATCATTAAGCCAGGACAAAGAAAAAACGATTTTCTGCTTACCAAAATAACTTCAAAAGAAAAGCATATTGGTTTTGAAGAGTTTCCATGCCTGAACCTGCTATATTTGCAGGAAAGCTACATTTGATCTTTAGATGTAGAATATCAAATGCACAAAATGCAGAAATTGTGTTCCTTTTTTTGAGAGAATAGCAATGATTTAGAAGACACAACGGCTAGTTTTCAGCTCAAAAGTGCAAATTGTTGCAATTGGCTATGCATTTTACACAGATAATTTATTGATGACAGGTTCAGGGCAGAAAACCCAATTAATAATTATATTTGGTATAATCATTATCACGTTTTGATATTAACAATCAAGCTGCAGATCACTCAATGTCCATATGACTCTTCATACTCTCTTGTTGATACCTTTTCTTACTTCTTATTAAAGGACCAGGGAACACTAACCTGGCAGAGGGTCATGCCAGAAAAGGATTATGAATAGAAACACATTTTTGACATGCACATCAGGAAGTCTGCTGTCAAAGGGATCACTCCACTGACTGGAGCCTACTCCTACAGTAATAGCCCCAAACCAAGAAAGCAACCATTATGGAATGACAAAAAAATTATTTAGGAAGGATTTAAGTGCAAAGAGAAATTTTTGTGCTCCACTGCACATGACAAAACATTATTGTGATGCCTTAGCTCTGCTCCACCCATTTCCCTTCACACAGTGAACACCTGGAGGGCACCAGATTTCCACTCCCATTGGCAATTGAGATGGACACGTATCGTGTGGTTTGGTCAGGCCACACTAAACTGACTTCCCCTCTGAGTGAGAGAGAGAGAAAAAAGGATTAAAGATCTTCCGAGGAGGTGGGGACTAGAGCTGCAACACCTACTGCTGTCCCTATAAAAGGTTACCCTGATCTCCATCTGTCTTGCTCTGCGCTGAACACTGGGCACCAGAGATCAGGGCACCGCAAGCACCATGGCCCTTTCTGTGCGCACCAGTGCTGGATCACGGCAGTGCTCTTCCCGGAGCGGGCTTGGAGGGGGATCTCTGAGAATGGCTACTTCTAGTGGTGGAGGAGGCTTTGGTGGCAGTGGATTCGGGTTTGGTGGTGGATCTGGTGGAGGGTTTGGTGCTGCTTCTGTGCTTGGTTCAGGCTCTGGCTTCAGCACGGGTTTTGGGAGTAGCACAGGCGGAGGCTTTGGGAGCAGCTTAGGCAGTGGCTTTGGTGGAGGCTTTGGTAGTGGTTTAGGTGGTAGCTATGGAGGTGGCTTAGGCAGTGCTTTTGGTGGAGGTTTAGGAAGTGGGTTTGGGAGCAGCGCAGGCACCAGTTTTGGAGGTGGCTTTGGCAGTGGCTCAGGATCTGGGTTTGGAGGCGGTTTTGCTGGTGCTGGAGATGGTGGCCTTCTTTCTGGCTCAAAAAAAGAAACTATGCAGAACCTTAATGACCGTCTGGCTGCTTATCTGGACAAAGTGCGATCTCTGGAGGACTCCAACACTGAGCTGGAGCGCAAAATCCGTGAGTGGTATGAGAAAAATGGCCCTGGAGCTGCTACCCCTGGAGCTGGGAATGACTATAGTAAATACCAACCTATAATTGAAGATCTGCGAAACAAGGTAGCAAAGCACTGTACTTAACATAGCTTTACATTTGTAATTCACCTAGTAATAATCTGGATAAAAGTAACAAATTTCTTTCAGAAAGCAAGAGTAAGAGCTACAGAACAGATGCCTGTAGCAACCTCTGTCACACAGCACAGATGCCACGTGTGGAACTTTCCTTGTATGCTAACAGCAGATCTGTAGCACCTCACATGGGGTTGGTTGACTGGGTCTAGTTTGAATAAAAGAGCAGGCAGCGATGAGTCCAGTTCTACCAACTCTTGTAGATTTCACAGGTTAAATTCTAATCGGCTTCCTATTTCTTCCCTCATAAATTCAGTTCCTGGAGCAGACAGGCTGCCTGGCAAGGACTGCAGAGATACCAACTGTCTAGTCACAGAACACAAACCAGGATTCGACCACAAAGTGCATGCCCCTGGTTTGCAGAAGCTGAAAACCTGTCCTGTATATTTTCACAGTAAATTATACAGGAGTCTAACAATTCACATTTAATATTATCATCGTATTTAGGATTGCAGTTATAGAACGGCTGCAGAGCCACTGGGCTATAAAATCATCCTCTGAACACTCTCTGTATTCCAGATCATTAATGCAACTATTGACAATGCAAGAATCGTTCTGCAGGTCGATAATGCCAGACTGGCTGCTGATGATTTCAGACTGAAGTAAGTAGATTTTAATACTGCAAAAGCTCTTACTAATATTTTAAGGAAAAAATTATTCGGTATTTTAAAATCTCTCTCCTTGTAGAATACTTTAACATAATGATTAAATAATATTATAATGTCGATTAAGATTTCATATTAAAATCTATGTAAGAACATAGTAAAGATCTCATTTGACCTCATTAACCACAAAAAAATCACATTTAATGACTTTATTTTCAGATATGAGAATGAAGTGGCTCTTCACCAGAGTGTGGAAGCTGACATCAATGGTCTGCGCAGAGTTCTTGATGAGCTGACCTTGACCAGAGCTGACATGGAGTTGCAGATTGAAAGCCTGAATGAAGAACTGGCTTATCTCAAGAAGAATCATGAAGAGGTACATTTTTTCCCTTTGTGAATTCATAACAAGGCAGATGGAACTGTGAAATATCAAATCATTCCCTTATTTGTGCCAGTGGGAGTTCCTTGGTTTCATTATTGTTGTTTGCTGTTCTGTTTTGAGTTTACTAAGTGAAAGAGTGGCAGAAATATACACACATGCTACATGTTCTTCTTGAAACAGAATTTATATCACATACATTCCTTTACAAATATGTTTGGTAGAAATACTTTGCCTTTTATTAACAGTAACTTTTTCTTTATTTTAAATCTCTCCAGGAGCTTCAGGGCATCCAAAGCAGTACAATTGGCCAAGTCAGCGTTGAAATGGATGCTGCTCCAGGAACTGACCTGACCAAGCTTTTGAATGACATGAGGGGACAGTATGAACTGATTGCTGAGCAGAATCGGAAAGAGGCTGAAGCATGGTTCAATGAAAAAGTAACAACCAGAGAAAGAAAATTCAGTGTAAAAGTGTAAAGCTCATGTGAAAATGAGTTAAAGATTTGGAACATTAAAATTACTCTCCTTGTCATTTCAGAGCGGGGAGCTGAAAAGGGAAATCTCCACCAACACCGAGCAGCTTCAGTCAGGGAAGAGTGAGATCACGGATTTAAAACGGACTCTCCAGAGCCTGGAGATTGAGCTGCAATCTCAGCTTGCCATGGTATGTTCTGAGGAAGCTGCAAACTACTCAGATTTAATTTTACCACTTTGAAACTGTTGTTAGATCTTTCACTATTTTATGGGATTTAAGATTTGCATTTATTTCCTACTAAATCCTGCATTTTTTTAGTTCCTAAACAGCAGCAATAGATCTAATTGGGTTGCAAGTAGCCTGTTGTAAAGCAGATGACCTTTTATGTTCACGTTCAGTGAGGCAGCAAAGGCCAGTTTCCAAACTGACATTTCAAGGAAAAAAACCTCTAAGTAATGAGTTTGTACTTACTCCCAGTAACCAATTTACTTGGGTTTGTCTCTGTAAAGAACTTTTTCCCCCTCAATCAGAGATGATTTAATATCCTTCTCACACAGAAAAAGTCCCTTGAAGACACTCTAGCAGAAACAGAAGGAGGTTACTGTGCCCAGCTCTCCCAAATACAGCTTCAGATTGGGAATCTGGAGTCTCAGCTGTTCCAGGTGAGGGCTGACATGGAGCGCCAGAATGCAGAGTATCAGCAGCTCCTAGACATCAAGACGCGGCTGGAAATGGAGATTGAAACCTATCGTCGCTTGCTGGATGGCGAGTTTGTGTAAGTCACCCACTTACAGAAGGTAGCACCTTTGCTTTATTTTCTGTAGCAATATCCTTTCCAGGAGAAAAGAGGGAAAAGCAAGTGGCACAGTCACCAAAAGACAGTAAGGCTATGCAGTGACATTCCCTAACTGAGGAGAACGAATCAATCTGCTCAGCATTTAATCTGCCGATGCCAACAGGAAAGAGGAATTCTCCTGATCCTGGCAAACCTTCTGCAACATTGACTGTCTCTGATTCTCTTTTAGGAGCTCAGGACAGGGAGTTACATTTGAAAGCTCATGCTTGACAGGGTCCAAATCACAAACACAATCACTGGATTCTTCTCAGGGTAGGTAAAACTTGACTAAACAAAACTTTGTTTCTAAAGATTTTCTTATGAATTAATACCTGCAATTCTGTTTGACTACATCCTGGAGTCCATTATAGCAAGAAGCCAATTGTAAAGGAAAAGGATGTAACAGTTCATGTACACTCTGCTCTAGTTTATGTTTTTTAACACACTGATAAGTATTGTTTTGGTTTGTTTCTGATGTTTAGATCCTACTAAAACTAGAAAGATCAAGACAATTGTCGAAGAAGTGGTAGATGGAAAAGTTGTCGCATCCCATGTTAAGGAAGTTGAAGAGAAGATATAAGGCACAATCCAATAGTGCAAAGGATCTGTTCACTCCATGCTTTTCCAGAAGCATAACCAGATAAATACTTTTATTCTTTTGTACGAAACGATAAAACAGATTAAGATCCTTTCACACAAAACAAAGCCTGCATTTTCATTCTAAGCAGTCATGCATATATTCTCTGCTGCAGTCTATTTGTATTACCTGTAATGTTTTCATGGTGTTCTTTAAATGTATCATCAGTTCTGTGTTCAGCAACTAGAAATGTGATGCACAGATTAGATATGCTTTTTTATCTTTTTTAGTAATTAATAGATAAAATAATTTGAGATTTAATCACATTTTCCAGTTTTCTTGAACAATAAAAAGAACTCAATAAGCTTTAAGATATTAGCGTCCCTTCATTCTACATTTAGGATGCTGCTCCTGACCCATATTTTCTGGTTGGGTACCTCACTTTACCTTACACTATGTGTGTGGTAGAGGCTTCACCATTCCTTCAAAGAAATGAACCGTTTCAAGGAACGCCTGCTAACTTCTAAAGCAAAGCTATCAGTTTAGGAGAGAAGTCTGTGTAAAGAGAGCAGCCCCCGGCAGAGCCTGTAGCACAGCGAAGGGAGGGAGGCTGTAACCCTGGCCATGAAGCAGTGGTTCGTGTCCCGGGTGCCACCTGGTGGGAGCTCAACATGATCCTGGGAATCCATCCTCTGGTGACCGACTCAAATGAACCACTGAATCTCATCCAAAACAAAACAATGAGCCAAAATACAGTCCCCTGACAATTTACATTTAAGCCAAAACGTTGAGGATTTTTGGGTGATTCTCAGATAAGACAAGGAAGTTTCGGGGTCTCTTACACGTGTATTACTGTGTCTCTACAACACAAACGTCTGCACATTCTACCACACCCCTCCAACACTTGGCCCAAACTGGAGGGAGCAGAGATTTCATACTGTGCTTCCCTCCTGCCTTTTGTAAACCCCACTACTAGCATTTTTCTGCTTCCTGCTTTGAACCAATAAAAGCCAGGGCAACTAAACAATAACCAAAGAAATAAATCAGCAGAGAAAAATCGCAACAACTAAAAATCCAGTCACTTACAGTAAAAAGCACTGTGATAAATCACCCAGAGGAATGACATTGAAGAATATTCCAAATATCCCAGTACAAAGAGGTAAGAACTTGAAAACTTTGAGTAAATGCCTCTTCTGCACCAATTTAAGGAAGGAATCTCTTTTCTAAAAGCACAGAACACAAGTGTACCTCCTTTCTGTCACCCTTTAAAAGCAGAGCCCTGCCACATGTGATGCATTTCAGTAACACTTTTCTACTGTTGCAGACTACATTTTTAAAATGAAAATAATTACAAAATGAATTAAAATAAGGATATCACAAACAGACAAGCTGAGGTTGCTTATGTAGCCAGGTATGGTTACCAAGAGTACCATTATACAGATTGAGGGCAATTTTGTCTCTTCCCAAGACAGGACAGCATGCAACACCTTTCTCTCCTGTCCATATCTTTTTTTCTTCTATCTGGAAAACCTGAAACCATAACATCTTTCCAACTACTGACAGCATCTCCATTTTGAAGGGAAAAACATATCTCTTTTGTTTTCTTTGTCCAAAGACTTACATACTTTCAGAATAACTGTATACAAAGAAATATGAAATAACACACATCCATCAAGGACTGCAGCTGTGATTGCTGTGAAATCATTACTCCCTATTCAGTGCAGATTGCCACTGAATAATCAGGTAGGTTACCAACATACACATTCATTTTGCATTATGATCTAAAAGATGACTTCAAATTGCCTTGGGTACAGTCCTGACACAGTAAAATCCAGAAGCCACTCTAGCCATCGTTGGGTGAGAAAGCAACAGTAAACCCAAGCAGTTTGCCAGCACTATTGCACTGTTAGACTGTAGCACAGAACTCAACAAATGTCACATGGTATCTGAACTATAGGTAGCTAAAATCTAGTATTTGTAACAGAATATGACTACTGAAAGCAGCTAGAATTTAAAATTACACAAATCCTAGTGAAGATACAATTGCTTCCACCTACCTGCCTGTAGCCTTCAGAGATCTCGTAGCCAGATGTTCCCTTTACATCTGAAAAAAGACATTAAAAGAAACCATTAGTGCTAATTTCTTCTTTAAAAGCTTTTAAAAATTGTACCAACTGGCAAATGTTTAGCTCCTGCTAATGTGAAGATGTTTGCTGATGCGTGAAGTTTGGCTCGTGGGACCAAATCCAAAATCCCTGGAGAGCTCTAGATTCTGTTTCCAAATTACACATTTCTGGGCTCATTTCTGAACACCAGACAGCCTTGACCTCGCCTGATGTAAACAGAAGGTGTTCTGAGTCCCAGGAACTGACAGCAAAAGAACAATCAGTATTGCAATTCAAAGAAAACTGAAGATTTAAAGGACATTTCAAGTCCTTACTTGCTTAAATACACAGGCTTTTCCTATCAATGTTTATACTGTCCTGAGGTATAATATCCTATGTTTATTTGATGGACTCCTAATGTTTGTATGATGTGACTATTCTCATACCATCAGTGAAAAACATTGCCAATATTTTGGGTTTAGAACTACATAAGACTAGAATAATTAAGATGCCTGTACAAAAGATAGTGGACAACCAAATATCTCAGTCCAGGTCAGCTGAAAACCAGTCAGCTAAGAAAAATGAGCTCAGAACACAGGATCCTTTTACTTGTGCCAGGGGAGAAAGCCAAGAACAAGGAAACCTTATGCACACAGGAAGACTTTCCAGAGGTATAATAGTTTGACTCCTAAAAAAGCAAGTGTCTTGTAAAAGTTCACTGCTTTTTTTTCTGATTTTAATGCAGTGTATTCTCATTTGGAGCCTAAAAATGCTTCTGTGTTTATTTTTTACTGAAATCCAAAATATTTTACTAAATATCTGGTATTGTGCATTGGAAAAAACTTTGAAAAATAGGTAATCCTTAGCAAACAAGATCACTGGGATCATACAGCACCTACAGTGAGCCAGGAAATAAAGAATTATTTGCAGAAAATATAACCCAGCAGATACCCTAAACTTTCTACCTCCCTGGTCAGGAAAGGTACAAGAATCTGCCATGATCTGTGTATTCTGGGAGCTGAACCTGTTGGCCCATGGCAGAGGCACTGTAAACCCCTTCAGAACAAACCACCTTTTCTGACAGCAGTTTGGTGTTTGAAGGGTTGATTCACCAGAACCTTGTGGAAGAGCCAACTGCTTGCACAAGGTGCCTGAACACTCTTCACCACTAGCAGTGCTGGTTCCTCTCTCATTGTTTGTGTTCATGACCACAAAACCACTGAGATGTGAGGATGTCCACCTCTATTTCCAAGTGGGACAGTCCCCAAAAGTAGGTCAGGGCCACCTCTGCAACCTGGAGCTTCACCTCACCTAGACTCAAAATTCTGTGCCATCCCTCAATAACCTGCTCCAGCGCTGCACGACCACCCAGTGAAGGCACATCCCAGTGGCACCACCACCAGTACAGGTGGACTGCTGGGAAGATGCTCCCTTCCCCTCTGTGGCTGCTCTCTCATGCTGTGCAGCTCCAATTTTGTCCTTTGCTTTGGATCTCTTAACCCACTTTTTTGAGGTTATAAACCCCCACAGTTGTAGTGTAACAAAAGCATAAAGACATTCTATAAATTCAATTCAGCACATAACTGAAGACTCAGAATTTTAATTGCTGCAGAAGCGACAGACCCTTCCTCTACCAAACTGGCTTTTGGGGAGAGACTGGAAGCCTCTGCCCTTCCAGCGCTCCCTCCAAAATAACGCTCTGCAGCTTTAACTCAGCCGGCACTGCCTCTGCCCTCACTGCAGGCAGCGAAGGCTCTGCCGCAGCCGCTCATCCTATCGCCACGGCTGGGAGCGCCAAGGTGGAGGATGGGAGGAGAACGGGACTGTCCCAGCTGCTCAATGAGATCAGGGCAAAGAATGAACCGCTCCTCACCAGAAATCAGATAAAGACCTCATCTCGGCACGGACCCGGGCAATGACCGCACACAGACATGCACCTTCCAGAGTAAGGAAACAATCCCTGTCTGTACAGCTCCTCCCTCAGCCTCTCTGAGGTACAGTATTGCCTTTTCAATGCAGCATATTATTGGGGAAGGGATTTGGATTTTACTGCAGTAAGAGGTGAACTAGAAGATACGGAAATAGATGTTGCTTAGGGTGTGAAATTCACACTAACCAAATGCTGTGTAATTCATCTGGATGCTTTTCTGTACCTGCAACAGGGATGTTGTGATTTAAAAAATGATGACATATGCTGTAACCTGGTAACCTCTGCCACCATTTAGTTATCCCAGAGGAAAAGAGAATCTTGAAAATCAAAGGCAATGTGAAGAATCCATTTGTATGCCAAAAGCTTTACTATTTTTAGCACCTATATTAAAGAAAACTGCACCTTTTCAGGATCTATTTTCTGTTGCTCACAGTAAAACTATATTATAGTCCTCAGCAAATATGGTTTGTTCTTTCACAGATTAACTGTTATCAACACACAATGCTACTGTTACAGATTCACATACAAAACATCTCTAAAACCCAGCTGAACTTGGAAATAAAACGGCAAAGCAATTTTCAACCATAAAAGGTCAAGAAATTCAGGGTGAAAAGGAGGTATTTTATCACCTTGCTGTACTTCCTAGGTATTGCAGAAATCCTGGAGGTTTATTTTAACCACAGGTCAGACTACTGCTGCAGCCTGGCCGATCTGCACAGGAACCCAATGACACAGAGCAGCTATATACACTAGAGAGTTAAGCCAAGTTAATGGTTGTGTTTGGCACAAAGCAGCCAATGAATATTGCTATCATCTTCTCACACAAATTCTGCAGTACCCATGGAAAAAGGGTAAGCAAAGAACATTGAGTGTTCACTTGTGGCTTAGCCAAACCTAGACTTTTCACCAAAATGATGGCAAGGTAGAATTTCAAAAGGTCAGGATGTTATGGGTGGAAAAAAGAAACTTAACTTTACTTGCTTCATAAGACCTGAATTAAAGAGTTTACTTTGTTAGAGCTAATGGTATCATAGGAATCCCCACAAAGCAGTAAAAAATGCAAAAGAGCAAGTACTGTTTCAAGTGCTTATAACACCCTCACCACTTGCAGTAAAAATCAGAATCAAAAAGGAAAAATAACTTTAGTAAGCAAAACAATCATTCTGGAAGTTCATTTCTCTCAAATCAGGCACTTCACTTTTGAACTGTCACTTGTAACATGGTTACTTGGGGAACATGCCAATTCCTTCCTTTCTAGGATAGGTAAATCTTAAATAACCTGTCCTTCAAGAGCAAGGGAAAGCTGTAGATTAAATGTTTAAATGAATGGACTTGCTCTCAAATGACAATCTGCAGTCTAGTCAATGCCTAGATCTGGCAAAACCTAGTTACAGCAATTGTCAATTGTGATTTATTCATGCAGCCACTCCAAAGGGCTCCCTCTTGAGAGACCTGTTCTTAGAAATCAAAAATACACTAAAATCAAAGAACCTTATTCAAACCTGGAAGCTTGAACTGACTGCAATGCCTCTAATTTCCACAGCTAAACCCCTTTACTCGAGAGTGAATAAGGTCTCAATACAACTGGTTCATTTGTATGGGAATTCCTCTACAACGAACATGTGAGGGATAAAGATGTGGCCAACTACTTCCCATCAAACACAGCAGGATAAGGGCTTCCCATCTACATGGCACATTAACTCATCACTGCTAGCTTTAACAAATGTATATGGCTCTAAAAAATACAACTAGATATTTTTATGTATCTATTTTGGTTTTGCTATTTGGATTTTTGTTACCATTGTTAAGTTTCTTACAGCCCCTGAAGCTAGAAGCAGCTACAGTTAAAAGCATGGACAAAGATGCTGAAGCACTGAAGGCAGCCAGAGCAGAACTCTGTGAAGCGAGACGGCAGTGGCACCACATGCAGATCGAAATTGAATCTCTCCACGCTGTGGTAAGCATCATAAAATGGACCTTGACATCTCCTGGAAAAAAACAATCTTTTTCTGATGTAAATTATTCCACATTTCAGCTTCCCATCCACTGTACAGCAGAAGCAGAACACTCACAGGGAGGCAGAGCTGTGCGGTGAGCTGTCAGCCCCTCACGCAGCTCGTGGCTCACACTCAGGACTGCACCTTCTGATCAGGATCTGGCATTCACTGTACATGAGTTGTCACCTTTTCACATCTGCCAAACATCTGTTTGCATGACACTCCCTCACCAAGTTCCTGGGGATTCCACACAACCAGTTCACATCATGTATCTAACTTTTGTTTTGAAGGGACCAAATTTATCAGTTCCTTCATGACAGAATACATCATGAATGCAGTAATACAGAGAAACTGCAAGAGCACACAGACCACTCAGTCTTCATCCAGTGCTGAGCTGGACATTATGCAGGTAAAATCAGAGATCTGCACAATCATTGCTGGTACAACAGGCAGCCATAGGTTTTCATCCTGTCTTAAACTACTACATGCTTTACTGGAAAATTTCTCAGCAAAGTAAAACCTTGCAAGCTTTACTCCTGTGCCTAAAGAATATCCTTGCGAGTACTGATGTAAAAGTACACAGATTGCTAAGGAGAAGTATGTACAACATCTTTACACATATACTTTCCAAATCTTAACATGAGTTCACTTTCACAGGAAAAGGGTTTGGAACGTTCGCTGCGTGCCACAGAGCAGCAGTACCACATGCAACTACAAAATTTAGAAGGTGAGATTGAATGCTTAGAGAAAGAGCTACTGGAAGTGAGAAGAGGTATTGAGAAACAGCTCCAAGAGCATGAAATTCTCCTGAACACCAGGATGAAACTGGAGGAGGAGATCGCAACGTATCGCAGTCTGCTTGAGCAAGAAGAGAACAGGTACTCGTTTAGTGAAAAGTGCTCAGATTCATCTTGCTTTTCAGAACTGCTCATTGAAACAGTCACCAGAACTGTAAATACATGAAGCAATCATTTAAAAATGACAGTATAAAATCCCTAAAAATGGTTCTGTTGTAGCTTCACTTCAGTATTAGTGATATGAAATATGTCTTCCTGGCACACACCAAACTGACTGAAAACTGTCCAAAACTAACAAAGAAATGGCAGAGATGTTTTCAGGAACTTGCTTCAGTTCAAGACTCAGAAGAAGTCCTAATAAATAGTTACTACAAACAAAGAGAACCTCTCCTGTTTTTACATTTTCCATAGCTGTTCACAAGACAAGTTTTGGATCCAAGTAATTCAGTATTATTAGGTGACTGCAGGAATTTTATTTTCACAGGTTTCGCTGCTCTGTCCCTGACCCGAAGGATGACAAGAAGCCAACCAGTAGCAAGATTGCCTTTACACTGCCCTTACGTGAGTCAGACGCGTGTCCCTTAGGGGATTATAGCCCCAAAGGAGTTTCTATCTATGGACAAATTCCTAGATATCACAAAAGAATCTTCTCCTATTGCAGCAGGAGGAAAAACAGTGTAGGTCCCAACCTTCCCCTTCTGCATGCCTAGTATATCTGCATTCTCTTTTACAGATGGTGCAAAGAAGCATAAAACTGAGAAAGTGGAACTGATGACAAAACAAGCAATCCTAGATGGAAATATTATGAAGGAAAGTGCTGAAGCTCATGGCACTGTACAGTAAGATAAACATGAATTTAACAAACTATCAACTGAAAGGCAGTGGTGGGCATTGCATGGCAGTAGCTTTGAGTTTCCCCTTGTTAGTATCTGTTATATCAGCCAAGAAGCTCATAGTGATGGTTCCTGATGGTGTCTTAAATGATATGTTTTAACAATGCATTAAATGTTAAAGTTCTTTTTATTAGCATTTACTCTTAAGCTAACAATATCGTGGTAATGCTTCTGATTTGTAATTTCTATCTCTCTTAAGAATGAAACTATGAATAATTCATCTAGTTAAGGCTGAAAGCAGAAGAGCCCATGCCACGTTTGTGAGGTCCCTCTGGGGCATGCTTACGCACAGAAATTCAGGCTTGGCTGCTCTCACTTGCTATTTGGAAACTCCATCGTTTCACCAATTACCTAATGGGAGCAGAGAGCTTGGCTCCTAGGCAGACATCTGAAAGTCTGTTAGGATGTATTGTTCACCTTAAATTCATAGTATTGGATTGCCACACTGCTCCCATAGTCGGAATTGTGGAACTGGATCCTGACACACACTTAGAGGATGAAACCAATAGGCTGTGGGTATCTAAATATTACTGAATCCATCAGGTTTTCAATTCTCCATGGTTTACTTCTGCCTTTTTCTTTTCCTTTTTAATTCAATGTAGATCTACATTGTGAGGTTTGGATCTGAACTAGATTTTTCTCCTCTCTGTTTTGAAGTCTTTCAGCTGCAGGAATTCTCTCCTGCCCACTACAGTACAGAGGTTTCTCGTAAAGTTTTTCAGCTTGGATTCCAAACTTTCTCCTTGGAAACAAACTGCCTGATGTGTTTGGAGCAGTGCTTTTGGATCCATGTCTACTTAAAAGTACAAAACTAAGAATATAATGAGCCCTTACCCTTTATTTAGCTTTTCTGAAGCATGACCCAGTGGGGGGAAAGAAAAGAAAACTTGCAGTGTCTCAGTACCCATCTAAAATAACTTGACACTTTATTATGCAATTTCTCTCTGCGTTTTAAATGCAGTCCTGAAGACAGAAAATTCCTATTATCAATACATGTGCTTTATTGTTTCAGGACAGAAAAAGTGAATGAAGTCATTAAAGAATGGGAGGGCTCCTTCTTTAAGGACAACCCTCGCTTAAGGAAAAAATCGGTGTCGCTGCGCTTTGATCTGCACCTGGCAGCCACCGATGAGGGATGTTTGCATACAAAAAAGAAAACTCTTCCCGACATCGAAGTCAGGCTGGTAATGAGGAGGTCTTGCAGTATTCCTTCTATCAAACCTTAACCTCCACCAGATTAACCCAGGATTGGTCTCAAGAGGCTCTGGACATAAACTGGAGATGGACTCCCCCGGCCTGCTGTCTGCTACCACTGCAGAACCTTACCAAGTACTCTCACTAACACAGTTAACACCTGCAAGGCTTTAAACAACAGGGAGAAGCTCACGGGAGTTCAGGCTCTAGGAAACCTAACTCCTCTCTAGTTTTATACCCTGGATGCAGGCCTTTAATTTTCTCATATTGTTGTTGTTTTGTAGAATTTCACCAAGTATTACAACAATTAAACTGTAACTTTATACTTTGACATATTCTGCCTTTGTAAAAGAGAACTTGTTTTCTCTTTCTGGGAACGAGAAATGCAGACTTCATTCTCTTGATTACTCAACACTGTACATGTGGAATGACTGACAAATCCTTGTAATATGTAATTATCTTGTGGTATCAGTTCTATCACAACTGTCATACTTCTTGAAATAGATTTTCAAATAACACTTTCTAACAGCAAAAAATCACTGAGATGCTCTTAAAATACAGAAACCATAAATGAAGAATTTTCTGTTAAAAGTGGCTGGTATTGTTAATTTTCCTTTAGAGGGCAACTGAGCAAGAAAGTCTTTCCCTTCCATAATTATACACCTCACAAACCAGTAACATTTGGGCCATATTGTCCCACTGATTTTGAAGTAGTAATTCCCACTGAAAATCATCATTGTTTTAGGTGTCCACACATACCTCTACTACAGCTTCCTTAACCATAGTGGGTGAAACTATGGCTTTAACTGTTCACAGGTAAGGAGCCAACCAACCATTTTAATGCTGGTAATTAATTAATCTTACTATAACCATGTGAATTCAAATGTCTTCAACAGATTCCTTTTCTGACCAACAAAATAGGTAAGTTATGCTCTTGCTCCAGTACACAAAAACAAGTCACTGTTACACCAGGGTACAACTATTACTCCTTCAAATTAAATGGACAATTTAAGGGCTACATATTCAAAGTAAAATTCTGCCATACCCATCAAGCATCCCCCACCGCTACTACTCAAAAGAGCTATGACCAGATACAAGCTACAGTAGATGATCTTGCATCTGTACACAGAAAAAAGCAGAACACAAACTCAGACATACTTCGTTATAACATTATGAGACAAATCTCAAACAACAACTCACACAAGATTGTATTTAGACAAGAATGATTGTTTAGGAGGACTTTTAAGAGGCAGGGATGTCAGGATCTCCCACCAAAATCCCTGGGATTGGAGGGGCTCGGGACCTGGAAAATCACAGACCAGATTTGCTGCTTTCCCAGCAGCATGTGAAAGATTAATTTAAGTGTCAGTATTTGCCTCACAACTAGGGCATGTGTTACAAAAACTGATACTACAAAGTCTTTCAGTCTGAATTTACGCTTGTATTTTATGTTAATGGTATGAATAATGTGTTTATATTGCCCACGGGTCTGTACCTACTCTATGAAGCTGGCTAATTATCATTAACCTTAATACTGAGCTGGTGTTGTTAATACTTGAGTATTTGGCATCCTGAATGTATCAGCCTGCTCTAGTATTTTCACTATGCAGCTTTTTTTTTCTGTGCTTAGACTCTGTACATTTTACAATACTTGAATCTAAACTAAGTTTTAATTGCTTTAAGGCACTTTAAACAGGGTTACAAATTTACCAAAGTAAATGAGAGTACTACAATAAAAAACTATGAAAATTGAGTTTGCCCATGTATATCTGTGAGTTTTCATGTGTATGCCTTCAGAGGGAAGAAGCAACAGAAATACAGAATCAAAGTTGCAGATAAAATCTATAGCACTGCAATCAAGTGTTTTCTAAGCTCTCCTCTAGACTTAGCCACTAATTCCCTAAGAATCTTTATCATAACATTTAAGGTGAGTGTCCTCCTGCTACAAAAACTGCTCCTTTTCTGGTAAATCCAGTAACCCTAGATCTAGTCCTTTGTTCTTACTGGAACACAAGAGAGAACAGAAGACAATAGCTGGTACCCCCAGATTGCAATCTGCAAGATAAGCTGACCAGTTAAAGATCACGCAAATATGTAACAGAAACTTAGCTTAATACCTATACCTTTAAATTTGCTCAGGCAGACTTCCTCAAGCAGGAAGGAAAAAAACCCATGAAACACAGTAAAGAATCATTGCTAGCTTTGAAAATACAAATTGAGAACTAATAGCATGGGAAGTGTGTATCAGTAAAGCTACCTGAACACCATAACATGTATTTCAATAAGATGTGCAAATTTAGAAATCATTTTAACATCATCAACATTGAATGCATTTTAACACTATCAACAAACCCATGTCATTAATAAAGCAGAGATGAATGCATGAAGGGGTCAAGACTTGAGGGAAAACAGGTTATTTTTTTACCTCTTAACAAGTATTTTCTCACCTTTTCTTTGCTAATGTTCTGCCCAAGTGAAACAGCAGACTGCAGAGAAGTGTATTTGGCTGGCTGAGGAATCCTTTCAATTCTTACACTTCAGGAATTATCAAATTGATTTTGATCCTATTTGAAGTCATAGATTATTGTACTGCATGCCAACAAATTTCCATTGTGGCCACAGAGAGCACACGTGGGCAGATGAGGGCAGAGGTGTTGTTTCTGCTCATAAAAACATGCTTACTTCAGGCTGAAAGCAAACTGGGCTAGGCCAACTGTAAGCATCAAGAAGAAATTGGTCTAACTTGCAGCAACTCAGTGTCATATTCACTTAGTTTTAATTCGTTTCCCCTTCTGCCATCCTTTGGGGTTATGTAGGTACCACTATCCTTTGGGTATCATTTGGTTTCTGTAGGTATCATTTATCCTTTTCCATTCAAAAAAAACCCAAAGGTATTTCCACTATCTTGTCATGAACATTGACTGTTTGGCTTTCCTTCAGCTGCCACTTTCTCCAGATCCACCAAAGTCCTCCTTTATGGATGTCTAGAAACTCATCTTATTAGCCATATGATAGCATTTCAATGCCAAACATGATGGCTTTCATTTTGAATTCAGACACTTCAACCATTTCCACTGTGGAAGACTCCTATGCTGAATGCTAGGGCCTAAAACTCTTCACAATCCTTGGGCATTCAGAGCCACATAGCTACTGTGCTTTCCATTTGCAAGTCTTTTAACTCTCTGTGTGATACCTTCACAAATTCCTGCAAAGATTGTTCTAGACAATTCCACTGCTGCCAGCGTCCAGTGTACTCTGCAATTTATAATCCTCTGGGACCGAATGTTTGAGGCGGCCAATCTGATGTAGTTCAAACCTGTAACGTCCACAGGTTTATAAACCAAGCTCCCTCCCTCAGCCTGTATGATCAGCCTTCACACCCCTCCAAAAGCCAATCCACTGCCTCTGGGTCTTCTTCTGGGCACCTCCTTCCCTCACACTCCAGCATCTTCCTGCCTTGCCTCACACGGAGGCCATGACCCGGCTCAAGGCCGCATCCTGCTCCCGCGCCACCTCTTTTCCAAGAGATGGCATTCCCAAACCATGGCTTTATACAGACAAAGGGTTCTCCAGCACTGCTGGGACTGTTACCCTAACTTCAGCGCATTCCTTTAAGGATTTGGGCCTGGCGACTGCCCGGTTGCACTCTCCACTCGCCCCTCGGGACCGAGCATCTCCGGACGCGACGCGCGCTCCCTCAGAAGGGGAAAAGGCGCCATCGACCGCGTGTTCTGCGCCAAAGATTCGCCACCGGCAGACAGGCAGTGCTGCTGCTCCTCCCAACCGGGCCACCGCGGGCACACGAACGGCCGGGGCTGCCCGGTTGAGAACCGAGAGGGCGGGAAGCAGTTGAGCGTCCCTGTGGAAAGTGCTAACAGGAACGCGAAGGGGAGATGCTTCCCACCCGCACCTTCCCCTTGCTGGGCGAAGGGGACGACACCGGTACTGAAGACTACAAGTGTGAAACGGAAACAACCACACCCGCACGATTGCTCGGCAGCGCCAGTAACAGCCCTGCGCCGGGCGGGCGGAGCCTCCTTCCCGGTAAGGGCGGGGCCAGGCCGCACCCTGGATCGCCTTCGCCCGCTGCGTCCCACAGATTCGCCACGACCACTTTCCTGTTCTCAGCCGCTCCTGCAGTGGAGCGGGGAAGGCTTCGGCCCGTAGACGGCTCCAGTCCGAGCAGGCAAACCTCCTCCCCCTCACAAAGCAACCCGCCGCGGCCAGGCTGAAAGAGGGTCGGGGCGGCTTGTCGAAAGTGCGGAGCGGGGTGCGCAGGCGCAGTCCTCGCCGCCGCCGGGGCCTGGTGAGGAACAAAGGGAGTGCGGTCGGCGCGGAGCGGGTGAGTCGGGGCAGTTCCCGTCACCCGGCCCGGCCCGGCCCAGGCCACGCCGCGGCTCAGGGAGCATCCGAGCTGCAGCAGGGGTCGGGAGCAGGCCTCGGCATTGCCCACTCTCAGTTAGCGGCTTGAGGGGCTGGTGCCCTCCACAGCCGATCACGGTGGGGAGTGGGGGGGGAGCCGTCTCCGGTAGCCGTCTGGGAGCCGGAGCGGTGGCAGGGAATGGGTTTCCCGGTGTCAGAGCGCGGCGGGATCGACCTCGTACTGCAGCCTGGGGAGGGGTCGGCGGGGCTGGGACACCCCTCCCTGATCTGGCAGCGAAGGCTTTTGGGGGGAGGAGGAAGAAATAGAGGTGCTGGGTCTGCCCTGGCTGCAGCTTTGCCCCTCCCCAGGCGCTCCCGGTCTTGGCTTCTGTCGGGCTTGAGGAGCAGGCCCATAGTGAAGAGTTTTCGTGAGTCCGAAGCTGATCACTGTGTCAGTCGGGTGTTTCACAAAGAGATCCTGTTTCTGGTGCAACTTCGGTGGAGTTACTCGAAGAGAAAGGCCGGGAAAAAATGGTGGTTTGGGGTTTTTTAATGAGGTTTTGTTCCACACACACCGATGGGCTTGTTGCTAAAAGGTTACATGTACTCCCAGCCCACGGCATGTGGCACTGCTGCTGGTGTTCGGTGGTTATTTTCTTTGTACTGTGTCAAGAAGATGCTAGTTATTTAGACCATTTATATATTAATACCCATTTTCTGAAACAGCAAAAAATAATATGGTATCATCTGTTTATTTCTTAAGAGAAAAAAGAATCCTTAAAACCTTTAATATGAAAATGACATCGGCATGTTACTTCATAGCTATTTAAGGCCAGATACCTTGGAAAGTACATTAGTTTTTCGAAGAGATAACACCTTCCTTTTTAGAAACTCTTGTCTTTATTTCAAAATTGGCACGTTTTTGGTTAGTCATTGGTAGCTACATAATAGTTGAAGTTTCAAAGCCTTGGGGAAGCAAAGGTGTAGTACTTAATAGCATGATATTCTTTTGTCTTTCAGAAGTACAAATATAATGTCAGGTGGCTGAAAATTTGCCTATCAAAATGTCAAGTAAGTTTTTCAGATTTTTCTTCCTTTAACTTGATGAATTAAAGATCAGGTTCATCAGAACCTGTTTGTGAGAGAATCTCATTATTCTTTGCATTGAAAGGAATTACAGTTAGTCATTTCTGACCAAACTCTTGCCCTTAAATCTTGCTGTGGCTGATTTCTGGCTTATTTATTTTCATAGGCAATACAAATATCACACCTTCTCAATCCTGTTTCACTGCAGTTTTGCTTATCCTCTTCTATAATTGATGTGGATATAAATGGATCTCCTATTCTTCAGTATTATGCCTAAATAAAGGGCTAGCAATATTGCAGTGGTGTGGTCTTAAACTTGGTCTTTTCTTTCTCCTCTGCTCTTTGCTTTATGCTCTTCAGTGGCAAAATGCGAAGTCTTTGAGAGTAGGATCTCTATCTTGGTTTTGTAATAGCTTTAAAATGTTTGCCACAGCAGATGCCTTATAAAGAACTGTTGAAATTCTTAAGAAAAAAAAATTGCTTACATTTATATCTTAACAGAAAGGCCATCTTATGCCCCACCTCCTACCCCAGCTCCTGCAACCGTAAGTATAGTGATTTTTGTCCTTAACACAGAGCTGGTAATGTAGCCTGTAGTAGCTCAGCAGGGCAGTAGTCATGGGGGTTCCTGGGCTGGAAACACAAACTGGTTGGCTTTCATTATTTTTATGATATACATTGTTTAAAGTAGTCTCGCTTTTTTAAAGCAATGTGTGAAAGAGAAGCTGAATAAACTTGTTTCAGCTTTAAGGCTGGATCCTGCAGCTGCTTCATTCTCTGTAAGCAGTCAGTTGATCTGAAATTATTCACAATGGATTGCAACAGTATCTTTGAAACCAAGCTGATATACTTAATTCTAACTCTTGCCACTCAGCTTGTGCCCAAGCTACGGGCAAAAGGTGCATTTCTTTCCTGCTCCTGTTGGACCTGGCTGATTTTTTCAGTGGAATGCAGGAGTGTGCAAAATTCTGTTACATTGAGTCAAAATAATGAACCACTCATGTCTTGTGCAGATTTCTTGAAATCACTGGTATTTTGGAGTCTGGCACGAGAAATAGTTTACTTTCTAGTGAAATGATGTGGAATGGCACTGAGGAGAATGTGAGCTGTAGCTTTGAACCCTGTCCAGTTGCATTTGTGCTTGCACAGAAAGGTACTGAAATAGTAGTGTGCTGTGTTCCGGAGAGCATTTGGGAGCAAGCAAACCAGTTCAGTAGGTTGCATTTGAGAAGTAACATCTTCATGAGAAAAAACTAATCTTCTGTACAGAAGAGTGAGCAAAGGTGCTGTAGTGAAATTATTGCCAAAGAAAATGTGAAAGCTCCTGTCCTGTAGTGTCCCTGATCTCTGCATCTGGGGCGAGAACTGCAGGATGGGGTTTAGGTGATGAGATCCTTCACATTTACTGTGCCATACCTCACACCTAGAGGCTTGGAAATTACATCATGTATAAATGTGTTTATAAATTCACATAAATAAAGCTTTGTTTGCACAGTTCAGAGCTTCCATTTTGCACACAACTTGTGCCAGCTTTAGAAGGATCATGGTGGTATCTGCTCTCACAACTGGATTCATGCATCAAGAGCTGGTCAGATACCTTTGGGACATAGCATGGATGCAGATGTTTTGAAGAGTGTGTAATGATGTGGTACCTTCATTAGAAGCCTTCAGAAGGGGACACAAAGCAGATTTCCAAACTGCCACTAGTGACATGCATTACCTGTCTCTGCACTCTCTGTGTTAGTGATGTATTACACAGCTCCTGAGGTGATTGTGCTCTGCTAATGCAAGTCATAAAAGTAGACCAATAACCTTCCTTGTTTTTCCACAGCCAGTTCCTACAGTCAACAAAACACCAGTAGTTCTGGTAACTACATTTTATAGCTGAAGTAAAAGTGCTCCATGTAATGCAAGGTAGTTCCCTTGTAACACTTAAATCCTGTCTTGCAGAAATAAAGAATTAAGCAGATGGAGATAACAATTGTAATCTGGTTTTATTGAAGAGATGCAGTTCAACATATTCAAAACCTGTGGTTATGGTAATACAGAGAACTATAGTAAAATGCTGTCTTACTCCATAATGACTGTGTATGTCCTGATCACAGGCACACAGCCTGAATAAATGCCAACTGCTGCCACTGAGTCTGAAGTTTGGCAATAAGATAGAACTGTGAAGGCTGACTGGTAAATTCTAATTTCACTCTGTGTTGGTATGTTTAGAAATAAATTTGAGTTGTGTCTACATATACTTGGAAACCTCACAAGCAAGTGTAGTTTAGCTTACAGGTTCTTTTTGTTCAGTGTTTGTATTTGTCATACCTGGGTCTGGGAGTCCTGAACCTCCCTGCAGAACTGCTGTAACACTGATCTAGAATGGGGCCAGTCAGCAAACCACTTCAAAACACCACTGGAATGTGTGTGTCTTACTAGGGCTGAAGTGGGAGACTGCAGATGACACTTAGATGTCTAGAAACACCACAGGACATCATCAATCCCACTAGAATGATAGGAGCACCACAGTCAAGACTTGATCACAATTACTGTTAAATAGTTGATCCCTTTTCTTCCAGCATAATTTGGTTGGGAAGTGGGAAAGTGGAAAAAGGCAGGAGAGAGACTTAGGTGAGGGGAATACTGTGAACCTTCTGACACCTGATGATCTGTAGGTGATAGGTAAGAAGGGACTGTGAAGACATTGGATTTCTCTGTACATAACTGAGGTGAGAACAAATCAATCCACTTTGAAGAGTGAATGAAGATGTATTGATTAACTTCTACAGTTGTCTTGGATTCAGTGATCTGTTCAGACTGTAGCTTTGAACCTGGAGATCTGACGGCGGTGGTTTCTCAGCTCTCAGTCTGCAGCCGTCCTCGGAGCAGAAGGGTATCTGTGTGCTTTGTCCTCTCCCCAATTCCTCAAAATACTTAACTTTTTTAAACCACCAGGAAAGTTTTCCAATAACCAGTAGTGAAGCACAGATAAGATTCTTCTTTTTTCCCTCGCTGAGGAACGGTGTTGTGTTTGCTGCACATGCAGGATGACGGGAAGAAAAGCAGACAGGGATTTTCATTGCTGTGGTAAATGTTGGTACTGGGGATTTCTGCCCAGTTACTGGGTGCCCTTGGAAACTTAACCCTTTGGATAGAAGAGGCTTTTTGAATTGCTTGCTGCCTTACATTGGGAAATTTTATTAGCCATGAGCTGCATTTATGGAATACTTGTTTAAGTGAGTTGCACCCTTGATAAGGAACCAAATCGGCAACTTCAGCCAGGAATTTGTAGTGACACATTTGCTTAAATCCTGTTTCCTTGATAGGTTTATACTGGAGTAAGTTGTGTGTGTTGAGAAGATACCAACTGCTACACCTCATTTGCTTGTTTAAATTCTGGTTGCTTTTGCATGCCATATTGCAGTTCATTTTCATTTCTGTGTTCTCCTCGTTTGAGCTCATTTCTCATTCGTGTTTTTGTCTCATTTGTTTCCATCAGCAAATGCCCAGCACACCAGGGTTTGTGGGATACAATCCATACAGCCATCTGGCCTACAACAACTACAGGCTGGGAGGGAACCCGGGCACCAACAGCCGGGTCACGGTAGGAGAATCAACTATTACATCATCCAGCAGACAACAGGAATTGCCCAGAAATGGCTTTAGAGTTAGATCCTCCTGAGTCTTGGCTGCTGCCACTTCTTTATAAAACCAAAAAAATTACTTCTGATTCTTTCCCCCCCCTCACCCCTACCCTTCTTCCCTTTCAACTCTCAAACCTTTTGCAGGAAAATGGACTTCTCAGCAGAGAAAAAAGTGTGGTGATGGTGTGTGATGCAGAACTGCAGAAGGACAGAGCTTGTGGTCTCCAGTGACCACTGCATGCATAGGGAGAGGTTCTGCAGCGTGGGTGCAAATTCTGAGGGAGGGAACTGCTCACTTCACTGAGGTTTATTGGCACAAAAATAAGGAAGAACATTTTGCAAGCTGGAGATATTGATTGTAGTTGCATCGTACTGTTGAGCCTCTTTCCAGGCTTAGTCTGGTAGTAACAGTAGGGTCCCAAGAACAGACATTTGTTCAGCAAAAGTGTGATGATGACAACATGGAAACCTTTCAGGTCTTATGTGCTCAGTGTGGGGAAGATGGATGTTACATTCATTCTCCATGGAGCAAACAAAAGTGAGATGGAGTGAAGTGATGAGAGAAGTGACATCACATGCAGATGAAGTCCTGAGCACTGGATGCAGTTAGGAAACAAAACACTGTGGAAGGGTAACACTTTTGTAACTAACAACAGAAACAGAGCAAATCCCAGATTGTTTTTTTTTTTTCAAGTTTCTGTAATTCCCATAACTTCAAGGTTTTCAGTGTAAAACTTTCTGCCTGGAAACATCTGGTTTGTTTAGAAGATGATACAAAGATTTCTCAAGGGGAAAACTGTGTGGTTCTTTTAATGAAGTGTGCCCCTTTTATGCCTCTCTTGTAGAAACCTTTCAGACTTCACATATGAAGTTGATTGATTTGTTGATATGTTGACAGAAAAGACCTTCCCTCTACAAGCTGGAACTTGTCTGAACATACACTTTTTTTCCTTATGCAAGAATAAGTTAGGTTTTGTCTGAGAACTTTCATTGTTTCTGTATGTCATGAGCATACACAGCCTTCTCTGCCATGCATATATCAATATATGTATGGTGTCTTTAAACTCCTGTTAATTTAAAAGCATTAAATTTCTGTTAATGTTTTTCCAGTCCATCTGTATGTGTATATATGTATACATTTTGGTAATGCATATACCTCATGTACATTATTTATACACAATCCTGTATGCATTGTATCATAGAGGTCCATAAATTCAGCAAAACAAAATACCAGGAGGAGAAACTAGAAAGCTCAAAACTGACCATGAGCTTTCTTGGCCACACACAAGTATTTGCTTGTCTATGGCTGCAGTCCTGAAAAACTTTCAGACTGCTTTATATTGTTAGGAAAATGCTCCCACTCCTTACAAAACAGCTCCTTCCATGTGTCAGTGCTTCAGGAGTGGAGGTTTCCAGAGCCTGCAGTGGCCAGGTGCTCTGGTGTCACTGCACTACCTCAGGAGAAAACCCTGGTGGGTGTCTTGTAGATCAAGAGGAGAAGAGGGAATGCAGCAACTTCCCATCAGCAGCAGTCAGTGCTCAGTGTCCTTGTGAGCAACGTGCTTGACAGTGGACAAACCGTAAGGAAGACAAGAGCACAGCAGGTTACTAAAGACTAATTTGGACAAATAAGTGCAGCTTGGATACAAGTAAGATGCACATTGGCAGCTCAGCTGTGCAGGGTTCTTGTCTTTTTACAAGGAGTAGTTTAATTGGCTCCAAATTGCCACTGACAAATTTGGCAGAGAAGTACATTGCTAGGACAGTTCGAAAATGAAAACATGTCTCTAACTTCACACTCTTAAATTTTCTCCCTATCCTTTTTTCATCTGGACAGTAGCCACATTAAATTTGTCAAAACAGGTAAAATAAATGGCTCATCAGAAGGGAGGAAAAACAACCTGCTGGGATTGATGTTTCCATGGAAACTTCCAAGCTGTGGATTTGGGTTTGGAGACTGTGGAACCCGTTTGAGGATTTAGCTAGTGAACAGCTTAGCTCTGTAAACCTGCAGCTAAAAGGACAAACTTAAATTGGAAGAACACCAGTGTGAGGAGCAGCTCTAGATGGTACCTGTTCACAGCTTGGGTAGTTTCTGGTTGGTGTTGCCTGCTTCTCTTGGGGGTGTGTGTGGTTTGTTTTGGCTACTCCAGACTAGTTGTGTGGCAGCTGTCGGTGATCACATTAACCAATGGATTTATTCGGTTCTTTTATAGGCTTCCTCTGGCATTACCATTCCAAAGCCCCCCAAACCCCCAGACAAGCCCCTGATGCCCTACATGAGGTACAGCAGGAAGGTGGGTACAGAGTGTCAAACGAGTAATAATCAAAGTTAGTCTTTGTACTTGCTAACAATTAATGGCTATTATCTTAGTTTCAGCTTCTAAACTCTTACCTCTAGCAGCCTGCGCGCTCTGCTGAGGGAATGCTAAAGTACAGAGGCACTGATTGCCCTGCAGATCAAAGGCAGCAGTGGTCTGTTCTTGCAGCTGCCAGTTTCTGGGGGGAAACATTTTCTCTAAATGCTAATTGCTACCACTGTCTCTGCTGACAAGGATCCACCCTGCCACATTCAGAAGTTCCTGTGACTTACTGACAGAACTTTTTTTGTATAAAGGAAGCATTCCTTTCGGTATGCTGGGCTTGGTACAGTGCTGTAGCTGGACTGAAGAGTAGCAATGAGTGGACTTTGCATGTTCTCCTTCACCAACCTAGCCTCTGGCAACGTTTGCTTCGCTGTTCTCTGAACTGTTTGACAGGAAGTAGGAGAGACTCTTGTGGAGTCTGAAATCTGATGGGGCATGGGGAGGGCATGGCAGCCTGTCTGAAGCGGGTGAGCCAGAAGGAATTTCTTCCACTTCTGGTAAAGTATCTTTACCAGCATTTCTGTCTTAGGCCAAAAAGCCATCAACACAACAAGAAATAACACTGGCAGCTCTCTTTGGTTTTTGGGGTGTTGTTTTGTTTTTTTTCCCCCCTGTAAAGTTAGAAACTTTTTTGGTGGAGTCAGAACTTGTTGGAACTCAAATTGATCAGCAAGACTGAGAAATATTTTGCAGTGTTCCATTCTGATCTGAAAAGCTCAGTGCTCTTTATCATAACCTACTGCTGGATGTGTTTACTCAGTAGCGTTTTTTTTTCCCAGAGATGCAGCGATGTGCATCTAAGAAGAGAATTAAGAGGGTTAAAGGCAATGTTCTCATGAAACCAAAGCCATTTCAGCAATTGCCTGTTTCAGTAGATGGCTTCCTACTGACCTCCTGCCCCAGAAAATAATCGAGATAGTTTAGCCAGACTCGTTCCTAACTTTATCCTGTTTTTCGTGGTGATTCCAGAAAGAACTCTGAGATGACAGTATAAAATGTTTAATTTGGAAGTATTTAGATATCATTAGTAAAGCTCCAGCTGTTTCTGTTAAGGTCTGGGACCAAGTGAAGGCGTCCAATCCCGATTTGAAGTTATGGGAAATTGGCAAGATTATTGGAGGAATGTGGCGAGATCTCACTGATGAAGAGAAGCAAGAGTATTTGAATGAATATGAAGCTGAAAAGGTAAATGGAAGAAATCTGGGATGTTTATTACAGCTGCTTCTTCTAGGAACTGGTCTGAGAAGAACAATTCGTCCTCCCCGTGCAGTGGTGTATGAGGCATTCACGAGAGCCCTGTATGTAACTTGAGTGGAAGTGTGTCCTGATAACTGTACAGCAACTGTGACTGGTCAGTTCCTAGACCCAATTCAGAATGAAGTGTTTATAATTGAGTGTCGATATTAACTGTTTAATGAATGGATTTGATGGTACAACATCAGTATTGAAAAGATTGTCTCGACACCAAAATCCTCTTTCAGAACTGGTGCTCTGCAGCTACTGCTATTGTCCTGAACATGTTGGTAAAAGACTTACAGTCATGTGGGGTTTGGTGTTCATGGTGTAACTCTGCGCTGCAGCATAGTGGTTTGTTTCTTAATAGAGAAATGCTACCCCTTTTAGGGTTTTCTTGTGGATTTGGTTTGGTTGTATTGATCTTAATGACAGAAGATGACAGCTGCCTCGTGTCTAGGTTGGTAAATGTTGAGGACCTTTACAAGGCTGCTACTGCGATCCTAAGGTACAAAGGGAAGATGATCCAGCTGCCGTGTCGTGCTTGACTCTGGTAGGCATCTGAGGCTGTGTCTAACCTGGTCAGGTTTGTTCCAAGTCAATAGAGAAGTACTTCAAAGCTGGATGCTCTCAGCTGAAAAAAAAATAAAAGTCAAGGAATTCTATTTTTTAACTTGGTGATGATGTTTAGATTGTAAGCTCCTTGGGGCAGGGGCCGTCCTGTTTATGTTTTTACAGTGCCTAGGCAGAAGGATTCCAGTCCTAATCATAAAGAAAAGGTGATGTTTAGGTACTTCTAACAATACTGGAGATTATATCTCATTTTTCATTGGAAATATCTCAAACCACTGTACATAATCTAGACTTGGCAGATTTTAAAGTGAGATTAAAGAAAGCAATTCCATGGGAAAAGTACTTCAAAGGAGGTGAAAATAGTGAAGCAGTCCTGCTACCAGGAGAAGACAGTAGTTTGGCTGCAGTATTCTGTGTCATCCCAGTGCAGGGATGGATCAAAGAATGAAAAAAATCATAAGATCTTCTGCAAACTGGTTCATGACATACTGGAATAAGGGAGGAGAAGAAATCAGAATCAAAGATCTAGTTAAAATTCCAGAGAATTACTGAGAATATTTTAAGTTAACTTTTTATTTTACCTTGCCAGAGTTTATCTGGTCACAAATGCTCTGTTCTGAGGTATTTGGTTTTTTAAATCTCAAAAAACAAAGCTATTGTAGACAACTGCAGGTTATTAAAACTGAATCATACCCAGAGGCCTAGCTAGTGTTTTCAAACCATGAATGACCCTGGAAGAAGTTGTAATTGGTAAAACAGACTGAGAGAATGTGGTCACTTGTGTATCAGCCAGGGGATTCCAAATAGCTTTGTCTGTGTAACTGCCATTGGGGTGTGCAGGCAACAGTTGTGTCCAGTCTGACATGTCCAGTGGTGCACTCAGCCGGTGTTGGTCACCTTTCAGATAGAGTACAACGAGTCCATGAAGGCTTACCACAACTCCCCGGCATACCTGGCCTACATCAACGCCAAGAGCCGCGCCGAGGCTGCGCTGGAGGAGGAGAGCCGGCAGAGGCAGTCGCGCATGGAGAAGGGGGAACCATACATGAGCATCCAGCCAGCAGAGGACCCAGATGGTAAGCAGAAAGGAGGTGGCGTGCACACCCGGTGAAACAGTCTCGTTACAGGACTGACAGCAGAGAGAAAGAGACACCTGAGGTGGACAACGGCCAGCGTACAGCTTCCACAGTGCTTCACGTGACCTCTCTTGGTGCCTTTAATGATGATTCTCATTGTTATGTTTTATTTCGTGCAGCTAATGGCTGAGCCTGTCTTGTTGCCACAAACTAACGTGGCAGGGCAGTGGCAGAAGTTACTCCGGCTCTTAATTATGTGTGAAGTAATGCTCACAGTTAAAGGTCTGCTTAAAGCTCTGTGATGACCTTAACGTGTGCGTGATAAAAGGCTGGGGTGCCTGATTTAATCCAGCGTGAATGGAATTTGTGCTTTATAACCAGAAGCACATAACTCTGACAGGCTGAGTCCTGGTACGATGGAGAGCACCTGAGCTTTGAATGTGTTCAACAGCTGTCATGTGAGGTTGTTTAGAACATAAGTTACCCTTGCTGTTGACAGGGTGATGAGAAAATGCTGAAAGTTTATTTGACTGCAAGGAAACACACCCCTCCCAGTGGGAAAGCTCAGCCCCAGACACCTGAGGTCTGCTTTTAAATTCATGACCAATACTTGTTGAAACCTGAGGGTGAAAAATGTACTCAGTTACACCCTTTCTGTTTCTCCCCCCTAGTAAAAGCACACCTTTGAGATAAAGCTCGTGACAAACAGCACTTTGCCAGTGTGAGGTAACCACGGAATTTATGTGAATACATTTGGTGCTCAAGCAAGTGGCATTTGGGGACTTCAGGTTCGTTCTGTGCTACCTGGGGCAAAGCAGCAGATGATTTTTTGTGACAAAAGTTGCTTCTGTCTGATCCTTTGTGTCACTAGGATCAAGAATTCCTATCAAAAATGGGATCCTTTTAAGAGGACCAATTTGCTTAATGCGTTGTTCTGATTTTTATTGTGTTGCAAGACATTGCTGCTTTCTGTGAAGAAATACAGGAAAAATAGGAAGACTTCTGTGGGCTGGAAGCTTTAGGTACCCAGTACAAGCCATGATGCTGTAATTAATGTTAAAATCTTTGGCTAGATTAAAATTGGTGAAGTTCAGTATCTTGCAATGAATTGGAAGAAATATTCTTCAGTCTTTATAGTTAATCCTCTAGGTACCTCTCAGACAGGACAGTTCAGTTCCTGGTAAACTATTTCTTTTCTCTGCCAGAAGTTTCCAAGGAGACCAACACTTGACCTCTGTGCATGGCTTAGGTTTCCAGTAACTGTTCTTTAGAGAGAGAGCTGCATTTACTAAAGTAAAGAAATTGAATGCTCTGAATCATTACAATTCATTTTCAGTGATGAGTAAGCATGGATCACTGCTTCATGCTTTCATTCCTCAGTTTTTCAACAGAAGACTTTTTGATCTGGGCTATGAAGCTTATTTTAAGGGAGTCACTCTCCTGTAGGTGTTTTGCACTGGATATTGTTTTGGTGACATGATTAATCAGCAATGGTGGTTTTTTATCCAGTGCACTTATAATTCCTTTTACTTTGGAAGTGTGGAAAGCAGCACAGTACATAAAGAGGTCAATCCAAATTTCAGAGGTGGGGCTGTGCAGGGTAAATGGTGTCTGATTCCCTGGTGCTCTGTGTTTGTTAGTGTGAGCTGTGTGACGTGGCAGCAGCTGGTGTTGGGGGTTTATTTTGTTCTCAGGTGGTGGTACTGTGGGCCCAGTGTCCCTGGTGCTTGTGGCACTGAAGCAGCCAGACCCCCCCTCTCGTTTCAGATTACGATGACGGGTTCTCCATGAAGCACACGGCCACGGCGCGCTTCCAGCGGAACCACCGGCTCATCAGCGAGATCCTGAGCGAGAGCGTGGTGCCCGACGTCCGCTCCGTCGTCACCACAGCCAGGATGCAAGTTCTGAAACGCCAGGTTCAGTCTCTCATGGTTCATCAGGTAAAGATACATGATGTGAAGGCAGGTAGAACAATGTGGTGTTGGGCTGTACTCCAAGTCTCAGATCATTTGATCATCTGCAGGACTATTCTTGTTGGGTGTCAATGTTCTCTGTGCTCAAACAGCTAATCTCTGGGTTTCTGGGGAGTTGCAGAATGGGAGACTTCCTCTTCTGTGCTGTTTTGTTATGGACAACTGCCTTAAACTGTGTTTTGTTCTTTAGGATACCTTTCAGTAGGAATTCAGTAGCTCTTTATTCTCACAGTATGTACAGAAGGGTTATGTCTAATAGGTACCAGTACAGCTGTGACTTCAGGGTAGCTTATGACTCATAATCTTGTTTGTAACAACTCTTTGCTGCCCTAAATCCTCCCTATTGTAACATTTCTCATTGAAAGTTAAATGCATACAAGGAGATCCAGCAAGGCCACCCCTGCACACTCCACCTGGCTCTGGGCATGTGCCTGTGTTTTCCCAGTGTGCATGTTAACAAGAGAACCCTGTCAGTAGAGTCAGTGTATGTGGAGGTGAAGAAAGCAGACGCCGGAGTTAGATGCAGATTTGTTGCTCTCTCTAATGAACAAAAGAAGAAGCAGAGGGTGGAAGGGGAGGGTATCTATTTGTGGTCTTTCTGCATTAGAGAATGTAACTGATGAGGGGAGTGGGTGCATGCACCTATGGGGTGTATAATGTGGAAGAAAATGCATAGATTGTGCTGCAGGATTCACCTCACGTGCATCCTGGTTTTCATTTGTGATGTGCCTAGCCAACCCTGAATTACTGCACAGACCATTTCTTGTTCAAACTCGTCAATATCAGGGAAGGCCTAGGGGTGTTTACATAATATATGGGTATGTTTGAAAATAGTGGTCTAAATATTTTCCTACCTAGCTGTAAACTTTGCCCAGTCCTTGCCCTGGCTGCATAGTAAGGTTGTTACACTTGCTCCATTCCCAGCGTAAACTGGAAGCTGAGCTCCTACAAATTGAAGAGCGTCACCAGGAGAAGAAGAGGAAGTTTTTGGAAAGCACAGAATCCTTTAACAACGAGCTTAAAAGGGTACAGCTCTTACTCTTTCCCACTTACTCTGAGGAATCTGCTAGTTACCCACTTGTGGAGGTGCTCTGCCTGCTGTGGGGAGTTCTGTGTTCAGTCCTGGAGGATTACACACCTGGTGACTGCAGTGGCCTAGCACCAGGCACTGTTTGTGTTATTTCCTGTTCCTTCAGTGACCTGTAGTGGTGACACTCAGCCAGTACAGTTTAAAAGTACTTCCAGGCTGGGCTGGAGAGCAGCTCAAGGTGGCCTGAAGCCATATGGAGAACATACTGCTCTGTCCTTTTCTTTTTCTTGTAACTATGCTTACCCCTCCCTCCCTTGGTACTGAAGCTTGTCATGGAGCCTTGGTCAAAACAAGACTTGTGCTGCCTGTAAACATACCGCACTCATCATGGGGCTTCACTGGTGTTTGGGGTTTCTGTGTAACTGAGGTGGTAACAGCTTTGCTTCTTTAATTGCTAGTTATGCAGCCTGAAGGTGGAAGTGGACATGGAAAAGATTGCAGCTGAAATTGCTCAAGCTGAGGAACAGGCTCGGAAGAGGCAAGAGGAGAGGGAAAAGGAAGCAGCTGAGCAAGCTGAACGCAGTCAGAATAACATAGCAGCTGAGGAGGAACAGGCAGCTAACAAGACAGAGGAGAAGAAGGAAGAGGAGAGTGCTCCCATGGACACAGGTAACTGCATCTGAAGCCCAGCTTCAGTCCTCAGAGGGTCAGCATTAAGGTGTCTCTAGAGGCTCAGCTTAGCCAGGAGGAAGTGCCTTGTATTTTTGCTGTTCCTGGGAAGAAAGGTTTCAGGAGAACAACATCCATCAGAGTTAACTTCATCCTGGTGAACAGGTGCTTACTTCTTGTTCAAATTGCTCCTTTCTAAAATGGGAGAGGCTAAGAAACCACAAAGCCTATGTAATGCTTTGTGTGGAATGCACCCAAGGGAAAAACAGTGCTTTCTAAATCACACACACCCTTTGGACATTGGGTGGCTAGGAGCAGCTGAGAGCGTTTCCCTGTCCTGGTGTCAGTGTCTTGCAGGGATGACAGAATAGCACTTGTGTCTGTGCTGCTCTTACCAGCTGACTTGCAAGCTCTTGTGTTCTGTACAGGGATACTAGAAAATGTTCTTGTGTTTAAGAGTATCATTGGCTAATAACTGAGTGAGTCACTGCTGTAACACCATGAGCGTAAGGGAAAGAGGGCCAAGGAGTTTACAGTCTAGTTTGTCTGCTTTAAGAAGCACATTGCTTTCCTGTGGACAGACTTTGAGGTCAGGCCACTGCTGGTGATTTCCAGGTCTCTCTGTGGCAGGACTGTGGATGTCCTTAGCACCAAGAGGTCTTCCAGAGCTGTACCTGTTGCTGCACATTCTAAGTGACAGAAATAGCTGCTGTGGAATACTCTGACTTATTACAGATTCTGTTTCTTCCTAAATCCATATAGCACAACCTCAATAAACATACTGGCATGTAAATGACACTGCAAAATATCTTGTTACAGAGGAGCCTCAGCCAGAAGAGAGCACAGAAAGCCAGCAGAACGGTGAGGAAGGAACATCCACCCCAGAGGACAAGGAGAGTGGCCAGGAAGGAGGTGATAGCACTGCAGAGGAGGGGACCAGTGACAGCAACACTGGTTCAGAGAGCAATAGTGCAACTGTTGAAGAGCCTCCTGCAGACCCTACCACTGAGGATAGTGAGAAGAAAGAATAAGCATTGACTCCTTTTGTGTCTCTCTTTTTAATGAAATGCTGGTGTGATTTCAGAGTGTGCTATGTGGCTTTGTATCATCCTGGCCTGTATCCCCTGTCTCCAGAGATACTGGCTGGTAGGAACATGGCAGGTTGTCAGCACAGCAACTGAAAGGGGCCTTTAGAGGCAAAGGATCTCTTACAGCAGGCAGAAAAGAAAGCCTCTTGTGTCTGAGCACAGCTGTTACAATATGCAGAGGTATTTGTGATTGCTTGGGGTCTCTTCCCTAGAGGACTGGCACTGGGTTTGAGTTTTCATCTGCAATCAGGCTGCCTGCCTCCCTCCTGCTCACAGGACCACAGTGACAGTGTGGGCTTTCCCCAAGGCCCTTGCTCACCTGTGGCTGCAAGGCAGATGTGCATCCCTGCTCTGCTGGACCCTCCTGACCTGGCCTTACCGAGGGACTGGCTCTGCCCCAGCACCTCTGGGTCCTGCAGCATCATGAGCTGGTGGAGCAGCACAGCTGAGACATGGTTAACAGCATTTGCTTTCTGGAGAGGCTGGAGTGTGAGTGGGGCATCCTGAAGCTGACATCATTAAGCAGAGACATGCTGCCTGCACTGGGTGTCACTGGCAGCATTTCCCTGCTCTAACATAACCAGAACACCCCACAGCAGCCGAGGGCGTGCTGTCACCACTGCCTCAGCTCTTGTGGTGAGGACATCCACCACAGCTGCCCACTTCTTGGCATTTACAGAAAGCTTCCAGTCCTCATGTGCAGTGCTCCCAAATAAGGCTCAGGACTCAGTTTTTTGGTGTAGTCTTTGCTCTCTTTCGTGCAGTAGCTGTTCCACAGCAATGGCCACTTGCTGATGTTCCCCCTGCAGCATTTCCATTTCCAAAGGACTGAGTGTAGCCATCTTGAAGTGAATGACACATCCTGGGGGTTTTTCTGTGGTTCAGGATTCTTTCCAACAACAGTCGTTGCTTTTCCTTACCACTTACCTCCTTTGTTTGCTCCTTTTTCTGTCCTGGTGTGACCTCAGCCTGAGATGGCAAAGTACAGGGCAGGAGAGCACTTAACCATGTCCATGTTCTCTGAGCAGGCAGCCTCTAATGTGACACAAATGGTAAAGGAAACAGAATAGCTTTGCTTGCTGTAAGCTTTCAGAACCTCTGGGAGCTCTGCAGATGTGCTGAAAATGCCACATTTTGCCCTAGACAGGCAGGAGCCCTGCTGAAGAACTAGCCTAAATGCAACAGGAGATACAAGCCACTCCATGGCCTTGCAGCTCTGGAGAGAGCTCGTGGTGCATATGCTTCAATACATGGTGTGTTTTGGGGAGCAGTCTGGGTTGGATGGTGATGGGGTTGAAATACTGGGGGTCTTTTTTTTTAATGGTCCAAAAAGAATAAAATCCAACATGTTTGGTTTTCTTAAGCTTACAGTGGTCTGGCTCTTGGCTTGGAAGGTGATACCTGGGCTAGACTGAGGGCTTTCAGCAGCCAGAGGAGAGTAGAGCCATAGAACTCAGTACTGCAGTACAGAACATACAGAGAATTGTGCTGCAAAAGCACTTTGAAAACCAAAGTACAAATTCCTGAGTTTCTCCAGGCCTGTGTTTAAACACTGCCTGTGTCTGGAAGGGTCTCTGAGTTCAGCAGCCAAGGAAGGGAAGAATTTATAGAGGAAATGATAGAGGTATTAGTGAACCTGTAGTCTCTGCCTGTGAGCTTCTAACCAGCTCTCTCCACACTAGCAGAAATAACTTCCGTGTTTCTGTAAAACAAGTAAAGTATCCAACCTGCAGGGCAGAGAGGTTTGAATTCACAGAAATGCACAAAGAGCAGTACAGTTGTGGTCCAGATACTCCATGTCTGCAGCCAATCTGCTGCTGAGCGGCTGCTGTCTGTTCTCCTTGGGCTTCCTCAGCTGACTTAGAGCTTTATTTCTGCTTGGGTGCAGTTCATAAGCTAGGCACTGACCTGTGGGCAATTAAACAGCAGCTTCTGCCTTGTAGTTCGTGATTTCATTTGGTTTGTAAACCTTTTGGCCTCTGGAGCTGAGTGGAAGTTCCTTGCTGAGGTGTGTGCTGGCTCTTCCATTAGCTAGCATCATTTGGTGTCATTCTAGAGAGCTTTAAATCCTTCCTGCAGTGCTCAGACTGTCACAACTGTGTGCAGGCTCCACACTGCACCTTCCCTCCCCAGTGGGCAAATCCAAACGTGCCTCTTGAGGTGCTGAAGGAGAACATGGATGTGACTGATCAGAGCAGGTCCTGTGGACTGGGTTAGAGCTCACTCTGCTCTGCAGACACCTCCTCACTTGCCTACCCGTGGCAGCTGCTGCTGCTGCTGAAAGGGTTGCTGCAGAACAGCAGAAAGGAGGAGGGAAGAGCTCCCTGCAGGCAGCCTGTGCCTGCTGAGCACTGTCAGTGGGCTGCAGACCTGGGGAAGGCTGCTGGTTTCCTCCTCCTGGAAGGAAAAGTAGGAGGCCAATACTCATGTGGTTTTAGCAAAGGTGGACGCAAAAGGAACCTTCTCGTGAGGAAACAGAAACCCCGAGGCTGTGAGGAAAGATCATCAAGCCTAACCATTCACCCAGCACCACCTTGGCCTCTAAATCATGGTTCTGAGCCCCTCCAGGGATGGTGACTCCACCACTGCCCTGGGCAGCCTGGGCCAGGCCTTGATGACTCTTCTGGTGAAGAAATTGTTCCTAATGTCCAACCTAAACCTCCCCTGGTGCAACTTGAGGCTGTTTCCCCTTGTCCTTTCACTAGTTCCCTGGGACACCAACCCCACCTGTCTCCAGCCTCCTCTCAGGGAGTTGCAGAGAGTGAGAAGGTCTCCCCTGAGCCTCCTCTTCTCCAGGCTAACCAAGCCCAGTTCCCTCACCTGCTCCTCACAACACTTGTACTCTAGACCCTTCCCCAGCTTCATTGCCCTTCTCTGGCCACCATGTTGCATTTTCAGGAGGTAATTCAGATTTAAGAGAACAAATGGGATCCCTCATTCCTGCTATTCCCTTAGCTCCATGCTAGGATCTGTGCTGCAGACCACACAGACACTACTGGAGGTGTTGTTCCCAGCAGCTGAGCTCCCTCTGATGAACATCTCAATTCCACAGAGATTGCTTCACACCTCAAGCTCTGCAGCTGATGATTTATTTACTGCATTTTGCCCTTCTAAAAAAAACATCACTTTCTGGAATGATTGTTGCTGCCAAGACAAACCTGTGAGTTCTTAACTGATCCCAGTTGCTGCTGGACCAGGGGCCTGAGCACACAGGGCTGGGGTGGAATTGGTTGGGGCAGGAGCAGGCTCCACACCTCAGGTGCTGCAAACACTTGTTGTGCAACAGCTTTTATCTGTACAACAGCCTTGGGTTTTGGAGGACCCTTCAGTGCTTTTCATGGGCTATAGATTCTCAAGGTCTATGTAAATAACAGTCCTTACTGGCAAAGAGGGTGTGCTGCAGCTCAGGGTGTGTGCTCTGGTGAGTAGGTGTCATCTTCAAGGGTAAAACAACTCCAAGCACCTGAAAACCTCCTGAGGAAATGCCTTGTGGGTAGTGCTTGAACAGCAACCAGCTCCCACCGTGCCTGGCTGAAATGCCCACAAGGGACACAAGCATCAGGGACCAGCAGCAAGATCCCCTCAGAGAATCAGCTTTGGGAGGAGCCCAGCTCCTTATTGAGCCCGAGCCCCTGCCCCTGCCCCTGCCCCTGCCCCTGCCCCTGCCCCTGCCCCTGCCCCTGCCCCTGCCCCTGCCCCTGCCCCTGCCCCTCCTTAGGAGCTTCAGGAGCTGCTTGGCACCTGTAGCTGCTGGGCTACCAACCACCCCTGATCAGAAACAGCTGCTGGAGCTCCTGAGGCGGCAGCACACCCACCTGAAGGCCATCAGCAGGCCCCAAACCCCTCCCACAGAGCAGATGGAGCAGATAAAGCCAAGGAGCTCCGTAGGCCTTTGTTGCCATGTTCACTAGAGTTGGTTTCTGGGGTGCTTTGCTTGGCCAGTGAGGAGCTGCACCCCTGGGGTTTCTCCAGCTCTGGTGAGTGTCTCTGGGTGCAGGTTGGTGATCTGGGGTGGTGGGGGTCTGCTGAGGGGACCTGAACTGCTGGAGACAGAGGCTGGGGTACCCTCGGGGGGGGCTGAGAGCTGCTGAGTCCCTCACACCCACAGAGGGCTGACAAGGAAGAGAAGAGGCAAATCCAAAACATTGCATCATGCCAAGGGAGTTGTTTTCTCTGGTTTGTTTTTCTCTTTGAGAGAGAAAATGGGCTTTTTTGGAGAGTCTGACTCATGCTTTGTGACCTCTGCCACCAGCAGGGCTCTGCTCTTTGGCTTGCTCTGCAGGTGAAACCAAGCAGGCAAAGGTTCTTCTCTGTGTTGGGTAGTTCTCAGAAACAAGCTCTTGTCTCACCACAAAGACACTGAGGAGAAGTTATCTAGGAGCCTGGGTTCAAATAAAATGTGCTCTTAACATTTATTTTTACATCACTGTAACTGTCAGATTTTATCATCCAAAAACTTTCTGCCCTACAAAAGTGAAACACAAGAACAGCTCAACAGGGAACAGGCCCCAGGGGGGAGATGGTGAAAGGTTTGTGGATGTTCAAATGTGAACCAGGCACCTCCTGAGATTGCCCAAAAGCAACTCTGCAGGTGAAATGCTTCACTCCTGGTGAAACCCAGAGGGCTTGGCCCCTGCAGAGCTCTGTGCACCTAAAGCCCCTTCAGAAGCACTCACCCAAGTAGGAGGTGGAGGTTAGCTTGCTGGGAAAGACAGAAGTCTTAGGTTTGTGCAGCAGCTAAACTCTAGGGAAGGGTGTGGGGGGGGTAAAGCACCTCTGGAGGAGCTAACCAAGGGTTCAAAGCCTGAA
The DNA here is from genome assembly GCA_013399015.1 of Galbula dea. Lineage (NCBI taxonomy): Eukaryota > Metazoa > Chordata > Aves > Piciformes > Galbulidae > Galbula > Galbula dea. The sequence continues at coordinate 938,595 of VWZX01011114.1, forward strand.
AGCCTCACCTGAGCCTGGCCTGGTTCTGCAGACCTCATCTGGTCCATGCAAAGGGAGGACTTCAGCCCCAGGAGCTGTGCTTACATAAAGGATTATGCCTGTGATGGAAAGAAATAAACCAGATTAGCAGAGCTTTAGAGGGATAAAATACCCATGGCAGCCCCAACCCTGGCTCCTACAGGCACTGTGTGCGAGGAAAGGGGAGCTGCTGTTGGAAGCATCACGTCCTGGTGTGTGGCAGCTTGGAGCAGAGAACATGTCTGCCCTTGCCCTGGGTGGGGGCAGGTGGAGCAGGTCAGAGAGATGTTAACCCAGAGGCACCACACCTGGGGGTGATGATGCTGGGCAGAAGCTTCTGAGCTGAGGGGGGATGTGTGGTGGGCAGTGTGTTCTCCTGTCTCTGCTTCTCTCCCTCCATCCTTGAACTGACAAGTGTTCCCAGCAGCCCTGACTGCTGGAGTATGGAGGAAAACTCAGCTTTGAGCTGAGGCTTTGTGCAGGTTCTGTGCTCAGAGGAATGCAAGCTGCCAGCAGATGTCTCTGGACCTCCTGGCTGGAAGTGAGGAAAGAGTCTGAGCTGTGGCTGCAAACTGTCAGTTGTTCTTACTCTTGTGTGTGTGTGTAATAAAGTCAATTAAGAGCACATTAATTCTGAATAAAAGTGTCTGTCTGTGGGCTTAGTGCAGTTTAATGCACTCCAGTCTGTGCATGTTAATTTATCAATACAGCCTTCTGCACTTAGGGAAAGAAAGGAATTAACCCAGAGTGCCAGGCTGTCACTGAAGGTTTCTGGAATGTTGGGGTGCAGATGTTAAACAACTTTCATTTGCTGTCAGTGTTCTGTAGCACAAAGTGTCTCTCTGCTGAGGACAGGCAGGGTGTCACTGCAGTGACAAGGACCCAGGGCTGCAGCGGCAGTGGAGATGAGAGCTGTGAGTGCAAAAGTTCACACAAACAGCCTGGTTTTGTTGTTTCCTAACTGCATTGCATTGAAAGCTGCAGAGTTGAGACCTTCTAGGACTTCACCATGCCACAGCTGCTGTGTGTGAGCTGCAGCACCTGGTGAGCAGCAGGTAATGCTCCCTGCAGCCATCAGGCTTCAGGATCTCCCTTTGGTAACCTCCTGTGCTGGGAAACAGGAGAGTGCAAAGTGATCTGCAGCCCACGCTGGACTCTGTGCTCCTGTGTGAACCTGCTGAGAGCTAGGAGGGGTCTTGTGGTGTTGTTTTGGGTCTCACCTTGAGCAGGAACCATCCCCAGCCTGGCAGCATTGCCTCCCCCTGGACTGGGTGTAATGCTCCATGTCTTTAACGTGGGACTTGGGTAACATACCTAAGACTTGTGCCGAGTGGCCTCGGGGCGGGGGGCAGGGACAGGGAAGGGTGTGCTTAGTGAGGCCACTGCTGCCAGCAACTGTTCTCCTCGTGGTTACAGATGGGGAGCTGGGAACTCTGGACCTGGACCTTGCCTTTGTCTGCCCTGGTGACTCCTAGAGCGCAGGTGCCAGTGCTGTAACAGATGCTGGTGCAATTTCAGCAGAGGCTAGAAACCAGCTCTAAGCTCTCCAGGCACCTTGAGATCAGCTGCAGTGGCTGCTCTGCAGGTGGAATCACGCTGGACAGACAAAGGAGCTGTGACTGCACTGCCTTCAGGCTCCCAGTGAGAACCAGTTTGATCTTGGACAGACTGCAGCCCTCACCGGTGTCTCCAAGGACCCAGCAGTATCTGATCACATGTCTGAATGCTTGACCAAGGGCTGTGACTCCTGGCTTTGAGATGTCCTCTATGTGCACAGTGTTGGTGGCAGTAATCCTGGCAGGCCTCTCCCAGTGGGACTGGTACTGGTACCCAAGTGGAGATGAATTCCAGAGCCCAGGGCTGAGAGCAGAGATCCTGCCCTGCTCTAGCTCTGCTTCACTGCTTTTGCTCTCAGTTCCCTTCTTTCACTTTGACATTTTATTTTCCACAGGTTTTTTTTTTTTGAAGTGGTTTAGCAGCTCTGGGGTTGGTGTCATCTGTTGTTGTAAGCCCTCACCTACAGCTTCACTTGGGACCTGGCTCTGTCATTTCTGCCAACACCTAGTTTCAGTCTGCTTGGGCTTGTTTTTTTCACTTGATTCTATTAAAAAGGCAAGAAAAAGCCATTTTAATCCTGGCAGCACTTCCAGAGTGGGGGAGGAAAAATGTCAAACCAGGAAGAGTGACAGCACCAAAAACCCAGTGAAAACTCACAATATTTTGAATTACTGCTTGCTAAGCCCAGGGCTGTGGGAGGCTGCACTGGAGGAGCTCGTCCTGGAGGGACCACTGAGGGATGATTCCCTGCTTCCAGAGCCAGTTTTGTTTCAAAGGCCACAGAGGACTGATGTTAAACCTTACACCTTTTGACCCTGCTAGCCCAGGCTGGCAGGAGGGATGATGACTGCACCTCAGGTCTTCCAGTACACAGGATGTTCTCTCTGCCTTCCTAAAGAGTTCATTGCTCACCAGTGTCCCTGCCAGCCCCAACCTCTCCTCATGGGTGTCTCTGGGTTCATTTTCCTCATCACAGCTCAGTTCCTGGGCTGCAGGTGGAGGAAGTTCCCTAGTGCAGAGCAGATGTCAATCTGCTAAACCTCCTCTTTGGTTTTGGGTTCTTTTTCTCCAAAAAGAACTGGAGAGAAAAGTCATCACCTGGCACATGACACAGGTGTGACCAAGGTGAATCCCCAGTGACACCAAGTGTGTCCCTCCCATCCTGGGGCTGACCAACAGGCAGAGTGGGCAACTGTGGGTCCCTGCTGGGAGCCTGCCTGCTGCTCAGGTTGGTTCCTCTGCTGGGAGGATAAGGATCTCTTCATAACCTCGTGGTGAGATCACAGTCATGAGTTATTCTTCTTTTTTCCAGGGCATCCCCTACGAGGGCTTTAAGAACATCTCCTGCTGAGGAATCCCAGCCTGGTGCTGCTCTTAAGGTCAGGAATTTACTCACAATTTCACTTCTGCTATTTTGCTTGCTTGAGGAACATCTGTGTCAGCCCTTGCCCAGTAAATCCACTGACTACACCACCCAAACTTTCCCCCAGCCCTCCTGGACACCAGCTCAGGAGTCTGAGAGCCCAGAGGGGTGTTTGGACAGGAGATCCCCAGTGTCTTAGTTTGGCATTGCCAAGCAAAGCAGCAGAGCAGACGTCAGGGTCCCTCCTGACGCAGAGGAGAGATGTCACTGGGAAGTGGGCAGCTGAGCATGGTTCACCCTGAGCTCACCAGTGCTTCTGCCTGGCTGACTCTGGCTCCTGACAGCAAAGGGCAGAAACCCTCCCTGGGGGTCTAGGTCAGCAAGCAAGCAGAGCTGAGAGCTGCAGGACACAGCTGGTGTCTCCCGTGCTCCACACTGTCCTGTGGCAGGCTGCAGGGGAAGGGAAGGACAGGCCAGAGGACTGGAAGGGACCTGCAACACCTGGCTCTGAACTGTGATGCTTTCACGTGCATGCCAAATCTCCTCCCGTGCTCAGCCTGGCTCCTGAGGTTCTGGTGTCAAGGAGCCACCAAGGCACGAAACTGACTGCAAATGTACACAGTAAATTAAGCAAAGCTCTAAGAAACTCTCTGAGCACTCCCCAGGTGTAAGACATGACTGGACAAGAAGAGTCAGTATCGTAAGGACAAAGTCAATTGTTTGTTTTAAAACATTCCCATTCTCTCTTTAAGGAAAACAATTTGCCTGCACTGGCTCTGGAAACACAGAACTTGGCAGGTACCAACACTTTGAAGTTCAAGCTTGGGAGTATCTGCAGAAAACAGACTCCAAGCCACCTGCCCGCCTCCTTCCTCTCACTGTCTGTGGCCTCAGTGACCATGGATCTGGGGCTGGACTCATGGAGCTGCTGCCCCCTGGGCTCTGCCCCTTGCTCCAGCAGCAGTCTGAGTATGGAGCACCTCTGGGGGATGGTGCCCATCTCTGCAGCCCCCACTCCCAGGCTCCACACCCACCATTTCTAGGTATTCTGCCTGTTCCTGAGAGAAGTCTTTCATCTCTGGTCCTCCTTGGCGGAAGTGGTTAAAAGATGAAGCTCTCAAAGGCAGCAGAACCTGCCTGGATAATTGAACAAAGGACAACAGAGCCATAAATAGTCCCAGAGCTGTGAACTGCACCTGCCTGCAGAGATAAGGCTAAGAGGATTGTGCAGACAGCAGCCATGTGCTGGGGGTCACCTCCTGTGAAACCAGATCAGGATGCTGAGCAGCTTCCAGCCTCAGTTTCCTGCACACCAGGTACCCCAGGGTGGGCTCAAAACCACTGTGGTGCTGCTCTGCTGAGAGGGGAACACTGAGAAGGCTTTTGTGGGACAGCTAGGCTGGCACAATGCCCCAAGAGGGTCTGAAACCGTGGGTGGGTGTTAGCAGAGGGGCTGAGACCACCCAGAGGATCCTTGACTCCAGATATGTTTAGTTTGGGCTCGAGAGAGCTGGGGAGTGGCTTCAGGTTGAAGCAGTTGGTGCTAAAGGAAGGCAGCAAGGGATCTCCTACTCCTACAAGTACTCAAATCCTCTCCTCCTCCTGCTGTGGGTACCTGTCACATTATCTCAAAATGATTTAAAGAGGATCATTAAGAACTGTAATATTGGGAGTTTTAACAACATGGCAATCTTCAGCTCTTCCAGTGCTCACCTGTGCTGGGGGGGGAACAGACCAGCTCTTCCCAGCAGAAAAAGGGTTTACTTCATTCTTCTCTCTGTCCTGGCTGCAGTGACAGCATTAATGTGCTGCAAGAAGATGGTGCAGAGGACAAGATGCCAAAGTGAATACTTCTGAGTCACTTTGGAAGGAGGATGAGTTCCTGAGGAGCTGGTGATGATTCTGCCCATTAGAGGAGTCTGTTCCAAGAGCAGGGTCCACCTTGGACAACCCCAAAAACAGCAGCCACTGGTTGGAGTTGAAGCTGATCCATTTAGGAGCAGCACTGGATGAAGGAGGTTCAAGTTGGATGTTAGGAACAATTTCTTCCCTGGCAGAGTGTTCAGGCACTGGCCCAAGCTGCCCAGGGCAGTGGTGGAGTCACCAGCCCTGGAGGGCTTCAGACATGGTGGTGCTGGCTCAGCAGTTGGACTTGGTGACCTTAGAATCATTTAGGTTGGAAAAGACCTCTGTGATCCCAAGTGACTCCCTGCCTGGTGGGTGCTCTGGCAGATGAGGCAGGAGCTGCTGTGGAGAGGAGAGACAAGAAAGGAGACTCTTCCCCCTCATCCTTCACCACAGTGTCTGACTCTCAGTGTGAAAGCAGAACCCACTTCACTCCACCAGGCTCCGTGAGAAGGGGGTGTGAAGGCTCCTGAAGGGGTGCTGAGGAAGCTCCTGAACCCCCTGAGGGTCTGGAGGTAGCAGAGCACATGGCAGGACCTTCCTGTGCTTGGGGAGGAGGAGGAGGAGGGTCTGTAAATGTCAGCGAGCCCAGGGCGTGTCGTGAGGTGCAGGAAGTATAAAAGAGTTTCCCAGAGAGGGTCCCTGGCAGGGGCTGTGTGGAGGCTGCACTGAACACAGAATGCTCCTGCTCCCCTTGTGACCTCAGCTGCCTTCCAGACAAGACCATGGATGGTGGTGAGTACCTGCTCTGCTGCCTCTGGCTCTGCCTTCACCTTGATTAATAATGCCCAAATTCGTGCCCTGTGACAGGGATGAAGCTCTTCTAGCAGATTATCATGAAAATGATAGATTTTCATCTTCCTCATATTTACTACTGCAAAAAAAAGAAGTGAAGTTCTCATTTGCAAACTCAGATCTACCTCAGAAACAAACACACAGAAAAAATGGGCTTGGAGGCAATTCCAAGGAGCTCTGTGCATCTAGTTCATACCTCTTGTTCTTCATAAAAAGTGAAATACAAGAGGATGTTACCTCCTTCAGAAGGTCTGAATTCAGTGATTAAATCAAGGAACTGGGAGCTAGCACAGCTCTGTGCTGGGTACCTGTCCCAGCCTCTTGCAAACTATTTCCATTAGTGAGAATCTTCACTGCAGCCACTCAGCCTTGCTGCAGAAGTGATGGTTTTGCACTTGCCCAGAGCTGGAAGAGCCCCAGGACAGGACACCTCTTGGGATGTCCTCAGCATGAATCGATCACCCAGGTTGGAAGGGACCCAGCAGGATCAAACACAGAGAGAACAAGCAGGAGAGAGCAGCCCCTTCTCTGTGGTACATGACATCCCATAACCCAGCAGGCACAAGACTTTTGTTTCTATTTTCTGCTGGAAGTTCCAAACTTTCTTCTGCCATTTGCTTTTCCTTCAGCCCCAGAGCTCTGCCAGCAGCAGGTCCCAGGAGCTGGAGTGTAGGTGGGGGCTGTGGGAGGGAAGGGTGCTGCGGGCAGGAGATGTGGCAGATAAGATGCAGTTTGCCTTTCCCCTGTGTGATTTATTCCTGCTTTACTTGGGTTTGCTTTTTTATTGCTCCAATAATTGCAAACCCTAACCCCAGTGTGCCTGAGGGTGTGCAGGGAGCAGGGGCAGAGGCAGTGGCTCAGGTGGGGCAGTCACTTTATACCCACATTAACCAGACTTGTTAACAATGCAGCTGCTACCTCTGTGCCAGAGAGCATGGCCAGAGCTGTGACAGGGCTGGGGAAGTAGCCACGGAGCTGATCCCAGGAAAGCTCTGTTCCAGGTGTAAGGAATTCAGCTGTGGAACAGATGAAATGGGAGGTGTCAGGGCTTTAAACTAGGGTGTGGAGAGGGCCCTGTGCCCCCAGCACTGCAGCAGGGCCATGGGAACCCAGGCACCTTTGGGATCCCAGTTCAGGTGCCTCAGACAGTGGCACAACCACAGGGACTATTCCCCTCTCTTCTCCTGAAGAAATTAAGATGCAGAAACTTAAACTGGCTTTTGCAAAACTGCCCCTGAGCACTGCTGTGCTACAGCTGCAGACCCTTGGCTCTCCACTGCTCACACTACTCCTCCTTTTCCAGGCAGGGATTGCTGGAATAAGCAGAGACAGATTCCACCCGTGGGAAGCCACACAGAGTGCAGCCAGTGCTGAACCTGCAGTGAGTGAGGAAAGGGGAGCTCAGGGTCTGAGAGCCTCTGGAGTGGCACTGGGGTGCAGACTGGGAGGACTGGGTGCCATGGGAGCCAGCAGGCAGATGCAAGGAGACACCATTGGCTCACTTAAGAATGAATTTGACTTGCTTATCTCTGCTTATCTTGTCTCTTGATTCACAATTTCCTACGAGGGGTGAAGGCAGAGCGTTCTGAGCTTCTGTAACAGCTCTAGGAAGCTTTCAAATCAAAGCCTTGGTTTCACTGGGGCTGCTGGCTCCTGAAGAGATGCTATCTCTCCTCTGCTGGGTACGAGCAGGGGCACTGAGCTCTTAACTGCCAATAGTCATTACACCACTCAGATGATGAACTTTTCTCAGAAAGACCCTGTTCTTTCCCCAAAAGCTGGTGGTGCAGAGGCACCAGCACATGGCTCCCTGCCTGCACGTGTGCTCAGCCGCTCCGGGCTGAAGCTTTCGCTCCGGGGCTCTGGCCAGCAGCAGAAAGTTTTTTTCACCACCAGGGCTGAGCCAGAGCAGGTTTGCTTGGCTTAGCCAAAGCTCCCTAGAGCATTCCCAGCTCCTGCTTTTCCCTCCAGCAGAGGTGAGCAGCAGCTCCTCCAGGCTGGCCCTGCTCGGGCAGAGGCTGAGGCAATGCTGCTCTCTGCAGGGTTGTGTCTCCCCAGCCCATTTAACCACCCTGCCTGCTGCTGTTTCTGCTCCTCTTTCCTCCTCTGGGGAGCATTTCTGCTACCTAAGTGTTCTTGGCTATCAGAAGCTTTTCTGGGCATACCTGGGGGGTCACTGCTGCCACAGCTGCATTCCTCTTGCTCGACATGAGTTGCTGATGCTGAGAGAGATTCAGATAACCTGGGTAGGATTCACCTGTCCAAACTCATTGACTCTTCTGCCACAGCACAGAATGAGCTGCAGCTGAACCATGCCTTGCAAGCACACATTTCTCTCCTGTTGCTCTTGGGGGAGCCTAAATGATTAATCAAAAGTCAAGGGTTGATGATCAGGGGCTGAATCCATCCCTTGTGCTCACTCCACAGAAGAAGACTCCACACTGAGGGGTTGCTGTCCCCTCTCCCCCATGCCCTCAGCTGGAGAGCAGACCTCTACCCTCCTGCATTCCCATGGAGCCATTCTCCTTCCACTTTCTCCAGGTCCTGCAGGACTGGAGCAGTTCCTCTGAGAGCCCCAGCAGACCAGTGCAGGCCCAGTTGCAGGACAGGGAACACTTCTGACTCATTTGCTGTCGTGGGTTTGTGTTGTCTTCTTATAAATTGAGGTTTCTATTTCAGCTCCTCGTGGGGACTTTTGAGAGGGGAGTTTTTCTTACTGCTTTGAGGAACAAAACTTTAGGAAAATTCCCACAGCAGAGAACTGTTAGAAGGAGGAGAGAGAGAGAAAGAGAGCAAGCTACCCAAAACTGCTTATTAAACCCTAGAACATGTCTCATTTCCTTACTGCAAGTCATCTGCCTCTGCTCCCTCCCCCATTGCCCTGGACCCCCAAGAGCACAGCAGGGAGATGCGAGCCTCAGCCAGTTTACCCCAGACTGGTGCTGCAGGGACCCGGCCAGCAGACCTGGGCAGGAGGCTCTGTGGCCTCCCAGTTCCTCTGCAAACAGAGGCTGAGGAGGGTCAGGAGGCGAGAAACAGGGCAAGCATTTCTGTATCAAAGCATTTGACATTTAAGACACTTGAAACAGCAACTGAGAGAGGGGAGGGAAGAGAATAGTGAAGCTCTTCAGAGGAACGATGCTGAAGCATTTCAGGAGCCTTAGCTGAGTCACTTGCTCAGCCCAGTTCCATCAGACACCTCACAGCACACCGAGACAAAGACCAGAGCTGCAGCTCCTCAAGGCTGAGCACCATGGACTGTTGGAGGCAGTAAGGGCTGGGCTGGCCCTGGGGCTTGAAGGGAAGATGCTAAAGGCAGAGGGGAGGATGGTAACCTGCTGAGGAGTGCTGGCCCTGGGCTGGCCATGCTGGTGCATCACTGCTACAGGGCAGAGCCATGTCCTTTGGGGAGGGAAATGCCAATCAAGCCGTGCTGGGAGCAGTGCACCCATGAAGAGGGATGGAGCCCTTCTCCTCTACCTCCTTTTCACACAGCTCCCAGGCAGTTAGTTGCCTTTGAGGCCTCAGCTCCTTCCCAGCGTGTTTGAGATGAGCCAGCAGAGGTAACGATTAGCATAAGCACAACCTCAGGAGTCCCCTGGAGCCCAGGCTGTGAAGAAGATGGAACAGCAGACTAAAGACTCCAGTGACAGAGGTGCTTTGCAGGAGCCAGGGAGCCCATGCCTGTGTCCCACTTACAGCCTAGGCTTGCTTAAGTTCCCCCAGCAGGCTTAAGAGGTTTAAGGCTTTTGGTGTATCTCCTGTGTCTAATATGTCAAAGTTTGATCAGCAGCTTGAGGGGAGAGATGGCCACACCAGGTGCTCACCAAAGCTCCTCATGCATCTGGGACAGGTCAGAGTGAAAGGCATTGGACAGAGAAAATGCAGGCAGAAGCATTTAGCCAAGCTTCTCCTTCTACCCCTCAAGCCCCTCCTTGCTACACCCCCTCCTGGTGCAAACTGCACTATTGTACTTCCAGAGTCCCCCAGGAGGACTCAGCAGGGGTGAGGGGCTCTGACCCTAACTGAGCAACAGGTGCAGGACTATAAGAGATGAAAACAAGGGGGAAAGGCAAGGGACAAACATCTAGGAGGCAGAGGGAGGAGCTCACAGGCAGGCTCTGGGGGTGAGCAGTCTGAGTGTTTTCACACGTGGCTGAGGATCTCTCACCCACACATCCCCCACATACACAAACATCTCAGGTCCCACAGCAACGGTTTGTTGTTAAGGATGCTGCCATCACTGACTCCGTGGGGGGACTCTGAGGAGGGCTGCTGTTACCTGGAGCAATGGCAGTTCCTCAGACTGGTCCGGTGGGGTACCTGACCATGGGGCTGGCAGAGGAGGGAAGGGTGCAAAGGAGCTCTGCAAAGAAACAGAGCAGAGCTGTGCACGAGAGACTGCTGAGCACCAGAGGAATTGAGTTTACAAACAGTCGGGCCTTGAGGCCACAGTCCCCAGGAGAAACAGGCAGCTGAAAGCCAAAGGCATCTCCTGCCTCTGCCCCAGCCTCCCTGGGTGATCCTGGAGCAGATAACCAGCAAGTGAGGGGCTGTGGCACAGAGACTGAGCCAGTGCCTACAGAGACACCCTAGGATGAGCAGGATGATGCTCACAACAGCCAAAGCCAGCTGCCCTCAAGGAAGGACACATCTGCTCATGCTGGGGCAGAGCTGAGGACAGCTTCAGACTTACCAGATCACCTTCTAGCCTGAGCAGCTTTCAGTCACAACTGCCTGAGGTAGATGCTGGTGTGTGCTTTAAATAGAGCAAAGAGAAAGCTTTCACTGGCCTCTGAGCCTCTGCTAACCACAGCAGGAAGAGCTGTTGGTCTGAGATTGCTCTCACCGTTGTCACATCTGGCTCTGAATTTAATTTCTCCTCCCAGCTGTCAGCATCCTCTATCTCCACATCCAAAGGCAGCAGAAGCCAACTCTGACATTTAGAGACAAGCAATAAATTTCAGACAGTTTCAGCCCTGCCTCTGCTGCCAGGAGCAGAGCTTTCTGTTCCCAGGCACTCCACTGCTGGGAACAGCTGGGCTGGATCCACTGCTCTCCCAGCTGGATGCTTTCAGTGGGCTGAGTGTGTTCCACCCTCCTAGCACACAGCAAGGCACAGGAGATGTGCTGCTGACTGTGGGAAAGCAAAGGCTGTATAAAAAACACTGGGAAGACTGAGCAGGAGTGAAGTGTCCTTAGCTCTCAGTCTTCAGAGGTGAAACTGGAGAGGCCAGGACTCCTGAGTCTTGATCTGTGCTCTGACAGTCATTTGTTGTGCAGCCCTGGGTTAACCTCTGGGCATCTTCATGGGGTTTTTAGCTTAACCAGCTGTGGGGAGCTTGGCAGGGTTGAGAATGTCACAGTCAGGTTTGCTACCACTGCTTGTTCAAAGTAAGCATCATCTGGAAACTCCCCAGGCAGCCACTAACAGTGTCTCTTCCTTCTGCAGGCAAGCAGCTCAAGGCCACTCTTGTTTTCAGCCTGCCTCTGCTTTTTCAGGTAAGATGTTAACAACACCCTCGCTGAAACCCAGCTGCACCTGTGCTGTGAGCCAGGAGATCTCAAATATTGTCAGGCCAAAAGCAGCCAGAGCCCTGCTGAGCTGTGGGGCAGGGCTGGGATCCATCCCCCCAAGGTGGGTGGTGAGACAGCAGAGCAGGGCTGGAGGCCAGAAGGAAAACAACCCAGAAGAATGAAAACAAAGAACAGAAGCAGTGACACAGACTGGGGCTGGCAGGAGGGCTCAGGCTTAGAACCAAGGCTTCTGCTAGCAACAACATGAGTTTTTGGGGGAAAGACAAGAGGAGCCTACACTGAGTGCTTGGGGAGAGCTACTCATTGCTCCCTGCAAATTCCTGGTTGCAGTTCTGGGCTCTGACTGAGGTCAGTGTGGAAGAGCTGACATGTCCAAGAAGGAAGAGTTCAGCATCTTCCTCCACCTATTCCTGCTCAGAGTAAACCCAAAGCAGGAAGGAGAAGCTAACACCCTGAGCTGTGCCATGACCTGCTCCTGAACCATGGGCCAGACCCCAGCCCTCCCCCAGCTCAGGAGCAGCCTCAGCCATGCCACAGCCCCCAGAGGCTCAGCACAGCAGGGAGAGGTTTGCAGCCTCTCTTTTCCCTTTCGCTTCTGGTGGAAGGCAGGATGTGGTGAAAGCCAAACCTGCCGAGATGGAGAGTGCACAGAGATAGTCAGTGATAACAGGAGAGGTATCCAGGGGAGACCTTTCATCTCTGCACCATGGAGATCAGGTACTGGGGACTAATAAGTCACACAACAGCAGTGCACAGATACCACAAGCTCACTCTGCCCTGTAGGTTATGGCAGTGTAGGAAGATGAAACTAGGATATCAGAACTTAAATCAGGGGCAGGGACCCGAATGAGACAGTGACAACATGTCCACACCAGCAGGGTAACAGCTTGCTGCTTCCCTCACTCTGTTTCCTCCTGGTTTCATTGACACCTCAAATAATTTAGCAGGGCAAACAGCCCAGGGAGGCTCCGGTCTTATCTTCCCACAGAGCCCTGTGCTCACAGGCTTCCTCCTCGCTGGGGGAACAGGGTGGCAGCAGGGCTGGGAAGCCTGGGAGGACACTGGTGCTCACCACCAGTTACAAAGACAACCACTGTAGCCTCCTTCCAGCACCTGCACAAGTAAGAAGGGAATGGGAGCAGCAGGAGGATCTCAGGTGGGAGTGAGGGAGGGAATACTGCAGCTTGGAGAGTCAAGGGGAGATGTTAATCCCAGCTGAGAGGAGGAGAAGGCTGAAGCACAGATTGCTTCTCCCCTTTTATCTGGCAGCTGACAGAGTACATCCTGGAAAGCAGCCACACGTGTGAGAGTTTGGAGGTGTTGCTCTGGCTGAGCCCTAAACGTTTCTCATGGAATTCCCACTCTGAGCCCCCAAACCACCCAAATCCTCACATCTTTATGGGAAGCATTTTCATCCACCAGACCTCGCCAGCTCTGCTGCTGGTGTTGGCAGGAGCCAAGGCTTGGGAACTCCCTGGGACTCCTCCTGCTCCCTCCCCAGCACGGGAGCCCTCCCACCACTCCTCTCTTCTTCCCTCTCCTAGTTCTGCACCGGGAACAACGTCACTGATTACTATGACTTCAACAGCACCATCGACTACAGCTTGTTCGAGACCCTGTGCGAGAAGCAGGACGTCCGCAACTTCCGCGCCGCCTTCCTGCCAGCCATGTACTCGCTCATCTGCTTCACAGGGCTGCTGGGCAACGGGCTGGTCATCATCACCTACGTCTACTTCAAGAGGCTCAAGACCATGACAGACATCTACCTGCTGAACCTGGCTCTGGCAGACATCCTCTTCCTGCTGACCCTCCCCTTCTGGGCCACCAGCGCAGCCCTGCACTGGCTGTTCGGGGAGTTTGCCTGCAAAGCCGTCTACTGCATCTGCAAGATGAGCTTCTTCAGCGGGATGCTGCTGCTCCTGTCCATCAGCATCGACAGGTACTTCGCCATCGTTCAGGCTGCCTCGGCACACCGCTTCCGTCCCCGGATGATATTCATCAGCAAGGTCACCTGTGTCCTCATCTGGCTCCTGGCCTTCATCCTCTCCATCCCCGAGCTGGTTCACAGCGGTGTCAACGACTCAGGGAAGCATCCTCGTTGTTCCATCATCGCTAAAGACTTGCAGGCCTTCAACGCTGGCGTCAAAGTGTCCCAGATGATTTTTGGCTTCTTGTTTCCTCTAGTGGTCATGTCTGTCTGCTACCTCATCATCATCAAAACCTTACTGCAGGCTCGCAACTTCGAGAAGAACAAAGCCATCAAGGTCATCATCGCCGTGGTAATCGTCTTTGTCGTCTTCCAGCTGCCCTACAACGGGGTCATGCTGGCCAAGACCATCTCTGCCTTCAACCAAACCAGCTCCTGTGAGGAGAGCAAGACCCTTGACGTGGCAGATGACGTGACCTACACCCTGGCCTGCTTCCGCTGCTGCCTCAATCCTTTCCTCTACGCCTTCATCGGCGTCAAATTCCGCAACGACCTCTTCAAGCTGCTGAAGGAGCTTGGCTGCCTGAGCCAGCAGCGCCTCTGGCAGCTCTCCACCTGCCGCGACAGCAAGAGGTTTTCCTTCGCCATGGAGACAGAGACAACCACCACCTTCTCCCCCTGAGCTCAGCTCCAGGCAGGCTCTGACCACGCTGGACAGTTTCCTACACCTCCTCCGTTCTGAATTACTGGTAGAGCTGTGAGGGTGTTGGAGCCCTGGCCCAGGCTGCCCAGAGAGGCTGGGGAGTCTCCTTCTGGGGAGAGATTCCCAAGGCAGCTGGAGGTGATCCTGGGCAAGCTGCTGTGGGTGCCCCTGCTGGAGCAGGGGGGTTGGACTGGATGATCCCCAGAGGTCCCTTCCAACCCCCTCCATGCTGGGATTCTGGGGATTCTCTGGATCACAGGTTGAAACCCATTGCTCTACAGACATGAGAATTAAAATCAGCCTTCTAAGGCAAGAATTCAATTAGCTGGTTAGGAGATAATGCTGCCAGTGAGATAGCTGCCATCATAATTAAATACGTTCTCCCTCATAACCCATCTGGCTGTGGGGCATGGAATCTTGCCAAGAGCTGGAATTCAGGAAGCAAGCACATTCTGCTCCATATTCCCTGTCTGTACTGAGGGAGGATCCTGTCCAAGCCCTTAACACTCTCCTAACACCCACGTAACGTGTCCAAAGATGCTGCTTCTCTGACACATGGAACAGGAGGTTACAACTGACACTGTCCAGCCATGTGTTCCTGGTCTGATCCTACAGACCTCAGCCAGGCAAGACACTCAGCTCAGGAAGACTTTGCCAGAGCAAGGAGCACCCACAACAGAAGGTCTTCTCGCTGTCCTTCATCAGTAACAAGACATTCCTGATGTATACTCAGATATGTAAAGCTGCTTTACACAGAGGAAGTTAAAGATGTGCATGAATGTGCCCTGAAATACACTGCTTTGACCAAAACCTGCCTTTTTTGTGCCAAATGCATTCACCTAACTTATTCCAACAAGGACAATTGCTTCCCCAGAACATGCAGTTGGACCTGCTCTAGATAAAAGCCATTGCCCAGGTCTTCACTGACTAGATCTGTCCTAGATAGGACAACCTGCAGCTGGTTCCACACAAAGATACTGAAGGCATCATCTGGAAAAGCTCCTCATCTGGTGCCTCCTCATCAGGACAGGGAGGACTGGAGTGCAGGGTGGTTTGTGACATCCAACAGGCACAACCAATCTGCCACTTGTTTAGATGAATCATGTTAACATGAACTTGAGATTCCCCAAGGTCTGAAAACTGACTGTGTTTTGCTGTTTGTGGGAGATAAGTTATAAACAATAAAAAACCCAACAAACCTTTGGTTTTCCATTGCATTTCCTGCACAGGATGGATCTTGGATCCTGCATGGACCAGGGTGGTTCAGTCCTGCCCAGAGCTGTCTGGTGACCAGCCCAGCTTGATGCCAGTTCTGCATGAAGCAGCTCTGCAAGGAGCGTGTAAAATAAACTGAATAGAAAAGAAACCCCTTGGCTCATTTCATCTGCTGATGAACCATGCAGTAGGGAAGTCCCCAGCAGGTTAAGGAAAAGCCTGCTTTAATTACTGACCCAAGAGCTTCACCCTGGCTCCACTCAGTGGCTACTGAGCAACCTTTCCGTCTAACATTTGTTGTCCTATTTTGGTGTTCACTTTCACATTAAAGAGGGTCAGTAATGAAACACCACATTACTATGCAGACTGCTCCCAGGGCAGGCAGTGACCACAGCACTGGTGGCCAGAACATCTACAGTCAAGGGGGGAGCAGCAATGCTACTGGA
This sequence comes from Galbula dea, assembly GCA_013399015.1. NCBI lineage: Eukaryota > Metazoa > Chordata > Aves > Piciformes > Galbulidae > Galbula > Galbula dea. The sequence continues at coordinate 954,062 of VWZX01011114.1, forward strand.
GATGAGCTGGCTCCAGCCCCAACAAGCCAACGTGGCAGGAGTGAGGTGCCCAGAACATTCCTGCCTCACCACCCTGGTTCATCTGTGCCTCAGGGCACGTGGAGATATGAAGTCTATTGGTAATCACAACCATGGACTCAGAGGAAAAGACAGCAAAGAAAACCAGAAAACATGAAGTTGACACTTGAGTGCCAAACCCAAGGGCTATTTCTGCTGACCCAGCAAGGCACAGCTCTCATGGCTTCTCCCTAGAGAGAAAGCACTGAGTGAGCTTCAGCATCCATCCCGAGGCTCAAGCAGTGATAAGCTGCACCTCAAGACCACTGCACCATGATAGAGCTCTAAGTAACAGCAACCTAAACACAAAGCTCCTTAAATAAAGATTAGGTCTCCCTTACCACAGCCAGGGCAGAAGCCTCCAAGTCCAAGGAGCTCCCTGGGGAGAGCTGCAGCTGCTGAAGCAGGAGCTGTCAGGGAGAGGTATGAAACAGACCTGGGGGTGAGCAGAGACTCACCCTCTTCTAACACTTCTGTGCTCCTGAGAGGTGCTGAGAGCAGGCTCTGAAGAGGAAACTTCCTGAATTTTAAGAGAACAAACTCCAGCCCTAATGTAAGTCAATAAAACTCAACCCACCCAGCAACCACCCAGGGTCACACCTTAGGCCACAAGTACCCCAGCCAAAGCACTCAAGACCCTGTTACAGATTCATTTCTGGGATGGATTTAACCTGTCTTAGGACCTTTCACAGCTCACTGGAGGACTGGGGCTGATCTCAGTCTTAAATCTTCTTCAAAAGGTCAATTAAAAAAGCCTGGTCCTCCTTACAGAAAGAGCAACAAACTGCATTGAAAGCAGGTGGGACATCCAGCACCCAGTCAGTCAGAGGGGCTCCAGGGGGTCCTGCAAGTCCTCCTCTAGTGGGAAACCTCGTCTGGCTCAGAAGCTCTGTACTCCTCATTGCCCCCAGTAGAGGTTTGCTGCAATCATTTCTCCTTCCCTGCCAGTTCTGTATGTACATGTGCTCATGTGTATTTAAGTGATGGCTTAAAACCCTGAGTGCCAAACAGATCTGGGCTGGAGGGCAGCTGGAACATGAGGGAGATCAGTCAGAATGAGTTGTCACTAAATGGAGTAGCTCCCATCCACCTCAGAGGGGATGCTGACCTCTCCCTTCTCCTGCTGACCCAGGCACTGCTTCCCACCACCTGCTGCTGACAGAACTGGTTCATATGATGGTGAAGGGGAAGCTTCTCCAAGCAGGGCTGTGGTTTCTGCTGTGCCACCTGGGCAGCTGACAGAGGGAAGTCCTTGTCAGCCTAAGAAAGAATGAGCTGGGGAGAAATGAGGCAAACAAACCCTAAAAATAATGCACATGGGTGATGAGGAAGGGTGGTGGCACGCTGCAACCAACAGAATAGCTGAGGGTGGGCTCTGGTTTCCTCTCCCCACATCATCTGAGACATGGAAAAATAACTGCAGCTCCTGTTCTGGGGTGGAGGTGTCAGATCTCAGGGGAGAACCTTCTAGCTCAGCCAACTCTCCTCTGCTCCAGCTTATCCAGATTGGCCTCACCTGAGGACCACCTCCCCCAGGAAGAGCCAGTGGTGAGTTCTCTCTCCACACCAGGGGACTCCTCCCCTCCTGCCTGAGCCACTCTAGGAGGGATCTGGGGAAGCTTAACTCAGCTGAAACCTCGGCTGCCCCTTGCCCATATCATCACAACAAGTAGCTGGAAGAGCCTAACCAGCCTGAAAAGCAGTGACTGTGTGGATTAGAAGGTGGCAGGAGCAGCTCAGAGCCTGTTGCTGCCACAAAGGATGGGACAAGAAGATGCTGTTGGAATATAAAGAAAAATAACTAGATAAAGGCAGCATCATGGTGACTTTAATGCCAGCAGCACAATCCCCTGCTAGAGCAGCTTCTCCTCCCTACAGCCCCCAGGGTGGGGAGAGCATCCTGGGGGCTGGAGGAGGGAGGAGAGTGGATGTGAATGGATGTGCAGAGTGAGGAGTAACTCCGGCTTTGCAGTGGTTTGCAGCAAGGGCCAGAAGTCCATCACTCAAGGTATGGATGAGAGAGATGGAAGATGAAAAAAGGAGGCTGAGGGGGGCTGGGGGGAAATGATTCCTATCAGTATTTGCTCCCTGCCAGACCTTCTGCTGCCTGCCTGCCCTGGCACAAGCCTCAGGAGGGGCCCTGCATGGTTCCACCCAAAGGATACATGCCCAGGGTACCTCCAAGGTTTGCAGGGCTGCAGCAGAGGCAGTGTTGGGGGAAAGGAAGCTCTCTCTGATCCCATGGTTGAAACTTCAGCCAAGACTGAGGGAACACAGGCTGTATCCTTGGCTCTGCTCCCCAGGGACCCGAGTCAATCTGCACATCCTCTCCAAGGACTAAACCAGAGGGAACCTGTCACGGGAGTACCTGCCTCTGTCACTGCCTTTGGGAGCCTTCTCACCCTCTCCCTGACACAGAGAGGACCTCAGGTGTTGAGGTTTTGCCCAGAGATGCCCAGTTCCCAGCTCTGGCCTGGCCTCCCAGGACAATCATTGCTGCCTTTTGCCTTTCAGGGAGACCCCAGCTCTTGACAGAGCTGAGAGTTACCCAAGCAGGGTGTCCAGCCTTGACCTCAAACCAACTCCTGTCCCTGCCACAGCTCATTACAAAACAAATAAACCCCAACCTTATTCAGGTCTTAACAAGTGTGGAGACTTTCAGTTCACCTCCAGCAGAAGCATGGCAGATGCTGAGCCCGGATCCAGGCATGAGGTCATGTATTTGTCATTGCTGAGCCCATGCAAATCGCCAGCCTGCAGGAACCGAAACTCTGACTTCCCTCCCTGCTGCTTTGGGTTTCTTTAATTCAATTGTCTAATTTAAGAGAGCAGCAGATATTTACTTGCCTCTCTCTGCTGCTGAGCAGTGTTGCACAAACCCCTCACTCTTGGGTGGTTATGGGCTTAGCTGGGAAGTCTCTGTGACTGAAAGACAACTCTCGTGTCCAGAATCCTGCAGGAGAGGAAGAGACCAAACAATTCCCAGTGCAATAGATAGTCCCAAAGGACTTCCAGCATTGGAGCCCTCACAGACCTACCTGTACCAAAATCAGAGCTTCTCCCCCTCACTCTAGTTCCTTCTTCTGTTACTAGGAGCATGGTCTAAGATCCACTGAAAGCAGCAGCTTCATGCAGCCTCTGCACTGCCTTGGGAGCTGCTATGGATTCTCCGTCCTGTGCAGTATGAGGGAGGAGACAAGAGGAGGTAAAACCCCACTGGGTCCACACATGCAACAAGTGTGCTTCAGGAAAGCACAGGAAGGAGAACACACCGTGGGTGCTCTCTCCAAGCACTGAGAGTCTTACTGGATTTGCAACAGGAGCAGATGGGTTTCATGTGGCTGTCTGCTAAGGCTTGGAGAACCCCAAAACTGCTGCAGGAGCCCTGTGCAGGGACAGGATGGTGACAGGTAGTGCTGCTTTTCAGCCCTCTCCTGTCCTGGAGACTATGGAGCAGTGTGAAATCCCAAAGCTGAGCTCCTCTGGGACATTGTCCTGCTTTATGCTCATGGAATGACCAAATCCCAAGTGGCTGAATGCAAGGTGCTTTTAAAGTGCTGTTACCTAGCCAGGTAGTACAAAATAAAGTCCTCACAAGCACAAGCAACTCAGGAGTCAAAATGCTTTTCCAAGACTCCTTCAACCTTCATTTCCTAGAGCCACCACAGCTTCTACATCCCACACACCCAACACTCACTCTGAATATGATGTTGAGTTGAACACCCAGAACCCCTTTGTCTTACCAAGTCATCGCTGGTGACTTCCTCAGACCCTGGCCCCCTGAGCCTTGCTTGTGGTCTAGAAGCTTCAGCATTCTGCTTTACCAACCTGAACTGAAGGAAAGGGCAGTAAATGTTCCCCAGTGCAGCAGGAGCATCCTGCCCCACCACAGAGGGGCACTTGGGGTGCAAAGGCCTCTGCTCTCTCTGGTTTGTGGTGTCCCTAGGACAGGAGCCAGCACAACCCTACAGGGTTCTCCAGCAAACTCAACTGCTCTGCACCTCGCCACCAGGGAATCAGCCAAGTGCACATGACCGTTTGTGTGAAGGAGGTGTGAAGGCAATGCACCAGGTCACCTCTGCAGACATCTCCCAGCAGAACTGGTTTCAGGCTCCAGGGGCTGGAGCAGCAGAACTCAACACCACCAGAGCCAGAGCTCACCACTGGAGCTGCACAAATAGAAGCTCATGTTTTTAGGGGAGAGTTAACTGATTCCCTTGGAGATAATTTGTTTCTTCTTCTAAGTTTTGGCCACACCAAGCAGTGAGAAAGAATCTCTACCCCCGTGCCAGGGCGGGGAGGGGGAGAAGGAAAACAAGTCTCTCTCTGGATGACTAACACAGCCAGCAGCGATTGCCACGCTGCAGCTCAGCCCTGCTCTTCACCAGGGAGTTGCACAAGACTCCTTTGAAGAGGTTAGCACGTTCACAGTCATTCTCTGCCTTGCCAGAAGGTCACAGGTAGCTATCATGCCTCTGCTCAAACTTCACCACCCAACTGCGTGTAGAGGGTGAGAACCCCTGCCCCTCACAGAGCTGCCCCCCAGCAGCCATGGCTCCCTCTGGGCTTTGGGTGGGATAGCAGCAGACCTAGCAAGCCACCAGATCCCTACAAGAACTCCTCAATGTCTTTACTGCCAGCACCTTCTGGAAGAGCTCCACACCCACCTCCAGATGAGCAACCCCTCACGTGCCAGTGCTGCCTGCACAAGCTAACCAACAGCCAGGGGCATGCAGCCCAGACCTGGAGGCTGTTTTGAAGTGTGCTGCAGATAAACAACAGACAAGGTCTCCACACCACCACAAGCACGACCTGAAACACTGCCAGAGCCTTCCTCCTCTGCTGGGCATCCTGTCTGGGGCATTACAGGGGCTGCAGCTGCTGAGCATGCACTGGCCATGCCAGCTCACCCTGAGACTGAGGAGGTGCTGGAGCATTGTCCTACAGCACCCCACAGCTGCCCCAGCACCTGGGCCACTGCTGTACCTGCACCAGAGGGCATGAGATGGGGCACCAGTGAGACATCAGTTCTGCAGAAGAGTCTCTGGGGACTTGGGGCCCACCCCAGAGATCTGTTCCTAAGCTACATCATAGACCACACAGAGCATCACAGCCTGGTCTGCACCAGCTCATCCCTGCCCCACAACCTGCTGGCTGACATCCTGGGCAGCTGGAGACTTTCTCCCTAGGGATCATGGTCCAGCCCCCCTGTCAGGAGCAGCCCAAACCCAGCTGTGTCTCAGGTGTGCTGCTGTGAGTGCCACCACAGCTTCCCTCCAGCCACACAAACACACGTGGCAGAAAGCAGCAGGAGATGCAGAGGGGAGCTGGGATGTGTCTGAGACACCTCCTGGCTCCAACAGCTGCCCATGCCTTCCAGATCCTGTAGGCTACTCTGGGAAGGAGGGAGGTACCTCCTTGCCAAGCAGTAACAGTGATCTTCAGCTTGGAATTTAGTTCCCTTTATAAGCAGCGATACAAGAGTCTTTCCTCTCAAGACATTTCCTCCTACAAACATCCATCAAGCCTCTCATGGCCTCAAGCACTATGAGATGAAGCCTCAGTGAGTAGTAACCAAGGTGAAACCCTTCCTTCTCCTTCCTGCAAGGGGAAGCCATCTGAAGGCCAAAAAAATACAGATGATATGCACAGAGAGGTAGCAGAAGGCATCCCCACAACATACAGACCCTAGGTGATAACCTCTGGAAAGGCATCACAAGTGACCAGCAGCACATCCAGAAGCAGCCCATGGTCACAGTCCCCTTGTGGCTGTGGCCATCACACAGTGACCAGCAGAGACAGAAAGGTGGGAGAGCAGGGGCAGGATCTCCTGCCCTCACCCCCCAGGAAGGGAAAGCTCAGTCTCTTCTCGGGAGAAGGCTCCCAGCCCAAGCTCTGATTTCTGGGCAGGGCCTGGCTAAGTCCAGAAATGCTGAGGACCAACCTCAGGCCTCACCTTGAAAGCTGCTGACACCATGTGGGAAGGGCTGAGAAATGCTCCCCAACAGACACCTTCCCACACCCACCGAGCTGGGACTGCAGGAAAACTGACCCTGGAATAGGGGTGTGGCTTCAGCCAGGGCTCTCCAACCCTGCTGAGGTCCTCTGGGGCAATCAGGCTAGGAAAGCTGAGTCAGTTTAGTTTGGTTTAATTTGGACATACTGGAAGTGATTTTTAAGTGGCTTTGACAGAAGAGTTGGGGTGGGAAGGGACCTTTCAAGCTCATCTGGTCCGAGCTCCCTGCAGTCAGCAGGGACATCTCCAGCTGGCTCAGGTTGCTCAGAGCCCCAGACAACCTGACCTGGAGCTGGACTGTTTCTCAGATAACAGACAAACGGGCTTATTTCAGCCACCGATTTCCCAAGGGGTGGCCAAAACCCTGAGAGGCTCTTCCCACAGAGCTGCACTTGGAGCATCCTCCAACCTACCCAAGGCATTACACAAACTTTGGTTTGTTTTTATAAAGCCTAGCACCGAGGCAGTTGCTGCTTTCAGAGCATACTTCAGACCTTCTCCACCAGACACAGCCGCAGTGCTCCCTCCCTGGGATGCTCCTCAGCTCTACAGGGGCTCCACCAGCCAAAATCTCCAGAGTGCTCATGGCAGGGCTCAGAGATGGAGCTGGCAGCAGGAGTGACTGTCTCCATTTCAGCTTCAAACGTGCCTTCTGCAAACTAAACCCTTCCTGGCTCCACGTGGGTTGGTTCTGATGATGCCTCTTTCCTCTGTTTGCACAGAAAAGTCCTTTCTTTGTGGCTTTCTGCAGAAGTTAAATGAACAAAACAACAAAGACTGCCCCACCTCTGCAGATGGCTCTCACCTGAAGGGGATGCAGCCCACGCTCCACCCACCCAAGCCAGAAAGAAAGAAACAGACAAGTGACATCAGCTCTGTTATCAAGGAAAGTTTCCCCACACCCCCTCACAAAAACACCTCAAGTTTGTTCCCCAAGATGCTGCCAACTCGCTGCTCCCCCACAAAACAGCACATGTGAGCAGATCAGGAACCAGACATCCCTCCCAGCCCTCAGAGATGTTTTGCTAGACATCATCTAAAGACCATTAAAAATGAGGCTGAGTGCAGGGGCTATGGAATTCCTGCTGTCTTCTGGGAAACATCCAAGCAGACCTCAAAAACCAGTGACAGCAGATGACACCTTGCCTGAGCACCAGGCTCTGTTGAGGCAGGAAAGAGCAATGCCATCCCTGGAGGGTTATGTGAGGGCTACCCCCAGAGCAGCCAAGGTCACGTTCTGAGCTGAGTCCTACCACCACCACCCAGGATAGGTGGATTTGATCAGCCAAGCACCCAGGTGCAGGCACAGGCACCATGAAACAACAAGACTTCAAAGAGCTGGCAGCAGGGAGTGGTGTGACCCTGGCTGTCCCTGCTCTGAGGGACACTCACCTGCTCTGGCAGTGCTGAGGGAACTGCACCTGGCTCTTGGTGCTGCCATTGTCCTCACAGAGCACTAGGTGCTGTGCCCTTGAAGGGGGACACGGCACAACTGCAGAGCTCTGGGGGAAAACATCACCATTCGAGGACAGCTGTGTCCTAGTCTCCTGGGCCAACCTCCAAAGAAGCTGGGAAAGAAAGAGAAAGAAAAGGTTTTGAACCCAGATCTTTCCCATCCCAGGCTTGACAGTGGAGAAGGAAGAGACTTAAGCGGAGATGCAGGACGAGGCTGCTGCAGCAGCAGAGCATGCGAGGAGCATGGAGCAGAACCAGCTGCTGTCTCACCCAGCTTCAGCCTCCTCCCGTCCTGGAGTGCAGGGAGAAAGCATCAGCATTTGCACCCAGCTGGGGTGGGTTAGCCTCGCGCTCATTAGCCACCTGGCCATTAGTCACGTGCTCATTATGTGGGTAATTAATGTGCGCTCGTTAGCCACATATTAAGCACCGGGAAGCAATTAGCACCTTCTTCAGCCGGGCAGGTGAGAAGTGGCTCCCCATGGCTGGGGCTGCTGAGAGCTGCTGCCACTGGAGGGCAACCAGAGACCACTGGATCTCTCACACCCCTGAACCTCGCTCCGAGAAGGACACTGAGGTGTTGGGAGTGTGTCTAGAAAAGGGCAATAAAGCTGCTGAGGGTTTGGGGCATAAGGCTTGTGAGGAGCAGCATGTCATGCCTGCCATGTGGGCCAGGTCCCCCCTGCTGCCAGGGTCCAGCCCCAGCAAGGGTCTGAGGGAGCTGCTGGTGTTATCTAGCAGAATTGGGATGCTGGGAAGCCAGAACGTGTGGTACTCCACGTCCTCCAAAGCAGTGGCACTGGCACCCTGATGTCCCCTCCTGCCTGCCCTGGTGGTCGTGCCTGGAATGCAGATCTTCCTCCCTTAGCGTTTGCTGAAGCTGTGACCCCAAGGGGTGTCTGCAAGTGGCAGCCTCAACTAGCGTGGAAGTGCCAGTGATCTGTTCACTGCTCTCTCTCTCTTCAGGACAGCTTGTCTGCCTCCCAGGAGAGTCATCACAGCTCCATTAGAGTCCATTAGCAGCTTCCTTGCCTTTAGCCCTGAAGTGGCTTTAGCACCGGGGAAAGGTGTTGTGGTGGCAGTCCTGGAGGCAGGAGCCTGCTGGCAGCACAGCTCCAGCAGGGAGAGGAGCTGGATGCAGGCAGAGCAGCTCCACAGAACCTGCCCTGGCCACAGGCAGCCATGGCTCTGGGCAGGAAGGAACCAGGGGGCCTCTTCTCCTTCCTTTTCCTGCAGGCTTGGACAATAGCAGAGACAAAGGCATGGAAGAGAATCGTAGAATCATCAGGTTGTTTTGGTTGGAAGAGACCTTTAAAATCACCAAGCCCAACTGTTAACCAGCACTGCCAGGTCACCACTGCACCATGGCCCTCAGCACCACATCTCCAGGGCTTTAAACCCCTTAAGGGATGGTGACTCACTCCACCACTGCCCTGGGCCAGGCCTTGATGACCCTTTTGGGGAAGAAATTGTTCCTAATATCCAACCTGAACCTCCTCTGGTGCAACTTGAGGCCATTTCCTCTTGTCCTATCACTAGTTCCCTGGGAAAAGAGACCAACCTCCACCTGGCTCCAGCCTCCTCTCTGGGAGTTGCAGAGAGTGAGAAGGTCTCCCCTGAGCCTCCTCTTCTCCAGCCTAACCAAGCCCAGTTCCCTCAGCTGCTCCTCACAACACTTGTGCTCTAGACCCTTCACCACCTTCCTTGCCCTTCTCTGGACACACTCCAGCACCTCCATGTCCCTGGAGTGAAGGAGGAATGAACTACCTACATCAAACCCAAGAGGTTTTTAATACTGTGGTGTCTGACAGACACAGCTCACCCTGCAGAGGAAGGGTTAGGCATGCTAGTGCCTTGCTGTGAGCTGTCTCTGCTCTTGGGCCACTGCTGCCATGGCCTGGCTGTCCCAGGTGCAGAACATCCCTGAACCAAGGGGAAAGCTGCAAAAAAATATCTCAGGAGCATGTGGGACAGGAATGGATGGGGCTGGTACTGAGGGCTTTGGCCAGGACAAAGAGGAACCTCTCTCACTGGGGACTGGCTCAGCCTGGGGACCACGGGCAGAGCAGAGCTGGCACCTCCCCAGCCCAGAAGCCCTGTGGCCATGGCAGCAGTCAGAGAAGGGCACTGCAGGCCAGGAGAAAGCATGCTGAGCATTTGGCCCTGCTGGACCCTGTCCTGGACTGGAACAGCCTTCCATAAATATCAAAATGCTTTCAGCATGACAAGTGTCAGCAGCTGTGAGTCAGCCTTTTGCAATGCTTCCAGTCAGACAAACCATGGGCTCATTGTCTCTGGGTCCCCTGGAATGTGAGGCACACAGAAGCCCACCCCAGAGGTCCAGCTACTTCCTTGGGCTGCAGACAAAGGCAAAGCAAGCACCTTGGGAGCCCCAAGGCCATGATGTGTGCCCAGGCTATGGAGGATCCCAGGGGGAGATGCCACTTTCCAGGCAGCACTTGAGCACTTTGTGAGTGGCCAATGTGTGGCTCAGTGCAGAAAGCAGATCCTGAGAGCACATCCAGGGGAGATCTGGGAACAGCTGCTGCAGGAGTGCTTAATCCTCACTCCCTCAGAGGCTGCTACAGACCTCAGTGGATTTCAGCCATTGTAAGCTGGAAATGCTCATGTGCCTACCCAAACACAGCTGCAGGGAGGTACTGCACACCCTCCCCACTGCACTGTCCCACTCACAGCCCCTGGCAGCCCTCCAGCACCCAACAGTTCTCACCTATCTCACCATCCTTGCCCACTTGATCCCAGTAATCCCACAATAATCAGCCCATTCTTCACTGCTGCACCCATCCGGAGGCCCTCAACAATAAACTGCCTCTGCCTTTCCCCTTCCTGCCCCATCCCTCCTTTCATTCCCATTAGCACTAAGAGCTGTAATTAAGGTCGCTGGCTGTGCCCTGGCTGCAGGAGGGTTTACAGCCTTTTCAGTTGAGCAGCTATGGTGTAATTCCCCCGGAGTGCCAATCCCTATCAGGTGCTGGCTTGGGGCATTGCAGCCTGAGCAAACAATGCTGATTGTGGAGAGGAAGAGCAAGTGTGGGGAGCAATTGTTCTCCTCCAGTTCACCTTGATAACCCAGACGCCAGCTCCAAGACAAAAGGTGTTTCATGGCTCCAGTGTTGCAGGAGTCTCATTCCTGGAAAAGGGATGTTAGGGGAATGGTGATACTGGGTTTGTGGCCAGAGGAGGGCAAGGAAGCTGGGGAAGGGTCTAGAGCACAAGTGTTGTGAGGGGCAGCTGAGGGAACTGGGCTTGCTTAGCCTGGAGAAGAGGAGGCCCAGGGGAGACCTTCTCACTCTCTGCAACTCCTTGAGAGCAGTCACCATCCCTGAAGGGGTTAAAAAACCTGTGGATGTGGCCCCTCATGACATGGTTCAGTGGCATGGGGGTGCTGGATTGGCAGTTGGACCTGAGGATCTCTGGGGTCTTTTCCAAACTAAATGATTCTATGAGAATGCAGCCCTGAGGAGGGGGATAGTCCACTGGTCACACTGGGAAGAGCTGGGATCCATTTCCTTTCCTTCCTCTACCCACCATGAATCTTCAGGCAAATCTCCTGCCTGGGAGAAGAAAACTTTCCCATGATGGTTTAGCTGAAAGCTGTCAACAGCTCTAGCTCAGAGGTTAATGTCTCACCTCTGGCAGTGTAGAAATGCTTCTGCTGAGAGGTGACAGGTGTGATGCCTTCACCCCAGCTCTGCACCACGGACAGGCTTTGTGCCATAGGCCCAGCTCCCAGCTGGCTTTGGGGACCATCACCTTGGATTTCCTGACAGCAGTTAGAGGCTCAGCAGCCCAACTAATTGTCTTTCCCAAAACCTTATGTGTAACTACCCACAACGTGTGAGCTGCTGACCCTGAGCCTGACCCAGGGCAGGGCATCCCTCATGGCTGGTCACCCTCTGGTTTCTGCAGCAGCTGCTGCCAGCAGGTTCCTCTGCCCATCTCTGCTTATCTGCAGGCCTGGCAGAGGGCAGAGGGATGTGCCCCAGGCCTGTGCCTGAATGCCAGGGAGATTCTGGGAGCAGCCAGGGTGAAGGGGTGAGGGCAGCTCTGTGGGGTCCCTCCCACAGTGACTCACTATCAAACAGAGAAGCTTCTTTCAGACAGTTGAGGATTTTGCATTGAAAAGGAAGCAGACTCCTTAGGATCTTGCTCTGCAGAGGAGAAGCCTCTGTGTCCTTGGGCACACATAAACACAAACATCTCCAGGATTTCTCCTCCAAGAGAGCCTTCACTCAGCAGTGCAGCTCCTGCTGGGCTAGCCAGGAGCCAGCTGAGAGTGTGAACCAGCTTATGGCCTTTAATGATGGAACTGCTTCTGGCTTACTGGGGCAGGGTGAGTCCTGCTGCCAGGCAGCTCAGCCTGGGAGTGACCAGGACAGTCTCCTCTGAAAATCCCTGGGATTTAGTGCTGATAGTTACAGCAATGGCTCTGAGGGTGTTATTTTCCAGGCAGTATCCCCACAGCCCTGCCTCACTGGTCACGTACAGGACTGTGGAAGTGCCAGCTGAACCATTGCTAACGTGCTCCTTGGAGGTGTCCATCCCTGTTCTGGCTCTGACTGCCTGGGAGCAAAGCCTGAGGCAGCACACAGGGACTGGGGAGACTCAACTGTAGCTGCAAGAGAGGAGGGAGCATCATCACTGCTCCTCTGGAAACATGATGCTGTGGTTCCACACCTGGCCTGGAAGGTCTTCTGCTAGCCCATGGTCGACGCCTTTGCACCAGGCTGCTGTGGAGTTAACAGATGTCTGGCACCAGCCCTGGGCAGGTACCTGAGAACCCCAGCTTACAGAACCCCCTCAAACAACCCAGCTGAGGGTCCCCCAGGACTCTGCTGAGGGAGATGGCCTCCAGGGCCAGCACAAGTCTCTGATGACTAGCTGCAAGGCGATGGTGTCACTCAGATAAAATCCATCTCTGGTGGAGAGCCAGGTGGTTCCATGACTCAGTTGGTGTCTTACATCAGTGGAGGATTGTTCATGGTTGTGTCCAGGATGGGTCCTAGAGGCATCTTTCTAAGGAAAGCGTTGGACCCTGGTAGCTTCTGACAGATGGGTGCTACCACGTGGGACAACCCCTGCTGCCTGCTGCTGCCCTCCTGCAGCATCACACCCCGCAGCAATATGGAGATCTTTACGTCCCTTGCAAGGTTTCCTCTCTGGAAAAGATCAGTTAAAAGCTGCCTCAGGAGAAGGGCTTGCTGTTGAGAAGAGGAGGATCCAGTCTCTGACTCTTTGCCATTTTGAGAGCAAAATGCAAGCCATGGGTGCATGCTGGAGAGAGCTGTTCTATGCTCTTCCGTTGGCTTTAACAGCCTCAGCCTCGAAGAAAACAGCCCAAAAACCAGAGATTGTGCCTGCTGGGTGGCAGTGGCTCAGGAGACTCCGTTATGTGCTGAGCAACGTCTGTACCACATCCTCAGTGCCCTTTGGGGCAGGGAGCCTCTAAATGCCAGCCTTCCTTTGGGCTTGTCCAAAACTTGTTTGCACATGGTAAACTACCAGTGCCACACAGCACTGGCCATAAAAGGGTTTTTCTCAGTGCTCCACCTCCAGTTCCTTGAGGGCAGCTGCAGGAACCAGCCGGTGCTGCCACCTCAGCGCAGGGGCAGCAGCAGCAGGACCTCATCCTATCTCCCTGACGTCAGTGGTTTTCCCCTCGCTGCCTGCCGGAGCCCTCACACCACCTGGCATGCACAGGCAGGTACCTGGGGCTCCGCTGGAACCCAACCCGTGCCTCTGGCGTGTTCTGGGCCTCGGGGGTTGCTTTTCAGTTCCTCCTGCACAGACACATCCCTGGGCTCAGGACACCCTGTCCAGCCCCCGCCAGGCAGCGTGTGGCCACGCGTGAGGCCACGGGGAGCTGATCCCTCCCCACGCCCAGCTCCTGGCTCTCTCTGCTTCTCACCCCTGCTCACGCTCTGGCTCCACAGAGGGTTGGGCTTTCAGGCTATGAAAACCATAACTGTAAGGTCTAGGAAACAAAAGGTCCTTTTTGGGTGCCAGGAGGTTGATGAACGTTCCCTGGGGGCAGCCAAGGCCTCGTCACTCTTCTGAGTAAATGAGTGGTGTTGTTCCAAGGATGAGGTGACTCACCTGGAGGAGGCTTCCAGGTCCCTGCAGCACACACGTGGCACTTCAGACCAGACCTGCACTCCTGGCTTTAGTGGAGGTGTGAAGGGCTGTGCCCAGCACCAGCCTGTCCCCAGGTCCCCTCTGCTGGGCACCTCACACCCCCACGGATGTGGCTGAATCCTTCGGGCTCGGTGTTGCCAACTGGTGCCAGGTGCTGTGGCTGTGTCACTCCTGGGCTGTTGGACGTGGTGCCACCTCTCCTCTCCCCTGACAGACTTCTGCAAGGCTTGCTGGAGCCAGCGGTGGGAGGGAGATGGTGTCAGAGCAGAAAGCAGGACCCAGGGCAGAGCATTCCCTAGGAACAGCTGGGCAGAGCAGCTGCTTGGGCCAAATGGGCCACTTCAGATTTCCTTGTGCCTCTCCAGCTAACAGAGCACAGCCCCACAGCCACTCTCCCTCTCCTCTCCATTTCCCTCTGCTCTCCTGGGAACAAAAGAAGTGGCATTCACTGGTGGCTCACCACCTCTCCCAGGGGTTGCATTGCCACCTTCTCACCCCTCCTGCATGACACTAGAACTGTTTACAGAGCCCAGGGATGCAGTTTGCCAGTGATGTCTGCAGGGTGGGAAAATCCAGGGTGATGCAGAGGTATGTTCCTGGTGGGATCCTTCACCCTACTGGAGGTGCACCCTCTGTGACTGCTCTGTGGTTCTCCAGGCATTGCTGCTGGAACACCAAGCACCCTCAGTAAGAGCAGCTGTGCCTGGGTTGACACTGATAGCAGATAAGAGATCTGCAGGCAGATGCTTACCTGTGCAGCACAGACTGTGCTCAGTCACCCACTGGGCCAGGGTAGAATGTCCTCCTGTGCTGACAAGACCTCTGGCCACCTCATTAACTTTTTCCTGTGACTCTTCCATGCATACCCAGAGAGCAGAGAAGAGGAAATGTCTTGGCGAAGGAGCCCCTGAACATCTTGGCTTCACAGCAAAAACAGCAAAGCCAAAGCCAAAGGAAAATGGTGGGGTTTTTTTCTGAGGGGTCTTGCAATATCTCCTTGGGCATGGGGGGAGGAGTTGGACAGTGCTGAACAAACAAGACCTTTTCTATAGCAACTGGTCCCTCTAGGACATCTCTGAGGACCTTCCACAATGCAAATGGAAAAGCACTGAGACGTGAATGTCTGAGCTGCAGACTGAAAGCTCTGCTCAAAAAGCAACACAGGATTTCAATTACAAGTGCCAATAGCAGTAACAATCCAGCAGCCACTGAAGGAGAATTGCATCACTGTGGGACAGGGAGGCCTCAAGCCTGGGGCAAACAGGACAGGATGTGAGAACACAGCACAGAGCTCTGTGTTTGGTGGTGTATTGCTGAGCAAGGGAATGTCAGGGAAAAGTGGCAGTGGGATGGAAGCACAGACCCCAGTCAGGTTTGATCTGATCACCAGCTGCTGGCTGGAGCTGGGACACTCGGACACTGGGACACTGGGACAGGGTGGCCCAGTGCTGAGTCTCTCTTGGATGTCCACACCCATATGATGACTTTCCAAGGGTGCTTAGCCCTGAACCACACATTTTACCCCTGCTGGAGCTCACCAGGGTTGCAAACCCTGTAGAGCATCATCAGTGCCTGGGTGTGCTCTGAGCTCAGGCTGCAAACGACAGGGCCAGAGCGTGCAGGTACTCTGCTCTACAGCCAAAGCCCTTCCTGACCTCTTTAGCCCCGGTCCTTTCCCTCCCTGCACTGTCTGGAGCTGCTGGAGTCCTCTGGAGCTGCCCAAGCATCCTGCCAGAGAGAAGATGCTGTCAGCTCATGGAGCCCAACACAAACCAGGGTTCCCCTAACACAGATCAGGGTTCCCCAACATTACTCCCTGTCTGCTCTCTCCAGCTGGAGTCACGCTGCTGATGTGTCTGCAGCAAGAGCAATGCTGAAGGTCCTTCAGGTTCTAAATGCTGCATGGCCAGCACCTCACCAGGGGGAATTTTTACCATCCAGGAGAGAGGGGATTGCTGCTGGGAGGTCAGACCCCACTGCAGCCGTTACAGAAGGGAAGGGGATGTTTACCCAGAGACGTAGGGAGAGGCAAAAACAAGCCCTGATAACAAACAGAACGTTGGGAGGATTGTAAAGGGAGATGAAGGCACTGGAAGGGAGGGAGGGAGAGGGAGGGAGGTTATAAGGTGCATTTCCTGATCTCATCAGCCGTTTCAAAGCGTCCCTGGGCAGCATGGCAAGGCTGTGATGAGCCCAAAGCATCCATAGGCAGCAGAGGCAGTTCCCTGGAAAAAGGGTGTTTCAGAAGGAGGATTTGAAAGGTTGCTACATGGCTCTGTGCCCATTGAAACTGGAAGAAACCCTTGAGCCAAAGCACACAGCAATCCAGAAAGATGTTTGGGGATTATTTATGAACATCCTTTCCCAGTGCAGGAATGCCAAAGGCAGCTCGGGGCTGGACACTCTGCAAACAACTCATTGCCTTTAAATAGAGGTTTTAACCTGTTCCCTGTACTGCAGCAGTCAGATAAGTGTGGGGAGGGTGTGGGCAGACCTGGGAAGCCCTGAACCACCCTTCAGCAGACGTGCTGGGGGATCAGTTCTTTCCCTTTGCACCAGATTGGGCCAATCTCACTTGATCATGCAGCACCTTTGCCACAGAGGCAGTGACAAAGGGCCAGCCTGGGAGGAGAGAGCCATCTGCTTTTTGTTCCCCTTCCATTTCTCTTCACAGCCAAAGTCTGGGGAGCAGGGCTGAAGCACAGTCCTCATCTGATGTCCCTCCAGGAGCTCTGATGGCACAGCTGAGTCCTGAGGTTGTGCTCCTGTGACCCGTGTTGGGCTGCAGGGGCAGAGCACAGTCCTGGCTCTTGGCCGCTCTACTGAATCCTCAGAAGCTCCAAGCAGAAGTGCCTTGCTCTGTCCCAGCCAAAACCATCCTCCTGAGCAGCTCCCTGCCCTCAGCTCTCCTGTGCCAGCCTGCTTTGGAGGCAGCCTGGGCCCTTGCCAGCTCCAGCTCCTAACCCAGCACCTGGGTCTTCCCTCTTACATCACACCTGGCCTGAGCAGGGCTGCACCCTGCACCTGAGGCTCAGCCCAGGTGGGAGGGACTGGGCTCCAGTTAAATTCAAGGCTCCCAGAGGACCTAGTCCTTACCCAGCCTCACCCTGTGCTGATTTCATGAGCTGAAGGTGCTGTTGGAAGTGTTGCAGCAGGAGCAGCAGCGTGCAGGAGAGAGAACAAGCATCTGCAGCACAGGTACCTGCTGGGTGCTGGTCTCAAGGGATGTCTCTGTTTCTTCCAGGTCTCCTTCAAGCCCTTTTCTTTCCCCTCAATTCTCCATGTTAATGCTTTTTGCAGTTTGTATCAGTTCCTCTCTCCCATCACCTCTCTTTCTTCCACTGCTGCTTTGCATTTTGCTGGTGATTGCTCTTGTTCCTGGGGAGGAATCTGCTGCAGGATCTCAAATCAGCCAAGGCATGGCTCTTCCTGCCTGAACAGTGCTGCTGGCTGGCAGAGACCGAGTGCTGCTTGTCCTGGCTGGGGAAGGGTTCTGGGAGAGACACCATGGGATTGTGCTTATTGCCCAGGCAAAGGGCTTGGACTTTTCTCAGTAGTCTGTGGGGTTTCTTTTGTTAGCAGTTACCTTTCTTGCTCTCCCAGAGTTTGGGACCTGTTTAAGGCCTCCAGTGATGTTTGCTGACTGTGCATCTGGACAAGTGTGTGAGGTGGGAGCCCAGCCTGCAGACACGAGGCTGTGTGTGTGCATCCTGCTCTGCTGCAGGAGGCTGTGCTGAGGGCAGGTGTGGAGAGCTCAAGGCGATAAAGCTGCCACGTGGGAGCAAGAGGTGTGAGTGGCTGGAGGCAGTGGTTTGTGCAGGGCTTGGGAGGAAAATCAGCTGGCTGAGCACTAGCCAAGCTTCTGTGGTACCAAGGTGCTTTCTTAAGGCCCTGGCAGTCAGCAAGGTGAGAGCATCATGACTCAGCTCAGGACCAAGAGATGCTGTGAAACCAAACCAAGGTCCTGAGGATCCATCTTTGTGTAAGAGGACTGGAGAGCATCAGGATGATTGGGTGGAAGCTGCCCACAGGGGGGGTCCAGATACCCTGCTATGGAGGCAGATATACTGGCAGGAAGATGAAGGTCTGAGGAGGGCAGGAAGAGTATCTGGTCCTATCTTGTGCTCTTTGTCCCTTGGAGCATGGTCTGCTGCTTCACAGGGTTTCAAACCTGGGAGTGCAGAGGCACAGCGTCCCACTGAAATGCTTAAAGGTCTGCAGAGCTCCCTGTGCAGCAGGTCCCATCCTTTCCCTCCCCTTGGCACCTCTCTGCAGCAGGTCTCATCCTCTCCCTCCCCTTGGCACCTCTGAAATGCAGGGAAACATCCTCTCTTGTGCTGCAGCTTCCATCGTTGTCACTGCCTAATGCAGCTGTGAGATGTGACTGTGGTCTCAGAAGGGACAATCCAGACTGGTGCTCCAAAGAGCTTAGTAACGAGTCTAAAAGTCTCTCACACCTGTAACTCATCTCAGATATTCCCAGAATTAGGTAATTTAGTCTATTTTAGTCTTGTAAAGATACTTCTCTTGCTGCCTCCTTCCTGTGTTCACTGCTTGCCCTGCTCAGAGCTGGAGGGAAATCCCTCCTGACTGTGCTGGGGTGTCTCCTGGAACAGGCACCAGACTGTGCTGCTGGTCTCCTGTCCAGAGAAGCTCCTGCCAAAGGGGAAAGAGCCATCCTGGGAGAGGAAAAAGGGAGCATGGCAGTTGGAGGGGGAGTTGTCTGAGCAGCCATTGCAACATTACTCACAATCTTCCTCATCCAAAACTCTTCTAGGAGTCTGAAATGTTGCTCAAGAAGCAGAGCACTGGGGCTGTTGGCAGGGGGTGGCTGGGGGAGGTTGGCTTCTGCTGCTGGATGCTGCTGGGTTGCAAGAAGTCCTCCTCTGACAAAGGTCACACAGATGCTGCCCTGTTGTGAGGCTCCTGGTGCTGACCAAACGCTGAGAGTCAGCGATGCTCTCTGGGCTTTCACAAAGGCTGAACTTCCCATTTACCCTTGTTTGAGCAAGGAGGGAGATGACTTTGCCTAACAGTGCCCCTCTCCAGGCACCAGCTGCCTCCTGCTCCAGGTGCCAGATCCTCCCATAGCTGGAGGTATATTAATACTTGCCATGTGACACCTCTGCCCTCTCTGCTCTGCAAGCAAATCACAAACCACAGGAAGGATTTTCCCCAGGCTCCTTCACGCACCCTGATAGTCTAAGCGAGTCACTCCCCAGCCCCTGTGGTGATTAAGCTAGGTGTCATGAGCTAGGTAAATCCTGGCTGTCCCAGCAGCTCCTGCTCCTCTTGCTGAGGGATGTGTAAGAGCCCTGTCAGGGGGAGGCTCCCAGGGCTCACCTTGCAAGGCAAAACAGCCCAGCCCTGGCAGCTGGCTTGGCTGTGCTGGGGTCTCTGTGCAGACAGGGAACAAGCCTGTGTCACAGCTCTAAATAACCACACTGGGACACCCAGGGCTCTACCAGGCCAAGCTGCTTTTGGCTTTGCTGGCACCTTTCCTGGTCCCTGGCCCAGCACAGGCAGAGATGGAGCCGGAGGTCTACACCAAGCGCCAGCAGACGAAGTCAGGACAGGGTCCTGCGTGGAGGGACTTTGCTCCATGTGAGATCCACAGGCTTGGTTCACGTGGCTGTGGCAGCATGGCTGTGCCTGAGGCTTTGGGAAGGGTGTGCAGGCAGTTATCTAAGAGCTGGGGTGTGCCTGGCACAGCCTTGGCCCAAGGGCAAGACTCTTCTCCCACCCCCGCCCACGAGGCACCCTGCAGCACCCTACCTCCTGCCTCAGCTCTCCCCTGGTGGGGCTGCACGTGGGTCCTCCAGCCCTCACAGCCCAGGCCCAGATCCTTTTCCTGGCAGGGGGCTTTGTGTTTTCCTGTCAGGGGGCTGCCTGCCAAGCTGGGCTGGAGGTGGAGGGAAAGACTTGAGGTTACTGGGATGAACAGCAGCTTCATCGAGCCAGATCTCTCAGTACAGCAGGCATCTACCTCTCCAGAGCCTTGGCAAGTGTGTCCATCTGCATCTACAGGGCACCTATGACTTGTCCCCTTCATCTTAGGGGGAATTCTGCTCCACACTCTTCCAGAAGCAGAAACTTTGCCAGGTTTGGACCCCAGGGCTCTGCTCTTTCTGATTGCTCTTGGAAAGTCTTGATGCCTATAGGCAGCATTTGTCTCTCTCATGGCTGCACTGTGCTGGTGGCCAGCAGCCGCCTTGTGATGGATCTCCTTCACCTGAGCCCTTCTCCTGCATTGCTTCTCCAAGCAGAAGAGCCAGCAGCTGAGGCTGGAAGTTCTGTGAGGAGCCTGGGAGACCTCTCACTTTAACCCAGAGAAGGGAAGGGAGGAGAAATGAGGTTTGGAGGCTATTTCTGGCAGCATCAGGCACTAGAAAGATCAAAAACTCGGGGCAGGAGTACAAGAGAGGAGGGAAGCTGTTGCGTGCATGCTCCTGGAACCCCCTGACACTCCTGGTTCATGCATGCTGCATGTTATTCCTGTACCTACTTAAATTAAAACCAGCCTTGTCTTGTGGACGCTGACTGGAGCCAGGCAGCTCTTCTCCCCAGGGGAGAATCCAATTTTCACTCCATCTAGCTTGTGTTTCTGACCTGGAATGACTCTTCATTTTATATTTAACAAACCCTCCCTCCACGCCTTGTGCCATGCTCAGCTTCTCACGGCAGAGCCTGCAGCCCCATGGCACAGACGTGCTGTCAGGCAGGGACCCAGCAGCAGGCAGACCTCTGACCTGAGACCTGGCTGACCACAGGCAGAGCCATACCGTGACTGGATCTGAGCCCAGGCACAGCCACCCCTCTGGGGTGGTGGGAAAGGGGAACTCGGGTCCCAGCCCACTTCTGCATTCTCTGCACCTTGGGGTTTGGGTCCTGAAATGCCAAGGGAGAGCAGGGCATAGGTGCTGGCTGCAGCACAACCTGCTGGGCAGGCACTGGGGCCTGGGCTGTGCCACCACTGTGGTGGCAGGAGGGGACCCCACCACATGCAGCCTGTTGCATCCCTCCCACCTGCACCCAGAGCCTGGGGAGCAGCTACCCTGAAGTCCAGCTCTTCCTACCCATTTTCTGATAGATCCCTTCACAGCCAGCTCTCCCTGGGGGCACCCTGCTCCAGCTCTCCCTGGGGATAAGCTGGTCCAGACTGTCCATCCCCCATCAGGGCTGAGACAGACCTGGCTTGCAGAGCACAGCAGCAAATGCCTGCAGGTGCAGCTGGGGCTGTGGATCCTTCACACTTTCTGTAGTGTTAATCTCTCAGCTACGATTCAGAGGTGCCATGTGCCTCCTAACGTGCACCCAAAAGCACAAGAGCTTCCTCCCAGAGGTCCTTTTCTTTCTGCAGCACAGGTCTTGGTGCAGGACCTGTTCTTGCTCCAGAGCCTTTCTTACAGACTGGTCTGCCTGTGCTGTCACTGGAACCTATCAGAGGCTCAGGAGACACTGTGGGGTCGAGGCTGTTAGAAAGTTAAACGGCTGTGAAGTATTTCTTCACTTCTGCAGCCCTTGTAAACCTCTCCTAGATCTTCTGAGAGCATGAACTGCTGTGACTCATGACCCTCAGCCGTGCGAGTGCCACACGCCGTGAGCAGCCACAGACAGCAGCAATGTTTTGCTTCTAATTCACTAATCTTCACGAGTCTGTGCTATTCTGGGTGCCTCCAGCAAGAAGAGAGGCTTCTTCAGGGTTATATAAGTCATGGAGGGCAAAGCTGGCCTGTTTTGAGCCACCCCCAGCCCAGCTCTGAGCACCCAGCGTGGCCATTAGTCACTGCTTACCAGACATGACGTTGGGAGCCAGCCCAACCCTCCTGGCCTCACCCACGGGGGGTTAGGGACCAGCTGCCCCACGGCAACGTGGCTCTTTCTTAATCCTGTGACTGCAGAGTTAATCAAGCTGAGATAGGTGAGTAAATAAGTCAGTCAGTCATTCAGGACTGGTGCAGGGAAGGACAAATATTTTACTAAGGGTAGCCCACAGCTTGTGTGTGTTACACACCAGATCCATGCAGGGTCTGGAGGAGGGACCCCTGAGCCTTTGGCTCTGACCATCCCTGGTCCTCTCTGGGGCTGCCCAGAGAGGCTGGACATGTTCCTGTGCAGCCAGTGCAGTACAAGCATGGAGATTGTGCTTGGCTTTGATGTCCCTGAGCACCTAGATGCTAGGTTTTGCCTGCTGCAGGCTGATTTTCTTGAGGCCAATGAATTAGGTTCCCCCTGAGCATTTGGTGGCAGTGACTTCTGCTGAAGAGTAGCTCCTGCCATGACGATGAGCATGAGGGAGAGCAGCAGCTGCAGGGACCCCACTTGATGACTTCTCCAAAGGGTGTCCTGAGACCTTGCACCCAGCACCCCCTCCCCGAGGGAAGCCTGCCTGCTGCCAGGGGAAGGTTTCAATGGCAAGTTCCAAACCACTTTTTATCCAAAGCAAAGTTAATATCAGTCAGATTCCTAGAGCAGAGCCTTGTCTGGGAGAGCAGCCACACAGAACAGGCTTCCAGGGCTCACCTCACATTGTACCAGGAAAATAAACCCCTGGGATTAAATGCACACCCCCTGACAGAGCATCTCCTGGCAGCTGCTCCATCTCTCTGGCCCACTGCAAGTCCCCCCGGCACGGCTCCGGGCTCTCTGCCTGCCATCCCCTCCCTGGACGGTGCCTGAATCCGAGTGATAATTCATTCGGTTCTTAACCAAGAGAAGAAGCACTGCAAACACAGCAGAAGGTAGGGTTCAGGCCTTTGAATGCTGAAAAGCTGTTGCAGATTAATGTCCTTGCACTTGCCCAGATGCACTGTGGCACCGGGCGCAGAGGCTGCAGCAGGGTGGAAATGCAGTCCAGGAGGATTTGTTTTCTTAGGAGCTGGATTCCAGCTTTGCACTCCAAATCCTCCTCTTTATAGACTTTTCGGCTGAAGCCTGCTCCTGCCTGGGGCATGTCTGTGTAACCACTCCTCTCTCTGCATTCCTCAGATTCTTCTTCCGCTGGAGACGCTGGATTGAAGAAGGGGTCTGAGGGCCCTGGTGAAGAAAGGGAGGCGAGGAGGAGGAGGAAAAGGAGGAGGAAGTTTCTCTCGGACTCCAAGCCATCACACCAGCAAAGCAAAGCATGTCACAGGTCATACAGAGCCACGTGCTGCGCGTTGGACAGACTGTGTGTCTTTCCTCCCAGGAGGAGGGCAAGGGCTTGCACCCAGCAGGGTACCCAGGCTGCTCCACGCTGCCCATGGGCTATGGCTACTACTCATCAGAGAGCTGGAGCAGCCCAGCCACCGTGGTGCTGCCTGGCCCAGGGCTCTACGGAGCACACCCCATGTTCGAGCATGTGGCTGCTCACACGCAGGGCAAGGGGCAGCAGGACACCTCTCTGGAGACAAACACTGCCTTCTGTCCTCCAAAGGAGGAGGAGGAAGACACCAGCACGGATCCTGAGGCTCACCTGGTGTCTCCTACCTTGGACATATCCATAGAAAATCTCAACCAGCTGATCCTAGAGATCGATCCAACCTTTCAGCCGCTCGTCTGCAAGCCAGTGAAGGATGGGATCCAACCTGCTCCTCAGGGGGACACTGCTGCCACCAAGAAACACCTTCCAGAGGCAATAGGTGAGGTAAAAGGTTCTGGTGGTGCAATGGAACTCATAGAATCACAGATTGGTTTGGGTGGGAAGGGACCTTAAAGCTTGTCTAGTTCCAACCTCCCTGCCATGGGCAAGGATGCCACCCACTGGACCAGGTTGCCCAAGGCCACATCCAACCTGGCCCTGAACACTGCCTCAGACCTAGTGAAAACCACCTGCAAGAGGAAGAGTGAAGTCCAGGGCAGAGAGCCTGGCCACACCAGTCCCAGCCCCCTCTACTGTGGGCAGGATGAGATCCTGTGCCCCTGTGGAGGGCTGGAAAAAGGCATCGGTGGCATCTCCCACCATCTGCAGTGGGACCAGTGTGGGATGCTGTCTCCTGACATCCAGGCTTTTGCACAAGGCAGCAGGAGGACAGCCTGTGTGTCCAGGATCTCTGCCTAACTCATGTGCTTAGGTGGCCCCAGCCTGACCACTTTTGAAACATCTCATGCCCAGCTAGCTCAACAGGACCCAAAGAAAACAGAACAGCCTTAATTCAACCTGATGTTTGTTTCCTTGTCTTTGGAGAAAACAAAGACAGAAATAGGACTTGCAGCTCTCAGAAAATGCTTAATCCAAGTTATTACAATCAGTGACTAGGGACAGGCACTGACCTCTGGATGCAATGCCTGGACCATGCTTCCCCTGGCAGCAGAGCCCCAGTTCTACTGAAGGCAGTGGAGCCTTTCCCAGGGTCATGCTTGACCTGTGGAAGCACAAGGATCTGAAGCCAGATTTCCAAAGCCTTGGGCTAAGGTACTGATGGTTACACAACCATCCCATTTAAATGTTCCCAATCGTTTTGCCAGGGAAATTCTTCTTGCAGGGCTTGTGCACTCCTCCAGCAGCATACCTGGCATGCAGGAGACACACCACCAGCAGCACATACCAACCCCCCCCCTTCTGCTCCCATGCCTGTGTGCCTGATGTGAACCCTTGTGCAACACTCCTCTCTCATCCCTGTGATCCAGAACTCTGCTGGGGATGCTAAGCCTGCTCCAAGCACTTGCCCTTGGCTCTTTTGGGGAGCGTTAGCTGCTCCATGCCCCATGCACAGGGTGACAGTGTTGCACAGTGCTGCAAGTGTGCTGGAGGAGAGACCTGGGGTGTGTTTGGGTGCCTGAAGATAGTCTCACTGCCTTGGAGAAGTCTGATTGCCTATTTAGACATGGAAATGCCTTGAAAATCTGTCCCCAGGCCACTTTCCAGGGGAAGGTCAAATGAGAGGATGTTAAAGGCATGAAAAAAATTCTGTCCTTCCCAAGCCCTCCTGCCTGAGGAATGTGGAGCTGGAGGGGGATGAGGTGTGAGTCCTGCAGCACTGAAACACAGCCCTGGCAGGTGAGGGGATCCCAGAGCTTGAGTAGGGAAGCAGCTAGGCTGGAGACAGGGAGCACAGGGGCCAGAGGGATATGAGCACACCACAGGGCTTGAGCTATTCTGGAGCAGAAGGCACCCCTGCTTCCCACTGGGATGGAATGGGGTGGCCTTGCAGATAAAGCACTGTGACAAGGTGCAAGGTCAGCTCTTGGCTCCTCTGAGTCTTTGGCAGGGCCAGTGCCTCTCCTTCAGGCATCACTTGAGGGCTGCAGTCCTGAGCAGCTCAGCAGGTAGCTGCTGATGGTTTGGAAAAGCTGGCTTCTCTGTGGAGTGAACATCTGGAAACAGCCCTGAATTCAGAGGGAAAAGCCTTGCTTCAGCTTTTGCTTTCTTTCAGCAGCTCTTCCTCTTTGCACAAACTCCTGCTGCTGCACAGCATCCCTGGGCACCCACCTCCTCCTGCTCCAGCTGTGACCTGTGCCTGCACTGCTGCCCCCAGTTCACAGCAGGCCCTGTAGAAATGGCCCATCCAGCTCCTGCCTCCTTCTCCTCCCCTCACTGTTCAGGGGGCTCTGCACAGGGCCCCATGGCACTGAGTCATTTCACATCTCTCCTTTTGCCTGAAGAGTAAGTGCTCTGTAAGCAGCCACTTGATGTGAGGGCTGGCAGCAGACTGATGGTGCCCAGAGTCCTTGATGGGGACTTGTGTAGTGGAAAGCACCAGGAGAGCTTTTAACATCAGAGATGCTGGAGCAATAGGAGTCACATTGAGGAGAGTCACTAACTCCCCCTGGTCTCACTTCTTCCTGCAGAAGAGGAGAGTGTCTGGCTGCCGTGACAGCTGGGCTCTGTCTCAGAGGCACTTTTGCCACTCCTTGGTGCTGAAAAGCTTTGCAAGGTCTTGAGCAAATATTTGAGGTCTAGCCATACCTGATAAGCAGGAGTCAAGGCAGAAAATGAGGAGGCAAAAGGCACTGTTTGCCCAGTGAGCAGAGGCTGTGCACTTATTTAACAGACAATTCAAACTCCCATTTCTCTTCCCCTTTGGAGGGAGTCATTGACAAAAAGCACCCAAGGGTTTGCACACTGATCCCAGATCCAGGTGGCTCTGGAGCCTTTCCAAGGGTGGCCTTTGGAGGGGTTGCTGCTGGTGGCAGAGGGATGTGGAGGGGGTGGCTGAGGGTCTGGTTTCTTCCCATCTGGGGTCCAGCCCTTCTGCCTTCCTTGGCAGCTTCTCTGCTGGCCATGCTGATCCAGCCCCACTCAGGAATCAGCACAGAGAAGGGGCTCAGAGAGGAGCTTTTGTACAGACTTGTGCTTTTCCTGCTCATCAAGCTTTATGCCCCTGAGGTCTGGCTGTTCCTTGCAGTAAACAGGGTCTGGAGTGCTTGGCAGCCCAGCAGCTGCTCTGCCCCAGGCAGTTACCCCTGAGCAGGAGGTCCCAGGGCAGGAACAAGGCATGTCACATTCTCTGCCAGGGAGCTCGGGGTTGGTAAGAGCAGTTTGTCATTGCTGCAGTGAAAAGGTTTGTCTCTGTCCAAGAAACACCTTTAAGAAGGGAAACTTTCCTGAACTCCATGGCAGGGCAAGAACCAGAAGCTGAAAGCAAAGCTGGGCAGGTTCAGACTGGAAAGGAGGCACACACTGCTAGCCATGGAGGTGATTAACCACTGAACAGCTTCCTTGGGGAGGTGATGCATTCACCACCACAGCAAGCCCTTAAATCAAGTCTGAGTGTCTCTTGCTAAAAGGCACTTTCTAGCTCAGCCAGAAATTATGGCCCTGCTCAAGGAAGGCAGCAGAAGTGATGTGCATCAGCCTTCAGGGGAGCCAGGCACCCCCTTGGCCTGGCTGTGAGGTTTCACTGGAGGTCTTGGAGCAAGTGATGCTCTGTTAGGGGTTTTACCATCTGATAATGGCAAGCAAAGGGGATAGGAGGTGTCTTGACTGCCCCAAGCATGAATGGAAGAGCAGGAAGAAACCCACAGCAGGACATAGGCACTGCTTTGGCAATTAGTTCTCTAAAGAGACTTGTGCAGGATGGGAGAAGGGAAAGGAGAGCAGCTGACAGCTGCTGACACCTAGAGCCTTGTAACTGCCCTTGTCCATGTGGCTTCCCTCTGCCTCCCACTCTGCAGCCATGGCACAGATGGTGCTGGTGGTTCCAGACACGTGGATGGTGCTGGTGATGCTGATGGTGTGGATGGTGCCGGTGGTGTGGGTGATGTGGATGGTGCAGACAGTACAGATGGACATCTGACCATGCTGGGGGTCTGGTGGCCTCCACCATGCTCCTCACCCAGCCAGCTCAGAGGGTGTGCAGGGCAACGTGCCCACGGCCATGGGCACCCTCCAAGCCTGATGTCATCCCCAGGGGGAGCTGCCAGATGTCTTTCTCTTGAGTCAGGTAGAAGCAGAGCAGCTGCTGGAGGAAACACCCACCTCTTGCTGCAGGTCTCAGCAGGCAGTGGCTGTGTGAGGGGGGAGCCATAAGGCAGAAGTGACTGCACCTAACCCCTCTCTCCTCCCTAGGAGTCTGCCAGCACTGGGGTGGGTCACTGGGGCTTGGTGTCTGTGAAGAAATCAGCCCTCATAGGGTCTTAACAAAGGCTAGTGTTGGGCCCTGGGAGTCTCCCTGCAAAGCCCAGGGTTCCCCCCTGAGCCCAGCAGCACTCTGGGACATGCAAACCAAAGCCAAAGGTAATAGCAAGAAGAAGAGAGAAGTGTGTTCCCCACAGAGCTTAGTTAATGAACCTGAATCCCTAACGACCTCCTGTCTCTTCCTGCAGACATCAAGTACATCGAGATGACCCCAGGCAGAGCCACGTGTCCCAAGCAGCTGCCAGGCTCCTCCAGCCCTTCGGCCACTCGGTTCTCAAGGTCCCCCCAAGGAAACAGCTTCCTGCCCCAAAAAGGGGGGCAGGGAGACAGCTACAGCACCAGTGGCAGTGTGGTTTTCTCCAGCCCACCCAGACCCACGAGTCCCCTCTCGGGTAACCCGACCCGTGCTGCCTCCCCGACCTGCAGCAAAGCGTCCGAGTGCATGCCTGCCCCCCTGCAGAGCACAGCTGGGCAGGCAGACAGCATCTCCTACGGCCCCAGCACTCTCAGCACCTCCTCGGGCTTCGACAGGTTGCTGAAGCCTGTGCACATGGTGAGGGCCCAGCAGAGGAGCAGCTCCCTGCTCTCCACCAGCCCTGGCTCCGACACCAGTTACATCCTTGGAAGGTAAATGTCACCTCCTGTCCCTGTCTCGGGCTGAGGATGGCGTTGGAAGCAGCACAGGGCAGTTACCCCAAGTCCTGCTGTCCAAGGCCTCCTTCCTCAGGCTGAGGGTCGACACCCACAGGGCTGCTGTGGTCTCTGGGGTGGACTGTGCCTCACATCCCCTGATCTCCTCCTGCTCTCTTTTTCCCTCTTGCAGCAGCACCCACTCGCTCCCCAGCGATGACTCGGATGCCCACCCTGCTGCCTGCCCATCCCCTGCCAGCTCCCTGGGCAGCCCCTGCCCACCTTCCCCCAGCGTCGGGTCTCACTCTGGAGAAGCTTTTGGCCTCAGTCCCCAGCAGCCCAGGGCAGTCTGCTCCATCAAAGCCAGCACCTCCCTGCCCCAGAAGGGACAGGCCAGCAGCTGTCCCCCCTCCATCCTCAACTCCGCAGCTGACATCCCAGTGCTGCTGGTGAATGGGTGCCTGGAACAAGGAGAGGCATCTTCCAGGTTGGCCAAAGGCCCCCCAGCCTCTGTCAAGCAGAACCCCCCTCCCACCTGCAGCCCAGCCATGAGGCTTGGTGGCCTGAACAATGCTCTGTCGGCACCAGCACTCTCCTGTGTCTCTGACAGTAAGTCATCTCCCTGCTACAGGGCAGGTCTGGGGAGGGGCAAAGGAGCTGCAGACCCCAACAGCTGCCAGGAAACTGGGACCAAACAGCATTTTCTACTCTGCTTTGTAGACATGAAGGACAGGAGGTCCCCGCTGGAGCTGGAGATCCTTGCAGTATCTCCACAGGCTTGCAGGGCTCTGTGGTGGTCTCCAGTTCTTTACTGATGACCCTGCATTAGCCATGGTGTTTTGCTCAGCAGGCAAAAAGGCTCTGGTGCCTTCAAGGAGATGCAGATAACTTGTTTATAGTACCTGAGAATAAGAACCATAATTCTGTCACTTCAGTCTTGTTCATAGGCCCCAGAACAGGTAGGGAGGAGGGGTTAGGGTTCCAGTTTGCTCTGGAGGACATCTAAAGATACCAAGGTTTATAAGGTCCTGCATTCAAGGCTGAACAATAGGACTACTGTTCTCTGGAGGAGATGAGCAGAGGCAGCTCTCGGGGCAGAGTGTTTTAATTGGGATTCTTATGGGACTAGCAGGAGAACTTGGGTCAGATCCTCAGCTGGTGTAAACCCCCATGGGTCCAGTGGACTTGTGCAGGGCTGGACAGCCTGGCACTGCTGGGGGATTCCATGTGCTGCCTCTCCACACTCCATCACAGCCTGCCAAGAGAGATAATTATGTGGAGAATGAGTTGTTCTGAAGGGAGGAATCTCTGTTCAAAAGGGCAGGAAAAAAAACCTTCTACCCTGGCCAGCCTGAAAGAGAAATCTCTTTGCCAGGGCCCTGTCCCACTCTGTGGTGTCTGCTGTGAAGGTCTCTCAGGTCCCACGCTGGCCTTGACGCTGTATGGTCTCTTGCAGGTCCCCTCAGGGCTGGACAGCCAACCATGAAGTTTGTGATGGACACATCGAAATACTGGTTCAAGCCAAGCATAACCAGGGACCAAGGTAAGGCAGCAGTTGCCCCTACTAGGCTGAGCCCATCCCAGAGTTGCTCTCTGCAGGACAGCTGCCTGTTCCCCAAGCTGGAGCTGACCTCCCCACAACACCTTGGTCCAGCTCTTGCTCCTGCTGAGGTCCTGTGGGGACTTTTTGAAGGCAATTGGAAGCATTCTGGGTGCTGACAGGCATGGAGAGACTCACCCAAAGCTCTGGGGGAAGGCTCAGTAACAGAGGCTGGACCACGGCCCCTCTCAAGTCCAGCAAAGCTTCTCCTGTCTCTGACTGTGCTGCTGCTCAGCACGGCCCAGGCAGGAGCTAACTGTCCCGGGGACCACAGGGACCCAGAGGACCGAGCTGGGGCCCCTCAGCCTGCAGGGTCATCACAGTGGGTAGCCACACAGGGGACGTGCATGGCCTCAGCCAAGGCTCCCGAGAAGGTCTGGCTGCTGCCAAGGAACAGCTTCTCCGCGAGAGCATCGGCCGGGCGCGGGACTCCGAGCGGGGAGGAGGTTCCACCTGTTTTGCTTGGCTGAGCCTCCCCCTGTGCCTTGACAGCAATCCAGCTGCTGAAGGACAAGGAGCCAGGCACGTTCGTGGTGCGGGACAGCACGTCGTACCGGGGGGCTTTTGGACTGGCCATGAAGGTTCCTGCCTCTCCATCCAGCAGCCAGCCAGGTACAGGGACTCTCTCCCCGAGGTGGGGTTGGCTGGAAGGGTTTAATCGAAGCCAGTCAGACTCTGGTGCTGTGAGAGACGCTGGCAGCAGGGTCTGTGTGTGCCCACCCCACCCCTGCACCGCAGAGCAGAAGCTCAGGTGGATGCCCTGGGATGGGCAGGAGAGGGCAGAGGTGGAATTCCAGGGCTTGAGCCAATGCTGGTGTTGTCTTTGGTCCCACTTGCAGGCGAGGAGAGCAGTGACCTCGTCCGGCACTTCCTCATCGAGTCCTCTGCCAGAGGAGTGCACCTGAAGGGAGCCAGCGAGGAGCTGTACTTCGGTGAGGACAGTACCAGTGCCCACAGCAGCCCTGGCAGCCCCTACAGCTGCTTCCAACAGCCCCTGGAAGCACCATCTAGGACTGTGGCCGCTCCAAAGCCCCGCAGGGAGTGTGTTGGTGTGGAAGGCCTCCAGTCCCTGGCTCCTGCCCACACCTCTCCGCCAGTGAGGCTCTGGTAGTAGTCTCCAAAACAGGAACATGGGGTGGGAAAACCCATGTTTGTCACTGCAATGCCTCAAATAGTGCAGTTTAGCCTCCTCTCCCCCTTCTTCTGAGCATTCTGGGCCACTGTTGGGGGGTCTCAGGCACAAGACCCCCCTGACTCTCAGTTCTGTGTTGCAGGGAGCCTCTCTGCCTTTGTGTACCAGCATGCCATCACCCCGCTGGCACTGCCCTGCAAGCTGAGCATCCCCACCAGAGGTAGGTGTGGGGGGCAGGAGAGATTCTCCAAGGGGTCCCTGGTTGCCAGGCTGGGAAGGTGGGAACAATCCTGCAGTGGGGAGGGACCTGAGCAGCCCTGGTACCCCCTGCAGTGGGGCTGATTGCCCTGGCTGTAGGTGGAGCAGGGACCTGCAGGAGCTGAGCTGAGTACAAAATGGTAGTGACCTGCTTCTGCTAGGGACGGAGAGCGGTCAGCAGAGCAGTGGGGAACAGGGGACCACCTGTTACAGTTAAATTAACCCTTGCAAAATAAGCAGCCCTGGGCCTTTGGGCCTCTTATGAGACAAGGAATCACCACCCAAAGTGGTGAGCCAGGGCAGCCTGACCTGTGGCATCCATGCTCCTGTTTGTCATTTGTACAGATCTTGCTGATGGAGGAGATAGCCCTGACTGTGCTCCAGAGTCTGGACTGTCCCCACTGAAGAAAACTGCTGGTGAGGAAAGGAACAGCTTTTTTTTTTGTGTCATCCCTTCTGGCCTCTGTCACAGCAGAAGCTGAAAAGCCTTTGGAGCTGTGCAGAGCAGCAGGTCACCCCAGAGCAGGTCTCCTTCCTGGCTTTGCCACCAGGCTGGGGATACCTGCAGGTTTTATTCACATCCTCAGCTCATGGGGCTGAAATAGAACATGATACTTTGAAAGAAAGGAGACTTTTGGTCCTCATACTGGTGGAGAAAGGCTTGAAAAGGCAGCTCTTGGTGTCCCAAGGCTGATAAAAGACCCACTACTGCAAACAGCCTCTGAGTTTTAAGCCTCTCTCCTGACTAGCTTCAATTGGGATTAAACTGATGAGTGTTGAACATCTGGAAGTTCTAGAAGAGGGAAGGGGCAGTAGGGGGCTGATAAAATCTCTTGAGGAATCTTATGAGAGACATGTGGAACTGCCCAGCAGGATGGGGAAGGGTCGTGGCTTCTCCTCTAGGTGCCCCCAGCCTGGCTGCAGGGGTAGGTGGGCTCCAGGTGGGAGCAGAGAGGATGGGCAGAGCCCCCAGGAGTGGTCACAGAGCACTTGGGAACTGTTTTGTTTTGCTGGAAATTCTGGAAAACAAGTTGGCCAGCTGAAGAGTTTAGTTTGAACCAGAAGAGGCCTTTAAAGAGCTCCCTCAGCCTGAAATGTCATGTTTCAGGTTGGCCTTCAGCCGGCAGCTGGCTTGGGGTATTTCTGCTTTTCATTAAAGGGAATATGGAATAAACAGGGGGGAAACCCAAATGTGACATTTAGACACAGGAAATTAACTGCTTTTAAAACAATTAGTGCAGAGAATCAGAGTAAACCAAAGCCAGTGTCTGAAGAATTTCTGAGTCACCACATCTGTAACTTTGCATCAAACTAAACCTGACCCAAGGCCACGTGTGGAGTTCTGCAGGGGGAGGGCTAGGACCCAGCCCCACTCTGCTGCAGACAGCAGTGTGCTGTGGGCCCCATGCTGAGCCCTGGGCTCTCTGCTCTCCTTGCAGTGTGCAATGTCTTGTACCTCAGCTCGGTGAACGTGGAGACACTGACAGGAGCCCCGGCCATCCAGAAGGCCATCTCCTGCACCTTCGAGCTGGAGACGCTGCCCACACCCACCCTGGTGCACTTCAGAGTGACAGAGCAGGGGGTGACGCTGACCGACGTCCAGAGGAAGTAAGAGCTGCCTGGGGAGGGTCAGGATGGGGCTGTCAAGCTGCTGCTGCCAAGGGCTCACCCTTGGCCAGGTGCAGGGGAGGGCTCGGGGAAAGGCATCTCCCCTGCGAGCATCCAGCTCCCTTCTCACCTCTCAGCCTCCCAGTGTGCTGAGCTGCAGCACGTGGAGAAATGCCCAGCTAGGACAAACCTGTGTGGCAGCCCAGGGGCAGGCAGGACCTCTTCTGGTACAGCACAGAGCACCATGCTGCTTCCCCTGAGGCTAGTGGGAACACCCCAGCAGTGAGAGGCAGGAGCTGGTTGAACCCAAGAGCTGCCTGGACTTTGAGAGCTGCCAGTGCACTCCCCCCATCCCCTGTCCCCACACCCTCCTGTCCCCAGCAGCCACAACAGTTCAAGCAGAGCCTGAATTTGCAGATGACCATTTCTCACTCCAGCTCTGCCCTGGCACTTTGGGCACTGCCCTCCCCTAACTCCTCTCTCTCTCCCCCTCCCCTGGCAGGGTGTTTTTCAGGAGACACTACCCCTTGGCTGCCATCCGGTTCTGTGGGATGGATCCTGAGAACAGAAAGTGAGTTACTGGCTGTTGTGGGGGCCCTGGGGGGTCCGTGGGGGTCAGAGCTGCCACACCATGCTCCCTTCCCACAGTTCCCAGCACTGCTCCCATCCCTGTGCCTCCTTACATCCCAACCCCTGGCTCTGCAGCCTCTACCCCAGGCTGGAGGTTTTGGGGTTTAGCTAAACCTCAACCCTGAGTTTGCAGCTGATGGAATGAATGAGTTACAGCTCAGCCTCTGAGCAAACCCAATTCTGTTCTTCCCCCAGGTGGCAGAAGTACTGCAAGTCCTCGAGGTGAGAGCCCTGTGGGGACACCCCAGAGCCCAGAGGTGCTGCTGGGGATGGGGTGGGGACCTGCTGCTTGGGCCCAGCCTGGCCTCTCCTGTGGGTGCATTGCAAAGCTCTGAGAGCAGCAAAGAGTCAAAGCTTAAAAATGAAGAGGGGACACGACAGAGGTCAAGGTGGTGGCAGGATGAGATGTGGGACAGAGGAGAAAAGCCTGTGGGGGGGAGGTTTGCTCTGTGGGTTTTGCTGAGAGGCTTTGCTGAGCCCAATTCTCCTCAACCCCCCCCTCCAAACCTATCAGCCTGCTATGGGCTCAGGCAGTGAGTTTATATCTGGCTCTACCTTGTGTTCAGGAGACTGTCCACAGCTGGGGAAGCCTTGCCAGAAACACTTCTCCTGGCTGCTCTGCTTCCAAGGAAACGTGATTGGGAGTTGAGCCAGGGTGGAATTGCTGGAACCAGGGATTTGCCTTGTGGCTGGGGTTACTCTGAGCATGTTCCTTTGGATTCCTGGATGCAAACCAAATAAGTCTCTCTTCTTTTTCACAGAATCTTTGGCTTTGTGGCCAAAAGCCAGACAGATTCAGAGAACCTCTGTCACCTGTTTGCAGAGTATGACACTGTGCAGCCAGTGACACTTGTCATTGACCTTCTCTGCAAGCTCCTGCCAGGCCCTTAAATGACACAGGAACCCCAGGACAGCCCAGGGCTGGCAGCTGCACACATGCTGCCAAGCTTCTGCTCACCTTCCCCTGCTTCTGCGTTGCATTTTGGCAACAGCTCCTATTTATATTGTTTTGTTACATATCACATCAAGAGTCTCAGTTAAAGGTTTTATGCTCTGCTTGGATGAGATGTTCCTCTGAGACCCTCCATGGGCATCACAGGGCAGTGTCACCACAGGGGATGGGGTGGATGTCCACAGGGAGCTGTGCCAGCCTGGGAGTACAGCTGCAGGATGGGAGCTGTGCTTACTAGAGGGAACTGCTGCTCCCTCACCACTTGCTTTGCTTTGGAGGACTGAAATACCCCAGCTGATCTCCACCAGCTGCAGGGGATGGTGGCACTCAGGGTGTCCAACTGAGACAGGTTGGATGGAGCTGAGCTTCTGCCCTCAGAGATTCAGCCCTACCCCCCTCTCAGTGCTGTGGGAGGGAGGTCTGGGGCAGGCAGGGAGGACTCCTCTCCCCCAGGGCAAGGAGAAACTTTTGCCAATCCC
Source organism: Galbula dea (assembly GCA_013399015.1). Taxonomy (NCBI): domain Eukaryota; kingdom Metazoa; phylum Chordata; class Aves; order Piciformes; family Galbulidae; genus Galbula; species Galbula dea. Next base: position 988,593 of record VWZX01011114.1, read on the forward strand.
AGTATATAAAACCAGTAGCTCTGCCTGGAAAACCCTCTGGCCCTCCAGGAGCAAGAGGCATCCAAAGGCAGAGATGTCAGAGCAGAGTGGTTTTGCCTGGTGCTGATAAATTCTCCTGCCCTTTTTTGCAGAGCAGGGTCAGAGGCCAGCTCGACCTCCCAGCATCTCGGCGAGCTGAGGAGCAGATGCTGACCTTGTCATGGCAGGAGAAGGCTGGGTTTTTGGAAATGACTGGCCTGAATTTGGGCTGGATCCTCAGATGACGTAAATTGGCACAGCCTTGGGGAGGTCAGTGCTGCCCTGAGTCACAGCAGCTGAAGGTTCAGCCCTTGCTGTAAGCTCCAAGTGGAGCAGAGCAGCTCCTCGTCCACCACAGAGTCATCTCCCTTGGCACTCCCTTACCTGGTGCCTCTCTGATGTTTTGATTTTGGACCCCTCTGACAAACCCTGCCCAGGGGGGTGTGGGATGTGTGTTTTCAATAAACCAGTGGCTCATTTATCTCACCACAAGCCCTGCAGAGATGTCAGCAGCCCAAACACATTGCTTTGCTCTCAGAGAGCTGAGCACGTGCCCATGCTGCCCAGAAAGGCAGAGCCACCCTCCTCCAGCCTGGCTCTGAGCCCTCACTGAGCTGCAGCAGCTTTTGGCCAACTATAAATTCAGATGTTGGGGTTACTAGGGAGGAGCACCCACTTCCAGGGTGAGAAATTAAAGGCTCTGTTGTGTGTGTGGCCCCTCAAGCCTGGCTGTCCCTAAGCCCTGCTCAGCCAAAAGCCAGCACTCAGCCTGGGCCACGCTGGGAGAGTTTGTGACCCCATGGCTCTGTGGGCACCATCCCCATCATGATCCAGGGGAGCACTGCACCCCAAGGTAACAGGCAACCAAAGGGGACATTGTGCAGCCCTAGCCCCCCCTCAGGGGCCTCCAGCTCCCTCTGGGAGGCACAGGATATGACCAGTTGCCATGCAGGCTGCAGGTGGCAGGGGACCCTGACACAACACCATCCATCTCTGTCTGTCCCCTGCCAGCTCTCTGCCTATCTGCTAGCAGCCATAAATAAGGGCAGAGCCACTAGTGCACACAGAGCTGTTTCACTAACCAGCACTTAATTAACATTGTGCCTAGCCCTGAGACCCTGTGGGATCTGCAGCCACAAACACTGCTTCACTCTGCCGTGTCCATCAGGATGCTGCTCCGGACAGCAGAGATCAGCACGGGGAGGATAGGAACATGTGCTTTGAGAGGTTCACACTTCCCCTCCTCCCCCCAACCCCAGGCCCCACACACTCCTCTCCTGTGTCACCAAATCCAGCTCCTGCTAACTGAATGGTGGGTTTGTGGTTTTGCCACAACCAGGAGGGTTTGTCTTCTGGGGAGGTGGGTGATTGCTGCTTTTCCCCTCTCCAGGACCACTCTGGGATGGTGAGTGTGTCCAACACCAAGCACCAGCTTCCACACATGGAGTTGTCAGTTCATTGAAAAGTCTCTTCCAGCACAGCATAGCTGGAGCACAGACACCATGGGGACAGGTCAGCCAAAACCACCTGGATTCAGGAAAAAACAAACAATTCCCTCAGCACCTCCTGGTTTTCAAAGTTTGTCCCAGGCTTCTTGGAAGCAGAGCTCTTGGTTTCAGTTCCTGGGTCCAGTTCCAGTCATTTTGTAACAAACCCAGCCCCTGTCCTGGCCAGGCTGCTGGGTTTGTTCCCAACAGCTTCTGCTGTCCCTGGCTGATGCCACATGTCCCCAGCCACAGCAAGACCCCGAAAGCCACCCATGCCAAGCATGTGAGCAGGCTGTGCCTGCTGACAGGGACACAGACTGCACTGGTGGCCACCCACAGTGCATGTGGGTGCACAAACACGTGTGCACTTGTGTGGGTGACACCCAAGGCCCCAACACAGCTTTGTGATGGCAGAGAGGCTGGTGGCAGCGTGGTGGCCATGGAGGACAGAAACGTCCTCGGACCTCATCCTGCACAGGGGATGGGCAGCCACTGGCTTTTGCAGATGGAGCTTCTCTCCTTGGTGAGACTTGAAACCAGCTCATCCAGGACCCAAACCCACACTGCTGGGGGTCAGCATCACCACCCACCTCCCCCATCCTGACATAGCAGGGTCCTGCCACCACTGCTCGCCACAGCCCTGCCCAGCAGAGCTTCTAGACACACTGACGGTGTGGGAGGGTTTGGTTTCCTCTTGTCACCAGCTTCCTAGTGACCTCCAAAGAGGAAAGGGACCACAGAGGAGCAGTGGCACATGGGAGAGCCAGGGGAAGGCAGGTGCCCCTGTTTGAAGGGGCAAACGACACCCCCCCCCGCCCCCCAGGCCCCACATTTCCAGCAGTGGCTCTGCCAAACACACACCCAAACCAATTCCTAATCCATGACTGGGAGCAGACTGAGAGGGACCCTAAAGGACAGCCTGGGGAGCCCTGGCCTTGGGCAACCTTTGGAGGGTGCTGGGCCAGGCTCCAGGAGAGTTGGAGCCCTCCCTGGTCCCACTGCTGATCTGCTGCCTCAGCACATTACAGCGTTTGTCTACCTTGGCTGCAGACTCTGCCTTCGGGCCCAGCTCCTCCAGGCTGTTTGCACAACCCCCAGCACCCTTGGCCACACAGCTCCAGGATCTGGAGCACTGGCTGGCACTGGCCCCAGGGAGCCATGGCACCAGTGACCCAACCCAGCTGTCCCCCCGTGACGTGACTGCAGGCAATGCCACCTCCAGCTGCCCACAGCAGGAGAAAGCCAAGCTGTGAGCAGGAGCACCCAGGCAGCCAGGATCTGTGTGGCCACCAGCATTCCCACAGCTGGGCATCTACCTCCCAGCTGCATCCCCTGACAGCCTCCCAAAGCACCCAGTGAAGCTGGTGGTGCTCAGTGCATACCAGCACTGCCATGCACATGTACCACAGGCTGTGGCTGCAGCACTCCCTGGCCACGAGTGCATTGTCTTGGCACGAGCTGGTGCCTGGCCCTGTCCTGCCCTGAACTTTGAAGCCCATCCAGTGTCTCATCCCAGCCTGGCACTGTCTCCAGGCTCCTGACACTGCTCTGTGCCACTGTGCAGGGCTGGTGGTGACAATCCTCACTGCCTTTGTGGTGGCACCAGCCAGAGGCTGAGCTGGGACTCATGAGGCACAAAACCGTTTGCTTTCCACTCCATCGCTGCTCTGTGTAGCTCTTCCCTGGGTTTTCAGAGCTGCTGAACCCCAAACCCAGCACAGTGATCCCTGGGCTGGGGGGACTATGTACCCCAGGCAGGGCTGGCATGGCCGAGCCTGTCCCCACACTGGTGGGATGCCTGGTGCCAGCCCCCAGCCCCACAGGCTGGGATGCTGCTGCGCACAAGCAGATCCTGGCCCTGCTCCTGCAGCCCAGTTCTGGGATCTACAAACCAGACACTCTCAGCTCAGGCATTCTTTCCACTTCCAAGCTGCTGTGATCCCTACAGACCTCTCTCTCCTCCCCTGCTTTGCTTCTCCCCTCTCCTTTTCTTTAAAGCAATGCGAAGGTCAAATGCACTCAATAGAAACACATTAAACAACAGGGAAAATTAAATACAGTCATTACCTTTTCTTTTTCTTTTTGATGATACAAAGGTTCAAGTTTACTGTAAAAGAGGGTTGGAGCTACACAGGAGTCTGAAGGGATGGGCTTGGCCCAGGAGGAACTCACCGAATCACATCGGTGCAGAAGGACAAGGCTTATGCTGGTATATGATCGAGTGTAAATACAGCCTTAAACTACAGGGGACACACTACAAAACACTGGAGCCCTCTGAGCTGGACACAGAACGTGCTCTGGCCAGCACTGGCATCCCCAGCCCCTGCCCAGCCACTTCTTGGCCACCCCAAAACCAGAGGAGGCTGCCTGTGAGGAGGCTCAAGGTGGGCTGGGGCTGTCTCTGCAGCCTGCACCCACTGCGTTGCTGCTCGTGGGGCCACATGGGACCAGCACCATGACCAGCCATAGTCCCCAGTGGCACCAGCACCATGACCAGCCATGGTCCCCAGGGACCTCCCTCTGCCCCAGGAAACTTATCCTTTGTGCAGTGCCAGCAAAGGGCTGGAGACTCCAGCAGGGACAGGGAGCCCCGTCCTCACCCACCACCATGCAGGCAAACTGACTCCGTTTGGAGGCTGTGTGCAACCTCCTCCGAGTGGGGCTGTGGGCTGGTGGGAAGGTGGGCACTGGGACAGGCAGGGGATCTGACAGGGGGTGGCAGGAGCCTGGTAAGGCACCAAGCAGGGAGCCTGCTGGTCCCAGCAGTTTGCAGCAGAGCAGGGACAGGAGCACAGCCCCACGAGGACAAGCGGTGGAAGGTGCTGGGGCCACACTGGAACACGTGCTCCTGGGGACAAGGGACATGACACAAGGACACTGTCACATGGACGAGAAGCCAGGCAAAGCCATGCCAACGAGCTGCAGTGCTGAGCCCAGTGGCAGCCCTGTCCCAGCTCACTCCATCAGCCCTGGCCAGTGGAATGCTGGCACTTGCCAGTCCCCATCCCCACTTATGTTCCCATCAAGACAGGCAGGGATCTCCCTGCTGGTGCCGTGCTGTGCTGTGCCAGGGGGCAGAAGGGTGTTTCACTAAAACTGAAACAGTTCCTTCCCATCAGAGGCCTTGAATGAGGCAAAGTCACATGGGAAACCAAAACCTTCCACTCAGCCACAGAGCCAGGGGGTGTGTCAGGGGTGGGGGGGATCAGCAAAAACCCTCTCCATCTTTGGCACACTTGCCATGGCAGCCAGCACAGCCTTTTCTCACTTCAAAGACATTTAGGTGAAAAATTTCCAGCCCAGCTTGAAAAGATTTTTAAAAGAGAAAAAAAAAATAGCTACAAAACCAGTGACAATTTCTCAGCTGAGAACTTTGTGCAGGCAAAATCCACAGATCCCTTCACTGAAACATTCCCCAAATTCATCCTGGTTTTGTCCCCTTGGCCAAGTTGGAAGCAGAGCAGACAGGAACAGTTGCCAGCAGTGCCCTGTTCCATGAGGATGGAGGATCCCAGCCCCAGGGACCACACAGTCACATTTGTGATTCCACTAATGACATTTCTTAAATATTAAAAATCTTTGGGGAAATAAAAATCCAACAACAAAAGAAACTCCTTCCTGCTGGGAGGCATTTCCTGGGCATCCCTCATCCCACAGCCCTCCCCTTGGACCCAGAGCCTGGGGCATGGACCCCTGCGTGCCTAGGGGTGCTGGTCCCCTGCACCCTAGGGACGGGGAAGGGGGAGATAGGATGGATGAGAGAAAACACTATGGCCACCAGCTCTGTCCCTGCACAGGGAGCAGGATGGGGCTGGGCTGTGGGGCAGGCAGCACCCAGCCTGGGGGCTGGGGGTCTGCAGCAGGCAGGGGGAAAGGTCTGTTATTGCTCTGTGTGGCTTTTGGGTGAGGTGGCAGCCAGGAGTCCCCCAAGTAGTTGTTGGTGGGGAGACTCTCTGGGGCCCCTCAGTCCTTGCCTGGGTAACTGGGGAGGGCAGGATGAGGAACTTCTGCTGCTGCACACTGAGATCTGGTGTGGACGGCAATGCACTGTGGGCAGGGGTACCAGTGTGGGACCCCACGTGGTGCCAGTGTGTCTGTGGCTGCCTGTGGGGCCAGGCTGGGCCGGAGCAGCAGCCAGGCTCTGGGTCCCACGGCTGTGCCACAGCATGGAGGGGCCAGGGCGAACGTCAAAGGGGCACCACGGGGCAAGTGGGCAGTGGCATCATGGGTGCTGCTCACCCACTGCACCCTGGGAGCCTGACGACAGCCCCAGGGCAGCATCTGTCCAAGAAAGTGTCCGTGCAGGATGGAAGTGCTGCTGGCACTTGCCGGGAACCCCTCGGCGGTGGTGGCTAGTGGTCATGGCGCAGGTCGCGGTGCCGTGGCCCTTGCCGCGGGCAGCCCGTGGCACAGCAGCGATCCGAGGTGCGTGTTGGGGTCTCCCAGCACCCGGGGAGCTGCTCGGTGGTCATGTCCCCTCTCGTCCTCACCTACACAGCGCCGGTGAGTGTCCTGGCTGCGGCACGGGGCAGGGCCACCACGGTCACACTCACATGCTGTCTGCCAGCTGGTGACAGTCTAAATCCCCCTTCAGCTCCAGGAAGCCTGGCAGCTTCACCCCTGTCTTGCGGTCCACACACCAGCACTTGCCCCGCTGCCCATCCAGCGCTGGGTGACACTGAGGGGAGAGGTTCAGTGAGCGATGCCCAGCCTGGTCCCCACAGCCCCGTCCCCATGGGCTGCCTGGCCAAGGCAACCAGGGGATCTCACAGGGGTTTTGCCACCCCCATCCCATCCCAGGGCTTCTGGAAAGGGCCCCACAGCACTCAAACGGTGAGTCCCACCAAAGCCAGGAGCTGTGGCTCTGGCTCTGCAGAATGTCCCCCTAGGAGCAGCCCCTCCACTCATCCCAGGGTGGGAGCCCATCCTACCTGTTTGGGGTGGAAGTTGCCGTTGCGGTCGCAGTTGGGGATGGGGATGACATAGAGGTCCTCGTGTGTGCGGGTCTGCGAGGCAGCCAGTCTCTCCAGTGCCCGGTGCAGCTCACTCTGGCACGAACCCTGTGCCTGCAGGAAGGTGGGAGCTGAGCTGGCAGCAGGGCTGCCCTCACCCCAGCACCCTGAGACCTCAATCCTGGAGCACAGCCCAGGGGAGCTCAGCATCAATCCTACCCTCCCCAGCCCATTGTCACTCCAGCACAGTGCCAGCCACCCAGACACCAGGGTGCCCAGCACGGTGCCAGCTGCCCAACCCCCGGGTGCCCCAGGGTGCTCACTATGGGCCGTGTTTCCTCACGGGGGTATGGGCTCCCACTGTTGCGCATCTTGTTGCCGTTGTTGACTCTCTTTGCCTGCTGCTTCTGCAGACACTTGCGGTCGTGGATGCTGCAGGGGCTGAAGCTGTTGTTGGGGTGCTCGATCTCCTCCTTCTCTGCAAGGACACGGACCGGGGCGGGGGCTCAGTGCCTTGGGGCAGCCCTGGGGGTGGTGATGCCCCTGCAACACCCCGGCCCCAAACCAGGAACTTGCACCCCCTGGAGCAACATGCAGCCAGCGCTGCCAGACCCCACAGCAGCCTCCTTAGTTCCCACAGGTGCCACCCCCCAGCCCTAAATACCCTCCTGCCCCTATCACTGCTGGGCTGGGCTGAGCTCTCCCTGCAGCACTGGGAAAGGCTTCTGGGAGTTTTTTCACCAGCCACAATTCACAGCCTTGTTGCCATGTGTCTGTTATTGTAGGGATGCAAACGCACTGCGAGATCATCAGGCTATTGCTCCAGCGTCCTGTGTGGCACCAGGGCCTGGTTGTGCTGCTGGACAGCCACATGTCACCAGGTATTGGGTGCTCACCCACAGCACTGGACCCACAGTGGGCTGAAAGGTGACCTTGGGATGTATAGCTAGGGAGACCCAGGGAGATGCTGGTATCCCCAGGAAGCTGCCTCTGAGGAGCTGCACCAGCAACAGGGGCACTGGGGCTGCACCAGGGCAGTGCTGAGCACCCGCCAGGCCTGGAGTGTCACCAGGCACCGTGTCTGGGAGCAGAGCCATTCTCTGCTGCGGGGCACAGCCCCTGTGAAGACATGAAAGAAGAAATTCCTGGAATAAGAAAGTTAATCTCCCTCAGGGCCAATCCCAAAAGGCAGCTCTTGGCATCCTCGCCTGCGCCAGGAGCGCAGCCAAACTGCAATCCCAGATGTTGGCAGCTGGACACAGCATCATGAGACCCGAGCTCTCGGCACAGCTCTGCTAGTTAAAAAGCTGCCAGTGCTTCCAGTTGGGGGCCTGTTAAAGCTCAGTGGAGGGGGGACACCCCAGGAGCTGGGGTCTTGCCTGTGCTTAGAGCCCCAACAGGCACAGCCCACGCAGCAGTTTGACTCCCAACCCACCTGGACTGCAGAAGGAAAGCAGCCAGGGCTCCCTGCCCAAGTTTGTCCTGGGGCTGGGCTTATACTAACCAATATTGCAGCCAGCAACGGGAAAAACCTTCCCAAATGAGGCAAAGGTTTGTCACAGAGCAGTGTGGATGGAAGCACCCAAGTGCTCACAGCACCAGAGATGGAGACTGCCAGAGTGAAGCCTGGCACTGGCCCTTCCTGCAGACAAGCAGCCGGGGCAGAGCCACAGCCTCCTGCCTGCAGTGTCCCCATGGGGTCTCAGCCCCAGGGGTCCCCACTGGCACCTCACACAAAGGGCTCATGACCCAGCTCCCAGCAGCCTGGTTAAAGTTCACACCAAAGCCCCAGTCAAAGCCTTTGTCTCTGTTCACATTATTTGCTTTTTGTTTAATCTGTCAGGTTTTTTCCAGGAAATGGCTCATGCCCTTGAAATTTGAAACACAAACCCCAAGTCTCCAGGGCCCTGTGCAGAGTGATGCCAGCTCCAGTGGCACCAACCACGGGGCTGTGGTGCAATGAGGGTGCTGGCAGCAGAGCTCAGGCAGGGGCTTGGGGATTCAGGCAGGGATGCTCCTTCCCTCCCTGGCCTTCCCTCTACACTTCCTCATGGAGACAAGCAAGGAAGAGCCAGGCAGGAGATCTGGCACCGGTGGAGACCACCATGCTGAAGTCCTGGCACCTCCTCCATGCACTGCTCCCATGCCATGGAAAGCCAGGACCAGAAGGCACCAGCTGCAGCCCACTCTGCCCCGGGGAAGCCTTCAACCAGCCCCAGCATGGCCAGACACCTCTCCTCCCCCCACCAGTCGCCTTCAGACAGTCAAATCTCTCAGCTTAAATAAAACCAGATGCCAGTAACATTTTCATAAGATCACATGAAACATCAGTGCCTCCAGGCAGCAAGGCAGCTCCTGCCAGCACTCAGCTCTGGCGACAGGGCTCAGGGACCCAGGACATGCCAGCTCCAGGATCTCTCCCTGCAGCAAGGATCACTGCAGCCTCTGGGGTCATCTTTCCCACCCGCTGAGCTCGAGGAGCCTCTGGCCTCCCTTGGCAATTCTCCGGCACCAGCAGGAAGAGTAAAACTCCTGCACAAAGGCATGGAAAAGGTAACTTCTGTGGAGCCTGGAGGCCCCCAACCCACCAGCACCCTACACAGCTCCTTGTGCAGCCCACTCTGCCCTGACCCCTTGGGAAGCAGCATCTGGATTCCAGCCTGGCAGCACCAAAGCTTCTGGGGTGCCCTCAAGCCCTCCTGCACCTCCCAGAATCATAGAATCCTTATGCTTAGAAAAGACCTCTGTGACCATCAAGGCCAATTGTCCACCCAGCACCCATCACCACTAAACCATGTCCCCAGGCACCACAACTACATGTTTTCTGAACACTCCAGGGACACTGATTCCTGTTCCAAAGCCTTATAACCCTCTTCCACCTGTCCTGCTCCATCAGGCAGCCCTGGCTGTGCAGAGCATCCATGCACTGGCCACCAGCACCCTGGTGCTTCTGGTCACAGCTGGGGCTGTGCTGGCAGAGAGAGGCCTCTGAGCAGCAGGGGAGGGCAGGCAGAGCAGAGGGAGGGTCTCTGTTTGGCCGGGGGCTGGTGGAAGCCCCTCTGCTTCATTTGGGTTGGAAACAGGTGCCAAGGGAATAGGAAAGGGTGCTGCCCTCATTGGCACCGCAGAGCAGTCACCTCATACAGGCAGGAGGATTTCTGCCCGGCCTGTGGACAGGAGACACAAATGATGCATTCAGCATTGCCTTCAATTAACAGGAGCTGCAAATGAAGTTGGTCACATGCTGAACTTGTGATTCAGGGCGCTGAGCCCGAGGGAGCACTGAAGGCCTCCAGGTCTGCCATGTAGCTCCCGTGGGAGAAGTGCCTGGAGCAGCGAGTGAAGACTCTGGATCGTTCATGTGTCCATGGGAGAGAGACAAGTGTCAGAGGTCCCCACAGCTCCAGCCCTGCTCTCCCTGATCAAAGGACCCCACGTGCCTCATGGGCTGGAGGTGACACATCCACATGTCAGTGGCCAACTCAGCACACGAGCCACAGTGAGTCCCAGCACCCTCCATGTCCTTATCCGGATGCAGATGATTCCCTGTAGGCACTAGAGCAGCATCCAGCCTGGAGAAACCGGAGCATGGGTGAAAGCCAGACCCCATCCCAGGGGTATAGATGGGACAGGATAACAGCCTCTCCTGGTCCTACGGCCAGGTGGAAAGAAGCAGTGAGGGATGCTGCCAGGGGCTGAACCCACCCCGTGCTTGCTACCTGTGCCCTGTGCAGGCCTGAGGCATCACCGTCCCTCCTGGCACACGGGAAGGGAACAGGATCTGTTCCTGTTACAGCAACCACACAAGAAGAATGCAGGTCCCACAGGGTTTGTTGTTCCCAGACATAATTAATTACCAGTATTAAATCACTCATCATGTGTGCTGGGGAAAATGTCCTCACCTCTTCCCGGCCACCACGCAGGGGTTCAGCCATTGCCTCCCCAGGCACTTGCAGGCTGTGCCAAAAAGCTGAGGCTGGAACCTCTTGTTGCAGGGCTCCAGCCAAGCAGTGAGATGCTCCAGGAGCCAGCCTGGAGCTGGGAGCAGGAGGCAGGGACCAGGGTCCTGCACCAGATGCCCAGAAGCAATAGCCATGGGAGAGGGTCTCGGGTTAGGAGAGCAGCCACCTATTCCCTTGCTCCCTAGAAAGTCTGGTGGTGGAGCAAAGAGAGGCTTTCCTGGCGATGGAGCAGTGAGCCATCACCCAACCCTTGGGAATGGCCAGCCTCAGCCCAGCCCCCACCAATCCCTGCCTCTTCCCTGGAATGCGGAGCCCCCCGGACCGAGCCCCCAGACAAAGTGTTTACTGTAGGAGCTGCACGTTAACCACTTCCCAGCCGCTCACCGGGCACCCCCTCAGCCCCGGGGGACAGGGGCACAGCTGGGGACATCTGCTCCATATGCCTCTGCCCCTAAATAGGCATTTAATTCCCTCCTGCTTACATAGAGGGGACCCATCGGATGCAGCAGCCCTGCTGGGGTGCCCTTGTTGTGCCAGGCAGGGCTGTGGTGGGAGCGATGGAGCCGGCAGCCGCAAGCCCCACACTCCCACTGGCTCCAGGCTGCCAGAGCTGGACAGGGACCCATGGTTCAGACATGCTACTGGGACCTTCCCACCGGGGCTGCACCGAGCAGGGTGCTGCAGGGTGTCCTGTTAGGCTGCCCCAGGTGCAGGGGCTCACTGCTGCCTGCTCCCTCATCCCACCATCTGCAATGCTGCAGGCAGGCTCGGTGCCTGGCAGGCGAGCTTGGCTCCTGTGGCCACCCACCCATCCCCAGCAAGGCCAAAACAGGGTGGGAAGGGAGGGAAAAAACTGCAAGTCTGTTTCCTAAAGGCTCTGGGAAAAAATGTTACATTACACGGGGCACAGCCAAAACCAACAGGCCTTGGCAGCCTGATGCAGCCCCGGGGCCAGGGAGCCCGGATAGCTCCTGCAGGATGTGGGATGAGGAGAGACAGGCAGGACAGGAGGTCTCTGCAGCAGACCTCATGCTGAACATTCACAGACTACTCCTGCTCATGGAGAGGGGCGGTTGGAGCAGCCCATCCCCAAAGTGACCTCCTGACCATGGGAACATTGGTGGAGCTGCCGTGGACCAGCCATGGAGGAGGGAATGGAGATGGGATCCAGCCCTAAGAGAGGACAGGGACAGATACTGCTCCAGCTCCTTCTTCCCCTTGGAGAGCTTCAGGTGACTCTATGCAGGGACACAAGGCCAGATCAGCTCATGGACAGCCCCATGGCAGGATGCTGCTTCCCAGCTACAGGGGACGTGGTCCTCATCACAGCCCACAGGACAGGGAAGGGAGAGTACAGCATCCAGCCCCACAGGCCAGATCTCCACACTCAGCCCCCAGGAGCAGCTCCCATCCTACTGTCAGAGCCATGGTGTGACCTGCACAGCTCTGGGGCTGGGCTGCCACTGCTGACTCCACTCCTGGTCCCCAGACCCTGCCTGAACACCAAAGGGGTGCCAGGGTGCCATGGTCAACACTTGCCAGACAGTCCTGCAGCAGACACATAGAGGCAAAGCCTGGTTTTCCTGGCCTGGCCTTGCCTGCACCCTGCTGCCCTGTCCAGCCACAGGCAGGACACAGGTCTTGGCAGAGCCCAGCCTGATCCGCTTGTGAGGGAAGCAGGTGCCCAGAGGCCTCTTTCCCCTTTCCTCCCGGTGCAGGCAAAGCAGTCAACAGCATCCCAGGGAAAGGGCAGTGGAGGGGTCACCATGCACCAGGAGCTTCCCTGGCAGCTGGGACCTGTCCCCAGGAACCCTGGGCTGTGTCTTGCTATCCAGGGGCACTCTGCAGCCAGGGCATGAAGGGTGACAGGTAGGTCCCTGTGAACCTTCCCACTCCAGCATGTGCTATGTCACTGGCTGTGACCACAGTGGGTAAGGGTGGCACAAATGTGACCCACTGGTCCTGGGCCACGGGAGCTCATGCAGCTCAGCACCGCACCTTCCCTGGGACACACTCCATGCATGGCCATCCCAGAGCTGCCCCATTCCACCCCATCCTGCCACTGCATCCCTGTTGAACCCCTCACAGCACTCCCAGCTCTGTGTTCCCAGCTCTCCCCAAACGAGCAGAGAGCAGGTTAGTGCAAGCAGTCACCAATCTGCCGAGGGTGGAAGACTCCCGGGGGGAACCCACCCAGCCCGTCCCTGGGGTCCAGCCTTACCTGGCGGGTGGAGGCTCTCCTGGATGGCCTCGATGTCGGCCAGGTCTGTGCAGACTCCCTGGCCGTGCATGAGGGTGTGGAGCGGCCGCGGGACCCCTCTGGGAGGGTAGCAGCGCAGCCCAGCCCCGCAGCGGGCGGTGTACACCCCGCAGGCGGTTCCGCGCCCCAGGGCGCAGGTCGCGCAGCAGCCGCAGCCTGGTTCCCGCACCAGCTCCGCGCAGCCCTGCGGTGCTTTGCACCGGGCCAGCCGTTCCTCCGAGCACGGCGGGCACTGGATCGCCTCCTCCCCTCCTACCGGTACCAGGGCTGCCGCCGCCGCCAGAAGAAGCAGCAGCACCGGGGGCGGCGGCGACAGAGCGCGCACGGCGGACCCGCGCATGGCTGCGGGCCCCCGCTCCGGGCCCGTTGCGGGCGGCGCTGGGCTGGCGGCGGGCGCGGGGCGGCGGCAGCGGCGACAGAGGCTTTATGCGGCCCCTGGCCACACCTCCCGCCGCCGGCACCGGGGCCACCGGCGGGGTCGCCCCCGATGCTACCGGCAAGCCACCGGGGAGAGACGCTCTCCACCCGACGGCGAATTTCAGCACCGGGACCACCGACAGGGCAGCTCTGGTGGTGGGCAGAACGGAGATCCTTGGACCGGAGACGCCTCACCACCCTCAGACCAGCACCGTGCCCTGTCCTGAGAGCGACTGGGATGAACTGGGAGGAGAGAATTGCATCGCCGGGGATGTGGCTAAGACTCCCCCAGCGTTGGTTGGCCCGAGGTGGTCTCCGGGGGCTCCGGAGGGAGCAAAAGCGCTACCGGCAGCAGCATCACGGACAGCTCAGCCCCATTCTGTCCCCAGGAGCGATGCTCCGGGGGGACCCTCCGGCTCCCCATACTTCTGCCCGGCCCTGTTCCCACTGATTCCGTGTGTCCCCCTCTCCCGGCCCCACTCCCACAGACTCCCGTGACCCCCTTCCCGGCACCGCTCCCACCGTCTCCCCGTGACCCCACGTCTCTGCACCGTCCCGGGATAAGTTGAAAGGTACCGGCATCTAGTGGCTATTTAGGAAAATCAGAAGGCGGCAGCCCGAGCATCCCTCCCCGCCGCAGCGGCCCAGCCGGTCCCCGCAGCCCCCGGACAGGGATATTCCTGTGCCATGTATACAGGATCCTCCGATGACCTGGTGACCAGTGAGCTGTGCCCAGAGGCATCTCAGCCAGTCTGGGCTCGGTGAGGCAAGAGAACCTTCCTGGATGTGGCAAGGGTGGTCCTGGACACAGCTAAGGGTTGGATGAGCTCTGGCACAAGCACAGCCTTGCTGACCCTGCCCAGTGTGAGATGTTGGGGTTCCCTGGCAGGCTGTGCACAGGCTGTCCCGCTGAGGGGGGTGATAAGGGGGCAGAGAGCCTTCCTCTGTGTCCTAGGGATAAGTCAGAGACCTGCTGAACTCGTGTCATGGGATGAGAGGCTGGGCACTGCCCAGGAACATACTGGCACATCTGGGGGCTGGCCGTGTCACCACACTGGTCAATGCCAGCAGAAGCACCATGCTGTGCTGCACAGAGACTGACGAGATGACTGCAACCATCCTCGCCACCGGCAACAGATGTAGCCCCTTAGGAGAGTGGGCTTCACCCCACAGGACGTGGAGAGCCATCCCAGCCCCATAAATCACTACAGGGTCAGAACCACCTGCAGGGAACAATCACATCCCACAGGGTCTGCACTGGCTCTGCTGAGGACTCTGCTGAGCAGCAGTATTTGTGCCTGCACTGTGCATGGCAATTAGTGGTGATTAACTACTCAGGTATCGTGTCTCCTTATAAGGGACTGGTGTGGGCTTCAGGGTGGGGGGATGGGAGGTACAGAGCTAGCTTGCAATGTAGGCCTTGGGCTGAGAACTCCAAACTCATCTCACAGGTAAGTGTATCTAGTGCTCAAATCAGCATTTTAAGGCTTAAGTGCTAGCTCTAGGGACACTAACCACAGGGGATCCCAGGTCATCTTGTCTCTTCTGTGCTGGTCAGCCATGCAGTACGAAGTGTGCAGGCAGGACACAGGCAGGCAGAATCCTTGTCCCCTGTGCTCCTCAGCTCCCCTTCTTCCCCCCCACCAGCTGGCACAAGGGGCCCTGCACCCAGCTCTGCTCAGGAGCCCCTGCCCTGCCTGGCACTGCTGTGTGCTGGCCATGACTTGGGGCAGAGGTGCCAGCCTTGACATCGTGTCCAAACATGGTCCAAACCCAAACAGGTGCCCAGCCCCGCTCAGGCTGCGGCACCTTATCAGGCCTTGGCAGCACTGAGTGCCTGCTGGGGAAACTGTTGTGTCTGCAGGCAGAGGCAGCAAAGCAGTGCCAATGGCTGACAAGGTGAGCAGGGCATAGGGCACTTCAGCTGCACAGCCCTGGGTCCCCCTCCCAGCACCATCCTGCACATTGTAGAGGGGCTGGGCAAGTGCACTGCTGCCCCCCACCCCATCATAGCCCTGCAGCCAAGGAGGGTGCTGGGTCTGTGGAGCTGGGTCCTGGGTGCTTGCTGCAGCCCATCTCCCCTGCCTGTGTCCCCAGCCCTGGGGTTCTGCGGGTTCCCAGCACAACCTTCCCAAACTCTGTCACATTTTGGAGTCCCCAAGTCTGGGGGTGGTTCTCAGGCTGCTTCCCTGCAGCTTCCTCAAGCAGGTTCTGGAGCAGCCCCAGCCCTGTGGAGAGGCTGCAGGTCAGTGCATAGCAGAAGCAGGGCTGGGGGTCAGAGATGGCTGGAGACTCCCAAGGTGTGGGGGGCTACAAGCCAAGGATGGCCCAGACAGAGCTGAGGAGACACAGGATCGTTTACAGCTGCTGTGGGACACAGTGACTGCAGGACCCTCACACCTCCCGGGCTCTCACAGCCCCATCTCCAAGATCCATCTTCTCCTGGCACTAGTGCCTGGTGCCAGAGCAGACCCTACCGAGCACCCAGTGCTCTCACCACAGCCAATGCCCCTTGCTCTCAGCTGCCCCTTCCTCCACTCCCTTCCTCGATGGTTTTACTCCCCATTTCCAGGCAGCATCTCCTCCCTGGCCCTCCCTCGCCTCAGTTCCAGCAGCTGCTCCTGGTCCTGTCTCCCTTTCTCACAGTTCCCAGCTGTCCTCCTTGCCCTGGCCAGTGGGGCAGAGGGTGACCTGGCTTCATGGGTGCTCACCCCGTCCGGATGCGGCCCGTGGGGTGTGGGTGCTGGGGCGGGCAAGAGGCGTGTCAGGCAGCCTGGAGGCCATCGTGATAACAGTGTGAGCTGTACCAGGGCCACGGGAGCAGACAGCACAGGCGAGCAGCATGAGCCAAACAGCCCCACCGTGGGCAGCCTGGCCCCGAGGCAGCAGCTTGGGGTCCAGGGACCCCCAGCACCTCTTCTGCATGCTCTGCATCCTCTCGGTGCTGGCTGGGTGCCTGCATCCCGCCACGGGCCAGTGGCTCTTCATGGGCTCAGAAGACACCACGCAGGATCCGGGCACCAGCCCCACGGCACACACCTTGGCCGAAGAGGAAGGTAGGCGTGGCAAGGTGGGGGGTACAGCTTCCCCAGCACCCCGAGATCCTGCATCCCAGCATGGAGGAAGCAGCTCCAGCATAAGGCTGGAGGGTGAGGTATGGGGTGCCAGGGTCTGGGGCTGCTGGTGGCACCTCTGTGGCAATGGAGAAAGCTGAGAACTGGGAGTGCTGTGTCGTTCCTGTCCCCCTGCCTCCTCCCACCCCATCACCCCTTTTCTCCTCCAGACGGAGGTGCCCACAATGTGGAGCCCATGAGAAAGGTGGTGCTGAGCAAACCCCCCCTGGCAACATCCCCCAGACGCCAGGAGCGCCTCACCAGGGTGGCAGCAAAGGGTCCGGGCCATGCCCCACCACGCACACGAGGCCAGGTACCTTTTCCCAGGCAGCATTCCCCACTGGAATCTCTAGCCCTCCCAAAACTTCCCAGCTGCTGCTGGGCCCCTCGCTGCATCCTTCCCCTTATCTGTGCCCTGCTTCATCCCCAAGCTGTAGCTCAGATACCTCTGCCCTCTTGGAAAGGAGCCGCAGCAGCTCCTGGTGTCCCCACACATGAAGCAGCCCCACGGCAGCGCTGGGGCTCAGCCCCCACCCCGGGCTGCAGGAGGGTGCCGTGTACCCTCTGGAATCCTCCCGAGCCTTGCACTGAGATCTCCTGTCTGTCCTAGAAGCACCGACCCACCACCGCTCCAAAGATCTTTGAGGGGAGTGCTGAAGAAGAGGAGTTCCTGCGGATCAAGGTGGTGGATGGGTCCTGGTCCCCAGAGGAGCTCTGAGGGGCAGCCTGGGATGGGCACCCACACAAGGGGCTCTGGGGGACATGGGCTGGCAGGGTGGGATGGGAATGATGCTCGAGGGTCTCACACTCAACCTTTCCTCTTCTCTGCACAGCCAAAGGTGAAGGATCCAACCCAACGGGTGCCCCTGGCCCCAGAGATGGACCTGACTCTCCAGGTGAGAGATGGGCACAGGGCACCCATACCAGACCCTGCAGCCAGGGCTCCCATCCCACAGCTTACTGCTCTCTGCCTCTCCAGGTGCACAACGGCTCTAGCTGTGTCTGCCCTGTACGCCCTGGTCCTCCCGGTCCTCCTGGCCCAAAGGTGCTGTGATCCTCCCTGGGGAGAAGCACAGGGGTGCAGGGGCTCACAGGGTCCCTCTGGGAGAAATCCCATGGCTCTTGTGGCCACACAGAAACCTTTTCTGCTCAGGATTTGGACCCTCACTTCGGATCTGGGGTTGGGGAGTGACTCAGATGTCCCCTGGCAGGGGGTCAATAGGTCCCCACAGTGGTGAGGAGCTGGAACCAGGCTATGTCTTTCTCTGACAGGGAGAGAAAGGTGACCGAGGGTTCCCGGGAGAGAAAGGCCAGCCTGGATTCTCTGGGGAGAGAGGGAAATCTGGCAGCCCAGGACAGCCAGGTCATCAGGGCCCCCAGGGCCCTCCAGGTCCTCCAGGACCACCAGGGCCCCCAGGACCACCAGGCTCCTGGAGAGTCAGGAGCCCACCCCTGCCCACTGCCCTCACTGAGGGAGTGGAGAACGAGGTGAGTGCTGGGATGGGGAACATGGGGGAGCCATGCCAGTGCTGGCTGTGGTGTCTCAGACGAGGAGACCTGGGGTGCATGGCCATGGGAGTGGGCAGCTCAGAGGAGGGGGACCAGGAGATGGCACAGAGCCTTTCACCAACTGCTCTCTCTCCTCTCTCCCTCCAACAAAACAAGCAGATGGGACCATCCAGCCCCATGAGAAACCCAGGACCCCCAGGATCTCCTGGGCTGCCTGGCCTTCCCGGACCCCCGGGTTACCCAGGCCACAAAGGCCCCCCAGGGGTCCCTGGGCGGGAGGGGCAGCCAGGACCCCCTGGCCCACCTGGGGCTGTGGGACCTCCTGGTTTTCCTGGGGCTGAAGGACCTCCAGGGTCTCCGGGCTCGGCTGGGCCAGATGGACCCCCAGGACCACCAGGGATTCCAGGACCACAGGGTCTCCCCGGGGTGCCTGGGCACGAAGGACCCCCTGGTCCTGCAGGACCTGCATCGCTCCCTGGTAAACCAGGGCTCCGAGGAGAGCCAGGATACCCTGGGCTAAAGGTAAGGAGTCCCAACCCAGCCCGTTCATGGCTGTGGGGTCAGAGCAGAGCCAGCAGGGTGGGCATGGGGCAGCCAGGCTCACCAGCTCCTTGCTCTGCCTCAATAGGGAGCAGACCCTAGCACTCAGCCCCTCCGAGGGCTCTGGGGCTGCCCCAGCCCTGGCACTGCAGGGTCCAGGGAACATGGGTGCTGAGCCTCTGTGCTCATCACCCACACACCATGTGCCTGCAGGGTGAGAAGGGCGAACATGGATTGCCAGGCATGCCAGGGAACCCCGGGAGGAGAGGAGATACAGGAGCTCCAGGCATGCCTGGGCCCATGGGGCCACCAGGGCCACCAGGGGATTACAGGGTAAGTAGGGGGTGTTGAGGCTGTGGGCGCTCAGGGGCAGGGGGCAGCCCCTGTGCTCACCTCAGCACATCCTCTCCTTCCAGTGCGACTCACGTCACGCAGGACACCAGTCACCGGCCGGGCCACCGGGTCCCAAAGTGAGCTGGGCAGGGGGCACTGCGGGTGGTGGGTGTTGGCAGCGAGGGCCTGGGGATGGCATCAGCCACGGGCACTCCCCAAGATCAAAGAGCTCCATGGCAGGTGTTACCCTGTGGAGCTATGTACAGGGCTGTGCTGGGGGGGTGGGAGTGGCCAAGGACCCCCAGAGCCACGGCACTGATGAGACCTCTCTGCTTTCCTTCCAGGGAGAAAAGGGTGACCCTGGAGAGCGGGTTTGTAGCCATGGCCATGGACCCGGGGCGGGGCAGCTGCCTGGGGGGGGAGGTTCCTGTTCCCATACTCTAAGTGTGAACCCCTGAGCCCCACATGCTTCCCCTATTCCCCCACTGCCCTCCTCATGCCAGGGCAGCACCAGCCTTCACCTCACCCTGGTGGCACTGCCAGAGTCCCTGGATGGGCTGGGGCATGGGGCATGGCAAATCCACCATCCCCTGCAGCACATGCAAGTGCACATGCACACAGGGAGAGCACAGGTGTGCGCACCCATACAAGCATGTACTGCACAAGTGCACCTCTGCACACACGCAGCACACAGCACACACCTCCGTCCCCAGCACCCAGCCCAGGCTCTAATCATGCCTCTCTCTGTGGCTCACCCAGGGGTGCTGCTATGGTGAACACGACTGCAAACCAGGCCACGGCCCCTTCCCCAGCACCCGCAGCCGCTCCAGCTCCTGGGTGCCCATCACTGGGTACCAAACGGTGAGTCCCCAGAGGTCATAGGGCCCCATCACAGTGAGGGGTGTCCAGGGACCCCAGCCTGGCTGTGGGGACCCTGCTGCCAGAGCCCAGGCAGTTCTGCATGTCTCACAACACGGCTCATGCCACTGGCAGCCCTGCAGGGCTCACAGCTCCAGCTGGGATGGAGGATGGAGAGGTTGAAGATCTGTCTCAATCTTCTCTCTTTTTTGATGCAGGGCAGCAAAGAGGAGCCAGAGATTTATGGAGCCATCATCCCCCATGTGAGAGACACTGCCAGGGTCCCATTCACCCACTGCCCTTGTCCCAGGGCGATTCAGCCCTGGGAGGAGAATGGAGCAGGAGGGATAGAGGTCATCCCTCCTGCATGGGAGTGTCTTATAGCTGCTCCCCAAAGGCAGCACCAAAGTACCCAGTCCAATCTCCTCATTGCTTTACCACAGGGTCCTCAAGGTGTCCCTGGGAACCCAGGTCCCCCCGGCCCCCCAGGTCCACCAGGGCCTCCTGGAGCACCAGGTCTCTTCTGCCTCAATGTAAGACCCATCGCAGGCTGTGCACATGCCTATGCCAGAGCACACGTGTGAGTGTGCATGGCACGAGGGACTCCCCACAAACCTGCCTGTCTTTGCTTCCAGAGGATTTATCCCATCCGTGCCCAGACACCCTGCAAGCAGCCGGTAAGCCATGGCCTCACTGTCCCCAGGAGGGACCCTGTTCCCTCCCCATGTGCCAGGAAGTACATCCCTGTGCCCAGCAGCAGTAACCAGCCCCGATTGCCTTCGCAGACAGCCACGGATGCAAGATGGGCAGCAGGTAAGGGCATTTTTGGGGGCTCCAGCCTCCTCAAAAACACCTTTTGTCAAGTCTCACATCCCTTCTCCGGCACCAGGGCTGTGCCACCCTGTACAGGTCCCTGGCACTGTCACCATCGTGTCCCTGTGGGGCCAGCTCCCATAGGAGCACCTAGCCCCTGTGCCAGGATGCCTTGTGACTCCCTTCCCTCTGGGCTCTCCAGATGCTGATATGCCTCGGACGGAGCCACTGGATTCCCACGCCCATCTCCGGGTGAGTCCTGGCTGCAGCCAGGGGTGAGCCTCCCAGGCTGTCCACCTGCCCCACGTGCCACAGCTGGGCCATGACCCTCTCCATCCTCCCCAGCGCCAGACGTGGGTCTTCAGCTCCAAGGAGGTGATGCTGAAGTCAGGCAGCGCCGTACCCGAAGGGAGCCTGGTCTATGTGGAGGAAGGGAGCAGTGCTTTCCTCCGGACCACCACCGGCTGGAGCCGCCTCCTGGTACAGGGCGTCGAGGGTGCTCCTTGGAATCCCTCGAACGGAGGGGAGTGTTTAGGATCCAGTTCTGGCAGCTGGTACTGAGCTGGATTTGGCCTTGGGAAGGAACTGGTTTCCCTCTAACCCATCCTCTGCTCCTTGCATTGAGCAGGTGGACGACTCGGAGTTGCTCTTTGCTGGTGACGACCCCTCCGCCTCCACACCACGGTACCAGGTGAGGAGTGCAGGCAGCCAAGGGGTCAGATCACATCTCAGATGGAGACAGAGCCCTCCTTGGCCTGCCAGGGTGGGGACAGGCCCCCACAGGACTGTCCTGTCCTTTCCATTCAGGAGGTGAGGGGGGTGCAGACGAGAGGTCCTGAAGCGGCGCTGCCCGCTCTGGCTCCGACGGACTCACTGGTGAGCACTGCTGTGGCTCCAGCCGCTCCAGGAGGGACAAGCCACAGAGATGGGCTGTCAGCAGGGCAGCACCGTCCTGGCACACAAAGACCCCAGGGTTGTGTTGGGATGGGAGGGGGAGGGCGCTGCACCTATGGCACTCATGGCACAGGATTGGGTGTCCCTGGGCTGACATAAGCCTTGTTTTTCCAGGTCCAGGAGGAGGGACAAAGGCTGCCCCAGATCCTGCCGACCACCATTGCCCCACGGATCCCATCAGTAAGCAATGCCTGCCCCCGGCGGGGGGGGATGAGCGGCCAAGCCGTGGGAGAGCGGGGAGAGGTGCCCAGGAGACCCCTCCATGCCCGACTGGCACTGCCAGAGGCTCGCATCCTCCTAGGAAGGGAGGAGCAGAGATCTCAGTGCCTGGCCATGCCTGTGCCTCTTGCCACCCTGCCTCCCCTCCTCAGCTCCGCCTGGCTGCCCTCAACGTGCCCCTTACCGGTGACATGAGCGGGATCCGTGGTGCTGACCTGCAGTGCTACCGCCAGTCCCAGGAGGCTCAGCTCTACGGCACCTTCCGAGCATTCCTGTCAGCCCCCACCCAGGACCTGGTCTCCATTGTCAAGAGGACAGACAGGACTCTCCCCATCGTCAACCTGAAGGCAGGTATCCCCCTGTGGGGGCTGTCAGTGCCAAAGCCCCACAGCCCCTGGTGAGCCTCGGTGGGAGGATCCTTGCCCTGTCCCATACTGGGGCTGCTACACACCAGCTGTGTTCAGCACTTGTGTTTTGGGGATCTGGGAGGAACCCAGAGCACGTTATTGCTCAGGACGAGGGCATCACCCTGTCCTCCAGCTCAGCACTACTGCTTGCCTCCCAGGGTCAGCTGCTGGCCAAGTCCTGGAGCTCTCTCTTTGAGGGCCAGGCCAGTGCCACCCTACAGGGTCCCATCTACTCCTTCAACGGGCGCAACATCCTGACAGATTCTCTCTGGTGAGTCCAGCCATGCGGTGGGCAGCAGCAGGGCAATGCCAAATGAATGCACCCATGCCAGGATCCAGGGGTGGGAGGGGTCTGCAGAGGGTACCCCTGCCCTTGGCACTTGTGTGGGTGCAGGAGCTGGTGCAAAGGACTGGAGGTGTCTGGAGGGTGTCCTCCAACCCCTCTCACCTCCATCTCTTTCTGCAGGCCACAACAGCTGGCCTGGCATGGATCCACGCCGCGGGGTGGCCAAGCCCGTAGGAGGAACTGCCAGGGCTGGCGCAGCTCCGGCGTCGGGGAGGGCCTGGCCACCCCCCTGCGTGAGGGCAAGCTGCTGGCTGGGCACCGGCACAACTGCTCCGAGGTGCTGGCCGTGCTCTGCGTGGAGGTGGCCTTTCCCTACCGGCACATGTGGTGACCCAGGCACCAGGGAGCCCCAGCCAGCCTCCGCCCCAAGTACTACCAGGGAAACAGTCCCAGGAGCCCATGGGCAGCATGGAGGCAAGAACTTCAGCGTGGGAGTTGTGCAAGAGCAAAAGAGGATGCCAAGCCTGTAGCCAAGTTGTGCCATGCTTGTTCCCAGCTGTGCCATCCCTGGCAGCAGGATGATGCCAGGCTGTGCCCAGCTGCCTGCCTGCAACTCCAGAGAAGCAACTGCTGTCCCTGCCCCAGAAATAAAGTAATGAATATGCTGGTGTTTTGGATGAACCCCAGTGCTCTCTTATGGGGGAGCCCTACCCAGGCCATTGCCTGCCGCAGCCAAGGGACATGGAAGGCGTGGTGCAGCCAGCCCAGGAATGGGAGAGGGTCTGGAGCCAGGTGTGGGCTTCAGCCTCGTTGGGATCAGCACATATAGGGAGGGGGAGGGAGAGAACATCATGGAGGCAGGGCTCCAAACTCAGTGATGTCTGTGACACCACAGCAACCTCTGCCAGAGTGCAGGCAGCAGGGTTTGTCCCTCCTGGAGTGTGGGAAGCAGAGTTTTGCCTCTGCTGGAGTGTGGGAAGCAGACAGAGGCAGAACGTTCAGCTTTGGGACACAGTCATCTTATTTGCAGTGGGATGAGCAGGCAAGGGCAGGTCTGGCACACAGGATTTGGGCAGAACAGAGAGGCTTTGGCCACCAGCAGAGAGGCTTGGCCACCAGCAGCAGCAGGAGGTTTGGGTCTCTGCCTGCCATGGCATCAGTCTCCTGGCCGGTCGGTGGCTCTGGGGTTGGCACCCCCTGGGGCACGGCACTTGTTGAACAGGCAGTGCTGTGTCGCCGTGCTCGTAGCGTGTGTGTGTGTGTCTGAGACTTGCCTAGTGAGTCCGCAGACCTCCCCCATGTAGTCCGAGTGCCAGCCCCGTGTATCCCTAGGACCTGCCCAAGTGCATCCCAGCACACCAACAGAAACCAGACAGGCATTGGAACCCACAACACAGCGCCCACCGTCTCTCGCTCTTCCATTGGCCAACTCAGCTGCCCATCCCACAACTCTCCCTCTGAGTGGCTAGTTTGAACGAGAGGCTCGCCTTCTGACTGGTGGGAAGAAGGTGTGGGCCGAGATCGTGTCCCCGCCCCCTGCTGCGATTGGCGGAGCGGCAGCAGGCGGCAGGCGGTGATTGGCGGAGGGTTTCGGCGGGCTGAGAAGAGGTTTGAAAAGCTCCGCGCGGTCGGGAGCCGCCATCGCTTCCCTCAGCAGTGCCCTTGCCGCCGTTATGGAGCTCCTGGAGACCTCTTTGCCTCTCCGGGTGCGTTTGCTGCCCCGCGATACCCCCTATCTGCTCGCAGACCGCGGAGCTCCTCCGGGTTCCCTCACCGCCACGGGCCTAGCGCAGCGCCTGGCGGGGCCTATCTGGGCCCACCCGAGCACCTCGCGTCCTTACCCCGCGGTCCCCCCCGCTCCCTTGATTCTCTGGGATTTCCTCCATACACGTTCTCCTCGCTCGTTACCCGGGGTCCTTATCCTCTCCCCTGTCCACTCCCAAGCTCCCCAGGCCCGCTCCAGCCCCCCCAACCACCCTCCCTGGCTTGACCCCTTTGGGATGATCTCGATTCCCCTCCCGGATCCCACTGCCCCTCACTGCCGCTGTCTTTTTCTCCCCTCACTAGCCCGTGAATGAGAACGTTCGGGTGCCCGCTGGGGATGGCCCTAAGAAGCAGTTCTCGGTGGAGCACATCTACCAGAAGAAGACGCAGCTGGAGCACATCCTGCTCCGGCCTGACACCTACATCGGCTCCGTGGAGCTAGTCACACAGGTGTGGGGGCAGAGCTGGGGCAAGGGAGGGTCGTGGGGCTAGGCGTGTGAATAGTTAACATCTGTTGATAAAGCTCAGAACATCTGCTTTACAAACTGGTGGCCCAGAAGAGACATGGACCTGTTGGAGAGGGTCCAGAAGAGACCACAAAAATTATATGAGGGCTGGAACCCCTCTGCTATGAGGACAGGCTGAGAGAGTTGGGATTGTTCAGCCTGGAGAAGAGAAGACTTCAGGGAGACCTTAGTGCAGCCTTTCAGTACTGAGAGCCTATAAAGAAACACAAGAATAAACGACTCAGTAGTGCCTGTTGCAATGGGACAAGGGCAAGTAGTGTTAAACTAAAAGAGGGGTAGATTGAGACTAGAATTAAGGGAGAAATTTTTTGCACTGAGGGTGGTGAAACACTGGCCCAGGTTGCCCGGAGAGGTGATGGGTGTTCCATCCCTGGAACCATTCCAGCTAACCTTATGTAGTTGAAGATATCCTTGCTGGCTGCAGTGAGGGTTGGAGTAGTGAGCCTTAAAGATCCCTTCCAACTTAATCCATGATTCTAAGAGGAGGTGGACTTGCAGACTTAATGTATTTCCTGCCTTCTTTTCAGCAAATGTGGGTTTTTGATGAGGACGTGGGCCTCAACTGCAGAGATGTGACCTTTGTGCCTGGCTTATACAAAATCTTTGATGAGATTCTAGGTAAGGTGACCTGTCTGATGGGTCAGTGATTAATGAATTATTAATGGGCTAAGAATGTCCTAAGAAACTGGGACTAAACGTAAGAACTTATCAAGTGTACTGACATCTAGTTACATTGCTGACCAAGTAAAGGCTTGCATACTTTGCTGGGTGATGTTTGCAGAGTACATGGTCTATTAATTATGCTTGGAAATATTGGATGCTAATATCCTTCCCTGGTGCTATTCAGTAGCCATTCATGGCTTGAGGGCACACTATTACAAAACTGCTTTTATTCAGCCCAAAATTCTCCCTTTTGCCTTAACCATGTAGTACTCAAACATTTGTGTGCCAAGGGGATTAGTAGTAAGGGATGGAGGTTTTGCATTCGTTCTCCTGAAGACTACAGTTAATAGTTTGGTCTTGCTTGAGGATGTAATTAACAATCTTTCCATTGCAGTCAATGCTGCAGACAACAAGCAGAGGGACAAAAACATGTCATGCATCAAAGTGACAATCGATGCGTAAGTTCTCTCTCAGTTTTGTTACTCAAGCATGTTAGGTTTCCTCACTCATGCTCTTCACTGCAGGAGCCTGCAGTGTGGCTGGTCCAAGTTAGACCAAGTGGAGTTCACCAGCTCTTTAGTCCCTGGGTCTCTGGCTGCTTTGTGGCTGTTTTCCATTATGGCCATTTCCCTCTTTCCTTCCTGTCACTGTTCTGTGTCAGTGAGCACGGATGGAGGGGTTTTAGCTGTGGTGGTCCCTTTCCTAGGCAGTGTCTGCGAGTCTGGGTGGTTTTGTGTTGACTTGTCCTCCCTCTGCCGGCTGTTCCTGCACTTGCTCAGCACAGGTTTGCTCTGGAGGAAATGGTGGCCTTTCCCCAGGGCTTGTGTGTGATCCTTGTTTCATGGCTCCCTCATCTGCAGCCTCAAAAACACACCTTGATTTTTATTATTCCCCAGAGAGAATAACGTAATCAGTGTGTGGAACAATGGGAAAGGTATTCCAGTTGTTGAACACAAAGTGGAGAAGGTCTATGTGCCTGCTCTTATCTTTGGGCAGCTTCTAACATCCAGCAACTACGATGACAATGAAAAGAAAGTCACAGGTAGGGAAGACTCAAATATGTGCTAATATTTCTGAGTTTAAGTGTGTGAGCTGAACTGAAGAGGGGGGAGAAGAGAGTCCTTGATGCAACATGCCAGCAGCATTCTGAGTCCATCAGAGAGAAGTCTCTGTGCTCTGTTATATAGCAATAACAGTGCAGACAAAGAGAATAGGGAGAATTCTCTTTGAACCCTAATCCCAGTTAAATGAGGGTTTGCAGCAGTGCCCTCTGTTTGTCAGATGTTGTTGCTTATTGACAGTTGTACTTTGTGCTGAAGCAGCTGAACTCCTGTTCATCAGGAATCCTTTTGGATGGATTTGAACAAAGGTAATCACGTCAGTCTGCTTTCTAATTCCAGGTGGGAGAAATGGTTATGGAGCCAAACTGTGCAACATCTTCAGCACAAAGTTCACTGTGGAAACTGCATGTCGTGAATACAAGAAGCTATTCAAGCAGGTCTGGGCACCTTTCACTTCAGGAAGGTTATAGCTGAGATTTGCAAATAAAACCCTATGGTTTTGTTCTAAAAATCTAGACATTGGCATTCAGTGCACCATGATTAGAATAAATTTGGCCACCCTGTGCCACAAACTGATTCCAATGAATGATGAAATGAGCAGACTAATCAGAATATAGCTTGTAACTATAGGGTTTGTTCTTCAGTTTGAAATTATTTAGAACTTGTATAAATCAACTACTGCTTTCAAAAGCTAAGCTAGTTGCTCCTGGCTGTTGAACTTGCAAGTGACAGACACTCTTTTTCTCAGACCTGGACAGACAACATGGGGAAGGCTGGTGAAATGAAGCTGAGATCCTTTGATGGAGATGATTACACGTGTGTCACCTTCCAGCCTGATCTGTCAAAGTTCAAAATGAAGAGTCTGGACAGAGACATTGTAGCACTAATGTCTCGAAGAGCTTATGATATTGCTGGATCCACAAAGGATGTCAAAGTTTTCCTGAATGGCCAGAGGCTGCCTGTAAGTGAGCACTTCAAAGGAGCACTCCTGTCTGTGTTGTTCATGCTGTTTAAATAGTCAGATTTGGTTCAAGCAATTGATGCCATTGCACAGAGTAAAGGGAAAATTTGCCTGAGTGGATTTCTCTACCCACTTTCCAGGAGGATATGAATGAAGTATTTATTAGGAGCTGCTCTGAAGGAGTTGTCTGATTCCATCTGTCTGCAGGTGAAAGGGTTCCGCAGCTATGTGGACCTCTATCTGAAGGACAGGGTAGATGAAACTGGCAATGCACTGAGGGTCATCCACGAGGAGGTCAATTCCCGGTGGGAAGTGTGTTTGACTTTAAGTGAAAAAGGCTTCCAGCAAGTCAGCTTTGTCAACAGCATTGCCACCACAAAGGTAACTCATCTTCAGTTTTAGTCAAGCTAATGCCCTGTTCTTCATGAATTAGCTGCTTTCAAATGCATGTGTGGTAGTGACAGATAAGGTTGCAAAGACTGTGCTTAGAGTTTTAAATGGAGATGCAGCCTTTTGGTTTTTTCCAATGGAACCCTCACCAGGTCTCTGGTCCCTTTCTCCTCAGGGTGGCAGGCATGTTGATTATGTAGCTGACCAGCTTGTGGCTAAACTCCTTGATGTTGTGAAAAAGAAGAACAAAAATGGAGTTGGAGTGAAGCCTTTTCAGGTACAATGTCAGCTTTTCCCCAGTGGGAAACACAACTCAAGCATTGTTGCAAATTGGAACTACAGCTTAATGCTTTACTACATTAATTAATAATGCATATTTCCACTGTGCAGAAAACAGGTGTAAAATTGCTAAGCACAGAAGTCTGTCATTGTCCAGTCTCTTTGTTTACCTGTTGTAATCAGAACACAATAAGTATCTGATGGATGATGCCTAGTTAGGCTGAGAGCTGCTGATTCCTTGACATCCCAAATCATAGACCATTGTTCATGAATGTTCCTCAGCTCTCCTAAAGTCTTTCAAGACATCTAGGAAAGTTCAAAAGCATGCAGTGATAACTGAGGGGTTTTTCCTCAGAGTATGATCCTGACAAAGGTCAGGATGTGCTGCCATCCCCAAGGTGAGCCTGTGCAATGCATGCTGCTTGTCTTTCACTGCAGGTGAAGAACCACATGTGGATTTTTGTGAATGCCTTAATTGAAAACCCAACCTTTGACTCTCAGACTAAGGAGAACATGACTCTGCAAGCAAAGAACTTTGGCTCAACCTGTAAACTGAGTGAAAAATTCATCAAGGGTGTAAGTATTGGTATACACAGACAGCCAGGATGTCTGTAAACCTGCATGGTTAATATGGCAAATAGATGCTTCTGAAGTAATGCCATGAGCTGATGGGGGAAAAGCGTGTATGTCACTTGAAATCCTGTCATTGTTGATTATTTGGGGTTATCTTTTTGTATTGCAGGCAGTTGCCTGTGGCATTGTTGAAAGTATCCTAAACTGGGTAAAATTCAAAGCACAGAGCCAGCTGAATAAGAAATGTTCAGCTGTGAAACACACCAAGATTAAGGGTGTTCCTAAGCTGGATGATGCCAATGATGCTGGTGAGTGCATGTGTGTTAGATACCTATTTGTTTGCAGTCTGAGTTTGCAGCCCTGGATTTCACCTCTTAATTAGAAAACTGACTTGATTTTTTTCTTCATTTCTTTCTTCTGTAGGCAGCAAGAATTCTCTGGACTGCACACTCATCCTGACTGAGGGAGACTCAGCCAAGACCTTGGCTGTCTCTGGTCTAGGAGTGGTTGGTAGAGACAAATATGGAGTGTTTCCCCTTCGAGGGAAGATCCTCAATGTCAGGGAAGCTTCTCATAAGCAGGTTAGTTGGAAACTCATTGTGCTCTGCCTGTTAGAAGGCACAAAATGCTTTGTGTGATGTGTTTGAACTGGGTCAGGACAGCTGAACACCTGGAACACTCTGGCAGGGGCAGTGTCTTCATGGCCTGAGCCCGCTCTCATCTCCAGCCTGCTGTGCTGGTGCAGTGGGAATAGTCACCCAGTTGTTGGATGTTTTGCCTGAAGGGATGGATGGCGTTTGTGTTGTGGACTAGAAAATGTTTAGAATCATCTAGAACCATGTAAGCATTGCGCTTCAGTTTAGAAATGATGTTTCTAAGGAGCAAAGAGCCCCTGACAAGACAAAGCTCAGTCAGCAGTATACTTATGCACTGTGTTAGACTGTTTTGGAGCTACATTTTAAGTTCTTATTCCATGTGATCTTTTCCAGATTATGGAAAATGCTGAAATCAACAATATCATCAAGATTGTGGGTCTGCAGTATAAAAAGGACTATGAAGATCAGGAATCTTTAAAGAGTCTTCGATATGGAAAGATTATGATCATGACAGATCAGGTTAGGTTCACTAAGGCTGAAAACTGGGAGAGGCAAAAACCCAGCCCCTTTCTCCCACTGCTATTGTTGTACCTAGTTCTCTGTGTTTGTTTCCTTATCATTCTGGATATTAGTGAGTCACAATGGCTTTTCAGCCACAAAAATATAAAGGGAGGGGGGGAAGTAGCATCACTAAACAGCTAGATACTGTCTTTACTGCTGATTCAATGTCCTCAACCAGTCCTTGATACCTTTCTTCACCAAGAATCTGCCTTTTCTGTTTCTATTAACCTTCAGCAGCTAAACAGCACATGGTCACCTTTTTGGCACTGGAAGTTAATAGGGTCAGTTAGCTGGGATTAGAGAACCATTTGCTATCAAGGCAGCAGTAGTCAGTTCCATCATGTCTCTGATCAAATGGCTATGTTTTTGTCTTTCTAAACTAGGATCAAGATGGATCACACATCAAAGGTTTGCTGATTAACTTCATCCATCACAACTGGCCATCTCTTCTAAAACACAACTTTTTGGAGGAATTTATTACTCCCATCATAAAGGTAAGGGGTGGGGAGATGGGAAGGTGAAGGGGTGAGGATCTGTCAGTCCAAGTCTGCCTTTCACTTCACAGTTAAAATATTTGTTCCTTGTAGGTCTCTAAAAACAAAGAAGAAATTTCATTCTACAGTATTCCTGAGTTTGAGGAATGGAAGAGCAGTACACAGAACTACAACTCATGGAAAATCAAGTACTACAAAGGTTTGTAGGAAACTTAATATGTTGAAATTAAACCATCCAAGTAAGAGCATTTATGATTAAATACAGTGAGCCCTGCTTTGCAGAAAGGATTTGGAGCAGGTGATCTCTTCCCTCCTAAGATATTCTGCTTACAAATACATGTAACAAAGTATAAAAGTAAGGAAACAAAGACCTCTAAACTGGGTAACATCTCCCAGAATGGAACTAGAATACTGTAGGTGACTATTCCTCCAGTCCTCTGCAGCAGTTCTGCTCAGGTTTCTGTGCTGTCTTCCACAGCACAGCCCTTGTGTACTGCTAGCGCAGAGTATTTACTCCATGATTGCTTAATGCTAATAAGGAAGTTGCCAACTGAAGGACAGTTGCTGGAGGATGAGGAATCATCTCCAATTTGCAGTTAATCATTTCAGGTATCAACAGGAGTCATAGACAAAGCCCAAAAGTACAAGATGCAGCTGCTCACTTCTCTGGGATGGTTGTGGTGCCTCACATCTTGTGAAGTAACAAGTTTTCAGTAGGTCATCTTCATGCTGTGCAGTTGTATGATGCATCACAGAAACTAGGCATAGCAAAATACTCTTCTGAACTGCAACTTCATGGAAGCAAGAAGTTACTAGGGTTGACTCTTGCTGTCTCTGCAGGTTTGGGGACCAGCACATCGAAGGAGGCTAAGGAATATTTTGCAGATATGGCTAAACACCGAATTGGCTTCAAGTACTGTGGGCCTGAAGATGATGCTGCCATCACCCTGGTAGCTAACACTTCATTTAATTGCCAACTTACTACCTTTGGTATTCCATTGCTTGGAGTGCTGTGTATTGTCTCTTAAAATGCTCTCAGAGGCCTTTGGGCTTCAGACAATCTCCTTGTTACCAAGGCTACAGCTTTAGTCCAACCAGTAAGAGCAGATCTGTCCATGGACCTCAGGCCAAGAGTACCCTTTTAGTGATGGCTTTTAAATATAGCTCAGAACAAACTCATCTCTGCAAGCCAATTGACATTTTCAGACACAATAGTAAATATTCCTTTACATTTTTCTGCATGTTCTGCTGCAGTTTTCTCCCAGTCAGACCTTCCCTTTTCTCCCCCAGATTTTCTTCTTGCAAGATGATTCACCAGTGGATTAAAACAGTCCTCTGTGAACTTCACCTCCAGCAGCCACTGACTCTTAAGTATCCTGAGCTATTAGGCAACACTAAAAAGTCCCAAGTTTTTACTCAATCTACTTAGCTACAGTAACCTTTGGTGACAGTTCTTGGTCTCTTAAGCCTGGTTAGCATCTTATTTCTCCTGGGTAAACTTCCTGGACAATCTCTTTTCTCCCAGAAGATCAAATAGGGCCTACACATAAAATAGAATCATTGAGTTCTTATGGTTGGAGAAGACCTCAGAGATCATTGAGTTCAACTCATGACACCACAGAACATCCTCAGCTGAGTTGTTTTTGTTTTGCAATGCCCAGGCCTTTAGCAAGAAGAAAGTAGAAGAGCGAAAGGAGTGGCTGACTCATTTCATGGAGGATAGGAGACAACGGAAGCTGCATGGTCTGCCAGAGGTAAAAGCTTTATGCAGATGAAGGAAACTGGTTCCCTCTCTCCCCCTGGGGCTGTTCTCAGCTTCAGTCTGGCACAGCCAGGGCTGCACCCAGCTCAGCCAGCCAGTCAGTCACCACCTCACAGGACAGTTCAAATGCTTCCGGATTTTGCAGAACAGCTTCTTCTCTCTCTCCTCTTATCAGTGTGGCCTCCTTGTCAATTGGGCAACAGCTCATCTTGGTTTTCACTCTTATCTTTCAAATTACTTGATCAATAAGGAAGTGATAACTGGAGCAGGGCTGCATGGAGAGTTTATTTCTCAAATAATGTTTCCCTTTGCTGAGGGTGTCAGCACTTGAGCTGTGTTTAGCCAGTGGTACAAAGAGCTTCTAGTTCAGGGAAAGTAGCCAAGTAAGAGCTAAGAAACAGATTAGTCCTTCTGACTAACCTCTTTTTCTTAGGAATACCTGTATGGGAAAAATACTACTTGGCTGACATACAATGACTTCATCAACAAGGAGCTGGTGCTGTTCTCAAACTCGGATAACGAAAGGTCAATCCCCTCACTGGTTGATGGTAAGTTCCTTCAGGATAGTGATTCCACATAGTGCATTGCCCAGAAGGTAACCAACAGGTGTTTGTGTGTCACAGCATCAGAACCTGCTGTTTTCAGAGTCACTGTTCTGAAGTCCATCTTCTGTTGTCTAGGTTGTTTTTAATCTTTGGGTTAAATGTCTGTTTTGTAGGATAGCACTAGAAGTACCTGACTCTGCTGGTGTCCAATCTTTAGCTGCATAAGTAGCTCTTAGTCTCTAGAGAGCAGAAGCTGAACTAAATGCATTGTGCATTCTAATCACAAGGTCTTTTCTTTCTACAGGTTTGAAGCCTGGTCAAAGGAAAGTTCTGTTCACATGTTTTAAAAGAAATGATAAGAGGGAGGTGAAGGTTGCTCAGCTGGCTGGCTCTGTAGCAGAGATGTCCTCA
This sequence comes from Galbula dea, assembly GCA_013399015.1. Taxonomy (NCBI): domain Eukaryota; kingdom Metazoa; phylum Chordata; class Aves; order Piciformes; family Galbulidae; genus Galbula; species Galbula dea. The sequence goes on from VWZX01011114.1 coordinate 1,021,308, forward strand.
TACCATCATGGTGAAGTAAGAACCTGGGCTGCTTGGGCAAAATGCTTCTTAAATGATAGGCAGAAAAGCCCTTCAGTTGACAATTAACATGCCTCTAAAGCAGGATTAGCTGTTTCAGTAAAAGAAAAGGCAAAGAAAAGTGGCTGTATACCTGCTATTAATACTTCAGTAGTCATTTAGTGGTCAGTCTGCCTCTCCTGCCTAGATTTTATGGGACTGTATTTCATCCAAAAAGTAGAACAGGGAGAAACCTGCTTTATTTGTGATAGATTTAGGCAGATGTTAATAACTCTCTACCTTGGTAAGGAGAAGTTAAGCACTAACACAAGCTATCCTGGGAGTCTGGTAAAATCTTTCCCTGGAGGCTTTGAGTACAGGTAGATTGCTGTCTACAGCAGGTCACTGGGATATATCAGTCCTCCAGACTAGAGTGTGCTGGGACACACCTTCAGTGAGAGTTGCCTTTGGTGTTTTACTAGTGGAGTTTATCCTCTAGATCGCTTCTGTTCTTGGTGTGAACTTTGCCTTTAACTTTGTCCATCCAGTGAAGAATTCTGCATTTTTTAGCTTTAAACCTTCCCTTGTTGCAGGCCTCACTGATGATGACCATCATTAACTTAGCCCAGAACTTTGTGGGCAGCAACAACCTCAACTTGCTGCAGCCCATTGGTCAGTTTGGCACAAGGCTGCACGGTGGGAAAGACTCAGCCAGCCCTCGATACATCTTCACCATGCTCAGGTCAGCATCCAGGGTTTCTTCAGTAACCTTAGCATGTTTCTAGGACTCAATTGGACAGAACTTAACTGAAACATGAACTGACTGTCTCACTTTCAAACTGCTCCTACTCAGAGTAGCCACAATTGACATTCAAACATTTAACAAGAACTTGGGCTCCACTTCTCTCCCCGTCCTAGCCCTCTGGCGCGGTTGGTGTTCCCAGCAATGGATGACAATGTCCTCAAGTTCCTCTATGATGACAACCAGCGTGTGGAGCCAGAGTGGTACATGCCAATCATCCCAATGGTGCTGATCAACGGGGCAGAAGGGATTGGAACTGGCTGGTCCTGTAAGATCCCCAACTTTGACATCAGGGAAGTTGTGAACAACATCCGTCGCCTGATGGATGGAGATGAGCCACTGCCTATGGTAAAGTGTTTCAAAACCAACTTCTTGCTTGTTAGCTTGCTCAGCACAATGTTTGGAGCATTTAATGCATTGCTTAAAGCCAAGAGCATCCACACAAAGCTGAATCCAGTGTTTTCTGCTTAGCTTCCTAGTTACAGGAATTTCAAAGGCACCATAGTTGAGCTGGGACCTAACCAGTATGTGATAAGTGGTGAAGTGTCTATCATTGATTCTACAACCATCGAGATCACAGAGCTGCCTGTCAGAACATGGACACAGGTAACAGAGGGGGAACTTGCCCTGGGATTGTAGAGTTTGCCCTGGAAAGTAAACAGGGATTGGTGGGTTTTGGAGCTTTTCATCTCCATGGAAGACACAAGTCTGACTTTGATTCTTTTCTCAGACTTATAAGGAGCAAGTTCTGGAGCCAATGTTAAATGGGACTGAGAAGACACCCCCACTAATCACAGACTATAAGGAATATCACACAGACACAACAGTGAAGTTTATAGTGAAGATGACTGAAGAAAAACTAGCTGAAGCTAATGCAGCAGGGCTGCATAAGGTCTTCAAACTCCAAACAAGTTTAACCTGCAACTCCATGGTATGTAGTAGATCTTGCTGAAGAAAGCTCTTGGTTTAACCCAAAGACTGTGGGCAGCTGCAGTTGCTGCATGTAACACAAGTACTCCTTTGCAGTGATCTGGTCACTTTTCTGCAGTTCCTGGTTTTAAATCTCCATTCTGAGTATATTTCAAAAGGTCAAGAGACTAGCTTGGGAATGAGCCCAAGTGGGATGGTTTTGCCTGGAGGAGTCAAAGTGATCTGAAGTCACACAGTTTACAGAGGCCTTTGTTGTGACAACAGCACTACCATTGAGTATCTGGTTCTGACAGTGTGTGAAGCTTGCTGCAAGATGTTTATCCTACAGATAGCTTTGAGATTCAAGCAACCTTAACCTTATTCTGTGTTTCAACAACTCTGAAATTCTAAAGTTGTTTCTGCTGCTGTCCTTACAACATGAAGTCATTTCCAAAACAGCACTTGAGGTTTTACCATTTCTTGGCCACTAACCCCACTGCACTCTCTCACCTGGCTTCTAGGTAGCTTTCAGTGGGTTTGGAAAGAGGTTTTGTCCTCCTAACACCTCGGTTGTTTTCATCCAGGTTCTTTTTGACCACGTTGGCTTTCTCAAGAAGTATGACTCCCCTCAGGACATTCTGAAAGAGTTCTTCGAGCTGCGGCTCCGGTACTACGGCTTGAGGAAGGACTGGCTCATTGGCATGCTGGGGGCAGAGGCTGCCAGGCTCAGCAGCCAGGCTCGCTTCATCCTGGAGAAGATTGATGGCAAAATTGTCATTGGTGTGTACTGCTCTGGGTGGCTCGGGGTCTGGAGCTGGGGGGAGGAGAGCTAGGTGTGACCTCGAGCTCTGTCAGCAGCCCCTCAGCCCCAGCCTGGCTCTTAACAAGCTGCGCCAGAGCTTATCTTTCTGTTCCAGTAACATACAAGAGGAAAATGCTCCAAAGAGCTTCCTCAGCCCATAGAGCATGATGCACATGTTAATTCAGATGGGCTGCCCATGCAGTGTACTTGTCTATTTTAAGAGGAGAATTGGGTTTTTTAACACTTTAGCAATAATTCCTCTCTGTTTCTGACTTGATAAGAGTAAGGGAGAAGTATGGGTGGGATTAGAAAGGGGTAGTGGTTTCTGTTCAGTGCATGCTTCTTAAGAACCCATATCTTTTATCTTTGTGAACCTCTGCAGAGATATTCTCATGCTCTCAGTGGGCAGAAGAGACTCAAGTTAGCAGCTTCTGACAATCCTGAGCTAGAAGAAGAAACAGCTCTTTCTTCCCAGCGTTCGCATTTCTCAGTCAGCTTCCCCACCTCGCTCTGAAAGGCAGAGGCTGTGCCTCACTCATGGGGGATGCAGCTAGACAAAGTGTCATGAGATGCTTTGTGGTTTGTGTCTGAAGGCAGCCCAGGAATCCCAGCTGCCTGTGTCTGTCCAACTTGACTCAGGAAGAGAAACAATTCCCTTGAAAGGCATTTTCTTGCGTTCCTGTAATAAGTAGTTGCAGGGCTGACAGAGCTCTTTCCTTTGTACTTGTGTCTCATGCTTGATTCTTTCTGCTATCTTAAAAAGCAACAAATTCCAGCTGAAGTGTTTCCATTGGTTGGGGCACTTAGAGCATGGATTTCCCAGATGATGTCTACTGAGGTGCCAGAGATACCAAAGCCTTGGAGTGCTGTCAGGGATTTTTTTTGCCCTCTTCCTGTGTGCTGATACTGTCACACCTTTCCTTTTCCAAACTGCTTAGGGCAGAGGAAATGCATGTATGGAAAAGAACCCAAATATTTATAGTGCTCTGGCCAGTGTTCCTGACAGGTATAGGAGCAATGCTGACCTGACAAATCACCCCCTAACTAGGAACATTTTCAGTGTTGTTTCAGGCTTTTCCCCATGTCCCAGCTCTGATGGGGAAAGGTTGTTTCAGAGCTGCTAGAGCCATGTGGTCCAACATTTAAAGCTCTGCTGTCTTTCCTAGCAGTGGCTGGTAGTGGTCACTAACTGACAATCCTGCACTGTCTGTTGACAGAAAACAAGCCCAAGAAGGAGCTGATTCAAGTCCTTGTCCGGAGAGGATACGAATCAGACCCAGTGAAGGCTTGGAAGGAGTCACAGAACAAGGTAATGCTTCAGTCATCCTCTAAGTGGCTCTGACCTGGGTCCTGTCTCTGAAGCTTCATAAGGCATATGAAGAAGCCCAAGTTCCCTTTTAGTTTGTAGGGATGGAGAGCTTTAGGGTCTGGTGTGTCTGGGACAGGAAACATCAGCCAAGCAGAGATTCCATCTCTTGTTCAGAAGGCACTGAGATGTTGTCCCTCTGGTTCTGTTGGGTCAAGACTTTTTGTCACAGCAATTTCTGCTCTTCCTTAAGGATTTCCTTCCACCTGAGGGACACAGCTGTGGAAGGGCTGTGAGGAAGGTGACAAAACTGAGGAGAGAATCTGGACTATCAGTGCAGACAAGCCAAACAGAGTAGAGCAAAAGAGAGCTGGAGAATGGTTTCTGCAGGTGGATTCCTCTGTGCTGAGGCTCTAAGAGCTTTAACCAGTTCTAAATTATTCTAAGAGTGTCTAGGACACCATAAGCACATGGAGTTCCTGTGGTGCCCTCCAAACCTGATCAATAGTCCTGCCCTTGTAGGTCAGTCTGTTTGTTGACAATGTTTTAAATTCACATTCAGGAAGAAGAGGAGGAGGAGGAGGAGGAGAGTGACAAAGAATCAGCTGCAGCTGCTGGACCAGACTTCAACTATCTGCTGAACATGCCCCTCTGGTATCTGACCAAAGAGAAGAAGGATGAGCTCTGTAAGCAGAGAGATAACAAAGTATGTTCCTTCCTGTTCTTCTCAGAGCATTGCTATAGAATGGGCTTTTTGGATACTAACATGTGTGACTAATGGTTATCAACTGTGATTCCCTTAGGAAAAGGAGCTGGAAAACCTGAAGTGCAAGAGTGCCACTGATCTGTGGAAGGAAGACCTTGCTGCCTTTGTTGAAGAACTTGATGTATGTCAGTGCTCAGTGCAGATGACTGACTCCCATGCAGTCTTATCTACCATCTTCATTGACTTTTGTTGTTGTAACAAGGAAACTAAAAACGGTGACTCCTGTGTCTTGCTCTCACTGAGGAGAAGGAGAGCTTCCTGCACCTTCCTAGCCTGGGCAGGAGCTGCACTCCTTTGGGCCAGGAAGCCCAAACACCAAAGTGGCCATTGGAAGGTGGTCAGGTGCCAGTCTGAGTAGTGAGGGGCAGTTCTAGGAGATCTTGGGGAAAGGCAATAGCAGTACTAGGATGTAGTTTGAGGAGGTGTAGATCAGAGGGCACTTTGGACACCAAAAAGGGGAGGGAGGAGCTGAGCTGAACAGAGCCCAGATTGTGGCCAGGGCTCTGGGCACCATCACACCTGGTCACCTCTTGCTCCCTGAGCAACTGAACCATAGCTCTGACTGAAACCATGCTTGGGACTGTGCAGATCTGTAGCAGAGGAGGAAGCTTCACTTCAGAAGATGGTGGGAAATGTCTGGGCAGACAGAGTGCTGCACTGCCTGGGCTGTGGTGGCAGCCTCCCAGCAGTACTCAGGGTCTGCTTCCTAGCAGTGCTTGTGTGTTCTCATGGCTCTCCTGCTTTCTGCTCCCCTCTGCAGGCTGTGGAAGCCAAGCAGATGCAGGATGAGATGGCAGGGTGTGCTGGTAAACCTCTGAAGGTGAAAGGAGGGAAAGCAAAGGTGAAGAAGACACAACTGCCAGAAGTGATGCCATCACCCCACGGCATGAGGGTTGTTCCTCAGATAACAGCAGAGATGAAGGCAGAGGCAGAGAAAAGAGCCAAGAAGAAGATAAAGGTAAAAAGGAACATCCTGAAGCCTTCTCTACATCCTCTTCAGTACACTGCTAAAGACATGCCAGCTCTTGTTAGCTTGTCCTGATGAAGCAGCTGTCAGGGAGAAGGACAGACTCAGGCCATAGGGAGCACTGGAAATGGATGTTTCTCAACCCAAAGAACAGATTCACTGAGGTACCAGGAGATGCCTTAGGTGGGAATCTTTGGGCAAGAGCATGTATCAGAGTGTCAGAGATGGGTTGGTAGCTCCGAAATGAAAAGGCAGGAGGTTGTTCTAGATGTCTTGGGGATTTATAAATCCTCTGGCAAGCAGGAAGCACAGCAGTGAATTCACTTCTCCAGAACAGCCTTTGCATTTCAGTGATGCTTTCAGCCACTTAATGCCAGTATCAGTATCAAGGAGAGAAAAAAATTCACTTTTTCTATAGGGCTGGTGGAAACAGAGGGAATCAAAACATCCCCTCCCCCATGTGGGGCTGTAGGGCAGGCACACTGCTCCTTTCCTACAGATGGTTCTACCAGGCAGCTTTTTCCAACAGCCTGCACTGTTGTTTTTCACTCACCCTGTTCTGTTCTGCATCCTCCACACACCCAGAGCCCAGCAGCACACAAAGGCAGCACCAAAGCTCTCACAGGAGTGGGGACAAAGTTCCTGTTTTTGTTCATGTTGGGTTTTGCATTCCACATCACCTGACCTGGGAGCAGCTCCTGTCTGGGTTACTTGGCTGTGGTTGATTTTACACACAGTTTTGTTTCACAGATTCAGATTTCTTCTCTCACTAACTCTCATCCCTCTGAAAGAAGCAGTTCTTTTCTGTGTGCCTCTTCTAATCCAGAGCTGATTCCATATCTGCTTCTGTCCTCAGAGTGAAAAGAATGAATTGGATGAGACTGAAGAAAGTGCATCAGGAGACAAAGAGTCTGCAGCCCTTAAGCAGAGCCTAGCACAGAGGCTGAACATTGAGAGAGGTAAATGTTTGTGTTGTTCCACCAGTGGAAAGTGAGGGGAAGGGTGTAAATTTGGTTATCTGACCTCTTCCTGAAGGTGGTGAGGGACATTTAGGATCAGTGTTTTTGGAAAAAACAAGGTGGCAGAGATCCTGGCTAACAGACAGGCAGAACAGATAATATTTGGTGTTTAAGCCAGAAGCCTCTGAATTTAGTGATGTGTAACTGCTGAGCCTGAGTGCACAGGGAAGTCTGCTGGTTCATCCTCCCTCCTGCTGTGTTCCAGGTGTGAAGAGGCAGGCCACCCTGCCATTCAAGCCACTGAAGAAGGCAAAGAAACGAAACCCTTGGTCTGACTCTGAGTCTGATGCAGAGGAGCCTGGTTTTGAGGTGCTTCCCCAGAGAGAGAGAGTGGTTCGCCAGGCAGCAGGTGAGTGGTGGCACAAAGGCAGGAGGCAGGTGCTTTGTGGAGGAGAACCTTCAACAGACTGCTTAGGAAGCTCACAAAATCCCCAAATCCAGCATGGTGAAGGGCTGGGAGGGACCTCTGGGGATCAGCCAGCCCAACCCCCTGCTCCAGCAGGGGCACCCACAGCAGCTTGCCCAGGGTCACCTCCGGCTGCCTGGGGAATCTCTCCACACAAGGAGACTCCACAGCCTCTCTGGGCAGCCTGGGCTGGTGCTGTGGCACTCTTAATGTCAAGAAGTTTCTTGTCATGGAACCTCCTGGATTCCACTTTGTCTATTGCCCTTTATCCACCACTGAGCAGAGTCTGGCCCCAGCCTCTTGCCCCCAGCTTTCAGCTCTTGCTCAGCATTGAGCAGCTCCCCCCTGGTGCTGCTCTTCTCCAGGCTCAGCAGCCCCAGGGCTCTCAGCCTTTCCTCCTGCCACAGATGCTCCAGTGCCCTCAGCATCTTCCTGGGCTCTGCTGGACTCTCTCCACTAGTTCCCAGAGCTTTGGGCAGAAATCATTTCTATTTCCCTCTGTCTAACAGGTAAATGTTTGTGTCATTTGAGCAGATTTCCCCAATGCCTTTCAAGGAAAAGCACAAACAGCAGCTAGAGGAATAAGGGCTCTGATTACACAAGTGTCTTGGCAGTGCCTGGCTGGTGACTGAGCACAGGATACACTTGTGGAGTCCTCTCCCTGGCACTCACTCTCTGCTTGTTTTTATTCAGATCTCTTCTTTTTTAATAACTGCAGCTAAAATATTTGAACAGAAACCAAGCTGCATGTTGCCAAATGTGTAACAATGCATCTGTGTCAATTCACCAGCCAGAGCCAGGACCATCATCAGCTCAGACTCAGACTCCAACCTCTCCAGCTCAGATGAGGAGGCAGAGTTTCAGGCCAACAGCAAAGGCAGCACTGAATCAGATACAAGCTCCAAAGAAAAACCTCTTCCCAAGGCCAGAGCTGCTCCAAAGTGAGTATTTCTCCACACAGTCAGTGGAAATGAGTTCTGCTTCTAGCATTAGCACTGGGTAGAAATGAACAGTTCTTTTTCTTCAGTCTGCTTACTTAGTGCCTTTGGGGTTTTGTGTTCCAGGGACACCACTGAAAAAGCAGCTAAAGCTCCCAAGCCAAAGCCAGGGCAAAGTGCAGCCTCTGGTAAGTGTGAGACCTTCTAAACCTGCTTGATTTTCCTAAGACCCCAGGGCAGTGCTCTGAGTGTTCTGATCAGGGCCTAACACTGGCAAAAGCAGGCAGCAGTCACAAGATCTTTGGTGGTGGGGCAGGAGCTGGTTTCAGTGCACCAAGCTTATTGTCTCTTTCTAACCTGAATTTGTGGTCAATCCAGTCTTGGGAGCTGCTCTTTTAGAAAGTGGATCAAAATGATTTCCTCCTGCTTTAATGCTTATAGCCAGAGTAATTTGACTATTTCAGCCTGACTTTCTGCTTCCTCCATTCAGTTCAAGCCCAAGATGTTGGTAAAGAAAATGTCAGTGAAGCTCCTGCAGCTCCTTCTGTCTCTGTGCCTCCCAGAAAGGCTGTGTCCAAAAAACCTGCTGCAGCCAAGAAGGCTGAAGCCACGAAGGGTAAGGAAAGTTTAGTAAGATCATTTTTAGATCACAATTATTATTCCTGTGGGAAAGAAGTCTAAGTCATTCTGCTAGGCAGGCAGAGGCCAGAATAACTGGAGGTTTCATTTCAGCAAGGATCTGAGCCTTGTGGCAAAGGTTGCCTAGCTGTCATTTTTAAAGGAGTCTGTTTCCAAACATACCATGTTCTAGTTCATCTCAGACATGCTTGAAGGGAGTGAAGTTTAGTTTGGGAACAGGAAAAGTGAATGCTTCCTACAGTGCTATGTAATGCTTGGCAGAGATAATCTGAGTGGAATTTGTGTCTTGCAGTCAGTGTTTCACTGCATGTGTCTGGGGGAAGAGAGGGGCTTGCTAGCTTGCTTCCCAGGAAGCAGAAAAGCTGCTTTGGGGTAGCTTGATCTGTTTACTGCTAGCTCAGCCTCATAAATCTACAGCATTTGACTCAGGCTTTTTTAAACTCCACTGCCCAGACTCTGGGAGCTGTTCTGCCTGCCCCATCCCTGGTGGGGTTTGAGCCCAGCAGGGCAGTGTGTTAGCTCACAGCAGCAGAGTAGTTTTCTTCCACTTCTGCTCTGAGAACACTTACCATCCAGAAGTGACCTGCTCATTGCAGCTTAACTCAGAGACATGCTTCTGTCTGCTGTTAACAAATACCCAAATATAGTTAAAGAACTCCACCAGCAGCTGTTTGGTATCAATGGTGAATTTATTCCTTCCCTGTGCAGGAGTGTTGAAGGTATCAGAGTGGTTACCTGGCCTTGAGAGTTCAGGACTTTTCAGTCTGAAATTGTCTGTAAATTGCTTTGGGTAGAGTTGAATTTGATCCTCTGAATGCAGTGGAACTAAGCAGATAAACAACCTCATTTCCCATCAGCTGGCAGAGAGCTATCTCCCTGGAACACCATGCTCTGGAGCCAGGGGCCCTGGGTGCTGACCTCACAGGCCAGCGTGGGGCCAGGTGGGTGTGGAGAGAGGCGGCAGAGCAAGGGCTCAATGCCAGGTTCTGTTCCAGGTAACCAGCCATCCATCATGGAGCTTCTGGCAGGGAGAAAGCCTGCAGCCAAATCCAGCAAGACAGTGCTGAAGGAGAAGTCCCTGAAGCCTGAGGTGGCACCAGAGGGTGGCAAGAAGCTTGGCCAGGCCAAGGGGCGCAAGGTCACCAGCAAGCAGCTGAGCTCCTTGGATTCAGACTCAGATTCAGATTTTGGGCTGAAGCCTTCCAAATCTGTTGCAGCAAAGGTTTGTGCTCTGTCACCTTTTGGCTACCTCAGGGCATGATGCTGGCTGTGCCAGCAGCAGCAGTGTGGGATTGGTGCAATCATAGAATCATTTGGGTTGGAAAAGACTCTAGGATCAAGTCCAGCTGTCAACCCAACACCTCCAGGCCACTAAACTGTGTCCCTCAGTGCCACAGCTGCCTCTTCTGTGAACACCTTCAGGATGGTGGCTCCACTGCTGCCCTGGGCTAATGCCTAACCACTCTTCAAGGGAGGAAACTGTTCCTAATATACATTCCCCTGGCACAACTTGAGGCCGATTCCTCTTGTCCTATCAGTAGTTCCCTGGGACACCAACCCCCACCTCACTCCAGCCTCCTTACAGGGAGGTGAGAAGGTCTCCCCTGAGCCTCCTCTTCTCCAGGCTAACCAAGCCCAGTTCCCTCAGCTGCTCCTCACAACACTTGTGCTCTAGACCCTTCACCAGCTTCATTAAACCACCATTGTCTCTCTGCTGGCTGTGGGGAGGGAGCTTGGCCTCACTACTGACCCCAGGCTGTTGGGTTGGTCTTGTCCCCTCACAGTGATGTGTTTCCTGCTCGTTGACTGATGTCTGTGCTCAGATCCATGACTTAACCTCTAGACTCTGCTTTCCCTCCAGAAATCCAAGCTGGAAGATGATGAGAGCTTTGTTGTTGATTCATCTGCTGCTGTGGGCAGCTCTACAGCCCCCGTGGCCCCTAGCAGGCCTGGCCGCCTCAGGAAGCCTGTCCAGTACCTGGAGGAGTCTGATGAGGATGAGATCTTCTGAACAACTGCTGACCCAAACCCTTCAACCAACACCTTCAGCAGAGCCCTTGACAAGCTCTCACCAAAGCACACCACACTGGGAGATCCTTTTTAACCTGAATTTAAGCTAGCCCCAGAATGTTTGTTATCAGTTATAGCTCTGTTTTTCCTGGGTTTAAACACCCTGGATTTGTTTAAGCAGGAACACTCCTCCCTTTCTCTGAGCCCTGTGTCCAGCTAGTGCTGAAGCACCCACCACTGACACTTTGTGGTTATTTTAATGTCAAAATAGACTTGAGAACATATCACATCCTTTAAAATAGCCTCTCACATAGGCACCTTCCTCTGTAGACTTCTTAGAAAGTAGTAGAATAGATCAGCGTTTAACTCTTTAACCACAGAGGTGTAGATGTAGGACTCCAGGCTGGGGTTTTTCCCTCTGTCTTGCTCAGCCTCTGCCATCTTGAGTTTTAGCCTTTAGGGTTTTATTAATGCAGACTCAGTGCTGGGAGGTTGTGCAGACTCATTCCCACACTGTGCTCAGTGCTGGCAATTTTATCTTCTGTCTGGGTGCCAGAAAAGCCCAGGTTGAGCTGGTTCAGCTCAGAGGTCATCTCCAGGGAAGAGACACTTGTGACTGCCAAGGGCCTTGTGCTGGTATGGATGTCTCTGCATTGCCAGCTGAGCAAGAGAAGGACAGAGGCAGGACAGACATTCACCATCTGAGGGGCTTTGGTTGGTGGAACCTGCAGAAGAAGGAGTTGGTTGTTCCAAGGGCAGCAGGTTCTTCCAGGGCCAGTGTCTCTGCTGGCACTGGAGAAGGCTGCTGTTGCTGCTCAGCAGTGTCAGCCTTCTGCCTGTTTCCTCCTGGGGACAGAGAACTTCCCCATAGCTGCCGCAGGAGGAGTGCTGTCCCCTGCGAGGGCAGGCCTGGCTGGAACCTCAGTGCCACTGGTGGTCAGAGCTTCTAGCACTTGTGTTCCTCAGCAGGAGCAGGGAGGTGTCATCTTCCCCTTTGAGGTACTTCACTGGAGTATTTCTCTAGCTGCTTTGCTGTTCATAGAGCCACTTCTCTAGCACTGCTTCCTGCCTGTCCTGGTGTTTTCTGTCTCTTCCTTGTTGTCCTGAGCTTCTGTCCTTTTAAATATTTATGGAATAAAAGTGGTTTTACTAGGTTCTTGTTAATAAAGGGAGTTGTCCTCAGCTGCCTGTTCCCTCGCCTTGCCTCACCAGAGCCGCGGCTTGTCTTTGTTCACGATGAGTACTCAAAGCTCTGACTTTCTCAGGAGCAAGAGGCCATCAGCTCCCACCCCTTGCTGCCAAGAGTGCTCTAAATGGGTCATCTCTATTGTCTGACCAGGCTCGTTAGTTCCGAGGTTATTTCCAGTGCTGACTTAGCCGATTTCGGTGCCATTGTTATGGAAATGACTGGTGCAGAGCTTGTCTCTGGGTGTAGAGGGCTGGTGAGGTCTCTCAATTCCTGGGAAGGCCCCTGTGGCACCTGGTGCTTGCCCCAGCTTCTGCTTCTGTGGCCACAGGTAAGCCATGGATGAAGTTCCTGCCGTGCTCAGTGCTCTGGGCCTGGAGAAGTTTGCTTTGAGGGTGGTGGGTTTGTGCTAAGCTGCTGCTCTGGGTTGAGTTACAGCCTTGGGGAGCTACAGTGGGGTCCCCACAGCAGAGGAGGGTTTAAGGTCATTAATTTAGCCCTTGGGAGTGAGCTGTGATATCCCACAACCTCACACCCGGGTGCTCACCACCCCAGACCTTCACGCGTGTGCCTGAAACATGCTGTGCAGGGTTGGTGCGGGGCTGCCATGGAGCCAGCAGGCAGAGGGAGACGGTGGTGGCTCCTGGTGTGCCTTCACGTCCCAGGCTGGTGATTCACCATACTCGGGGAGCTGTGGGACCAGCTGGCAAACCCTGGGCTGCTCCTGTCCCTCTCAGCCGTGGCGTGGCAGCTGGGTGAGGGCACTGTCGGTGCCACCGAGGTGCTCTGCTGGAAGGCAGTCAAGTGTGGAAAGCGCTGTCAGATTTTCCACTGCCGGGCTCTGGAGAGCATCTCTGGCGCGCCCCTGCCGAGGGGCCGTGCTATTTAGGGCTCTCCTTGCTGCGAGTGTGCCTGGAGAAGCAGTTGTCACAATTCACGCAGCAAATTAGGGTTAGGGTTAGGGTGCCACGGCCAAGCCACTTGGGCTGGCCCTGTGGCTGCTCCCCTAACCCTGGCATCACCCCAGCCGCGGGTAGGGAGCTGTGAGGGGATGAACAGAGACAGAAGCACTGTGTCTGTACCACGGGTTTCTTCGTCACAGAATCTCTTCAGCAGGAGCCTTGGTGATGCTGAATGCTGCTGGAGGGGGAACCTGTGCTGAGGCCATCGAGCACCAACCCACCACGGGCATCATACGTCCCCTGAGGAGCAAGGAGGGCCCAAGGGTGAGGAGTATTGGCCAGGGCTCTGCTCCCATTATCCGAAGGAATATGAGGCACAGGCTAAGGTCATTGGCACTCGTCCTGGCCAGGCAGGGGCTGGCAGGAGCCTTGGCTGTGTCATGGAGTATTGCCTGCAGAGCATCACAGTGCTTTGAAAAGCAGCTGCCCAGAGGCACAGCCTCCTGCAGCTCCATCTGCCAGCACATGCCAGAGCAAAGGACAGCCCAGGATGGTCCATGGCACCCTCCATAGCCCTGACAGCCTGGGCACAGCATCACAGTGCATCCCCTGGGCACCATGCTCATGGGGCAGAGCCCAGCCCTGGGCAGAACCTCGGGGCAGGAGCTATCTCTGCACAGTTGAGTGTGGCTGATGCCCCCAGGCTTTGCCAGGGACTAGGAGGTGATGCCAGCTCGCGGAGGGGGGCACTTTGGGGGGCTGACTGTTGTGGCTTGGTGCCCTAAAGCCCTGGGTGGGTTTGTGGTGTTCAAGGCATGGGGGAAATTCTGCATGGGGTGAGCTGCTGTCCTCTGCCCCAGCCTCTTACCAGTGCAGCTGCTGGACCCAGGGCAGGGGCAGTTTGTCCTTGAGACCCCCCTGCAGCGTCAAGCCCTTTCCTCCCCTTCAGGCGCCCCTGAGGCTGCTCTGTCTCTTTAAAAGGACTCCAGGCGTGGCTGTGGGACTGTTACCCCACCCCAGTCGGACAAGGGACAGTCCCGGACAGTCCTGGACAGCCACCACCGCTAGCCGTGCTGGCACACTGTGGACAGCAGCCTCTGCAGGTACGAGGGCTGAACGCGCTGGGCTCGGGCTGTGGGGGTCTCAGGGAGTCTGGGAGGGACTGGGGATGGGGAACCTGATAGTCCTGCTTCAGCTGATGTCCTTGAACTCATCTCTGCTGGAGCAAGTCCTGGGGCACAGCAGACACCTGGGGACAATCGTAACGGGGGGGGGGGGGGGCGGGGCTGGGCACCCTTCTGTGAGCAGGGATGGCACAATGCATTCAGGCTTGGCGTGGAGGATGGTGAGCTGGAGGGGCCACGCTGCCTGCTGGGGTCCATCCTCGTGGGCACGACGTCTCTCCAGCACTGACCTCGCTCCCGCAGCGCAGTCATGGGCGAGTGGGGCTTCCTCAGCTCGCTGCTGGACACGGTGCAGGAGCACTCGCCCATGGTGGGCCGCTTCTGGCTGGTGGTGATGCTTCTCTTCCGCATCCTCGTCCTGGCCACCGTCGGCAGCGACGTCTTTGAGGACGAGCAAGAGGAGTTCGTCTGCAACACGCAGCAGCCAGGCTGCAAACCCGTGTGCTACGACGCTGCCTTCCCCATCTCCCACTACCGCTTCCTCGTCTTCCACGTCGTTGTGCTCTCGGCCCCTGCCGCCCTTTTCGTCATCTTTGCCGTGCACCAAGCGGCCAAGCCGGGGGCCGGGGGTGCCCCTGGCCAGCGTGCCCGTCACCTCCAGCCCTTCTATGTGGGCAGCGTGGTGGCACGCATCGCAGCCGAGCTGGGCTTCCTCCTGGGCCAGGCGCTGCTCTACGGCTTCAGGGTGCAGCCACTCTTCGTCTGCCGCCGGCGGCCCTGCCCGCACCGCGTCGACTGCTTCGTCTCCCGCCCCACCGAGAAAACCGTCTTCATCCACTTCTACTTCGTGGTGGGGCTGGTCTCAGCGCTGCTCAGCCTGGCTGAACTCGCCCACCTCCTGCGCAAGGGGCCCCCGCCCCGGGCTGGCTGCTGCCACCGGCCACAGGAGCGGGCACCGGCACCCGGGCAGCCAGCGGGGACCATGGAGGAGGCATCGTGCAACCCCAAAGCCTTCCCGCTGCGGGGGGACTTGACCGTGTAGCCGACTTTGGGCTGCCATTGCTGGCACGAGCTGCGGCCGTTCTCAGCTTGGCTGGTGCCCAGCAGGTGGCTGCAGCTCCCCTTGCCCATGCTGGGGCAGGAGGGCCAGGCCGTGCCCCTGGTTCCTGTTGTGAGCGGTGGATGGGCCTCACCCGGCAGCTGCTGGAAAAAAAAACATGGACAAAGAGAAAACAAACAGGTCCCATCCCTGCACAGCACCGGGGATGCCCCTGAGCTCCCCCAGCCCAGCACGGGGCAGGGGGCAACACAAACGACCAAGGCTGCCCTCACACTCTGTGCTGCGGTGTCACGAGTGTGTCAGGGCTCTGGGGGCCAGGGCTGGCCCTTGGCATAGGGGTACATGACCACAGCCTTGGTGGGGAAGGGCAAAGCTTTGAGGGGGTGCTGGAAGGGGACCCCAGAAAGGATGGCCAGAGCCATGGAAGGCAGATAGGGGTCCTGAAGCATCTCCCTGCAGCAAGGAACTCCCCAAGGCTCGGTGCCACAGCCCCCATATGATGGACCCGACCTCCCACCACCCCTCCCCCCCCCACC
>VWZX01011114.1:1045282-1067566 GCA_013399015.1 Galbula dea
AGCCCCGCCGGCTCTGCGGCTCCGATCCCTCCCGACAGCAGCCACCTCCCCACAGCCTTAACCCGCTCCGCGCCGTGGGGCTGCCCCCGGCCTCCGCCACAGCCTCCTCCCCGGGACGGCACCGGACACGGGGACGCGTGGGTGCGAGTGGAGGGGGACACGGATACGCGGGGTCAGTGCCAGGGGGGAGAGGGCCGAGGTCTACCGCGAAGTGCTCGGATGCTGCCGAGAGGTGCCGAAGGCCGGGAAATGCCCGGGGGGCTGCCGGGGGTCGGGGGCTACCCGGGGGTCGGGAAGCATGCCCGTGGCCTGCCTAGGGCCGGGAGGGGTGCCCCCAGCCGGGGCTCATTTGCCTAATAGGATGCGGGTGAACTGCGGGTGAACCCGGCGGGGAAAGGCTCACCTCAGCCTGACCCCCGGCCACCACCCCCCCCCACCTCCGGGGGTGCGGGTGTCACTGCATGAAGGGACCGTGTGTGTGTGTGTGTGTGCGCACATGTATATGTGTTCACGCGTGTTCCCACCGCATGTTAAGGTATGTGCTTGTCTGCATCCCCTCTGCACCACTGCACGTGGGAGGATGTATGCGTGTGCATATGGGGCAGCCTCTGTGCACATACGTGTTCGTGTTCCTTCTGCACACACATAGATGTGTGTGACACATCCCCACCAAGCACAGGAGAAGCAGACATGGCAAGCACATACATGTCCTGAGTGTTCCTCTATATGTGCATGTCGCTCACTGCAGACGTGTGTAGGTGCATAGCCATCACTGTTCATGTGTGTGTTTGCCCATGGCCCATATAGGGCACGACATGTTACCCCTCCCCACTGCACTGTCCATGCACAGGCCCTCTCCTATGAGAAGTGACACCTCCAAACTCCCTCCTGTGCTGACAGTGCTGCCCGCACAGACTGGCATCACCCCTCCCAGCACTGCTGCCCACACGCAGACAGGGCCAGACCCATCCCAGGGACAGTAGCCACAGGCCTGGCCCCAGCAGTGCGACTTCCTCAACTCACCAGTAACCTCCTCACCCCACGGTCTCCCCCCACCACCCTCCCTTCCTGCACCGTGGCACCACTGGCACAGCCACGGTGAGCACACAGCCTCTGCCACACTATGGGTTCTTCGCAGCCCACCACAGAGGTGCCCTGAGAGGGGGAGCCCAGGATGCACAAACCTCTCACACCTCAGTACGGGCAAAGGATAGGACACTGGTGGGACAATGCAGGTGCTGCCACACATCAGCCCTTGCCAGCTCTGTACAATCACATGCAGCATGTACACACACGGAAGTATAGCACACGCCTGGTGGTATGTGCACACAAGCGTGGCAGTATGACAGATGCATGGTAGTGCATGTACAGGCGTGGCAGTATGGCACATGCCTCATCATATATGTACAGGCGTGGCAGTATGTGCACACACGTGGCAGTATGTGTACACAGGGCCACTATGTGCACACACACACGGCAGTAAGTGCACACATGTGTGACAGTATGTCTCTCACACACACCGCCCAGCCCGATGCTGTGGGCACCCTCCCGTCAGCACAGCTACCCTCTGCACACTCACACGCTCTGGCCCCACACACGCCAGCAGCCTCTCCACCCCCAAAGCGAGCAGCCAGGGCTTTTAGATCCAACCGGCCCCCACCCAAAGAGAGGGGGGAAAGGGAGAAAAAAACAGAAAAGCAGAAAAAGGCCAAGAGGTGTGTGCGTGTGTGCGTGCGTGCGTGCGTGTGTGTGTGTGTGTGTGTGTGCCTGCGCCGAGCAGAACAGCAGCGCCTGTTTAAATAATAATAGAAAGTCAAAGGCTTTGCTTAGCCAGCAGGTTTCTGAACAAAAGCCCAGCGCTCCTCCAACTTCCTGCAGCGAACATGACAAATGTCTGCTTTGACTCATTTACCAGCGCTGGAAAGAATGTGGCTGCGACGAAGGGGACAACGGAGGGGACGCGGGCCGGTGGCACCACACAGCTGGGCCGTAGCACGACTGAGCTAACGCTCGCCAGTCCATCGGGCATTGCTCCCCACCCCGTCGGGCATCGCTCCCCAGCCCGTGCCAGCAGCAACAGGAAGAAACGGAGATTTAAAAAAACCCCAAAGCTTTAATGGCGAAGCCAAGAGGAACTGGTTGAGGGGAGCACCCGCACACCGTCCCACAGCGCAACAGTGACAAGAGACAGCATGCCACGAGCCCTGTCCTACTGCTATATCCCACTGCCCCACCATGCACCCTGTCCCACCACCACATCCCACTGTCCTGCCATGTGTCTCGTCCCAACACAACGTCCCATGGTCCCAAAAATGTGCCGTGTCCAACACCACCTCCTACTGCCATCTCCAACCATCCCACCATGTGCCCTGTCCCACCACCCCACCAGTAGCCTGGAGACACCAAAATGAAGCCCCTACCCTCAGCAGCACCTCTTGACCTTGCTTCCTCCTGGCCTCACTCTCGGGGGCAGCTGATGCTCAGGGGAACACAAGATGCCCCAAGACCATGACAGACATGCAGCCATGAAGCCCATGGTGGCACGATGGAGGAGTCTGCTGTGCCCAGAGCAGGCAACCTCGGGAGCGTGGGGTCACAGATAGACAACGGGACGCGGGTGAGCGCCCCCACGCAAAACCACCCATTGCAGCCCAGGATCCAAGGGTGGGTGCTTGGCCCTGGCCCCTTCTCCCCCATCCCCAGGTTGGCACCTCAGGGCCCCACAGCCCCCCGCGCCCACCCGCCCACTTCAAAAGACCCCATTTATCCTCTTCAGCGGCTTTTGAGCGCGGCGAATTCCCGGCCGGCACAGGCGGCTCCCCCCGGCCCCCCGTGACAGTGATAGAAAACCTCCTCCGTAATGGGCTTTCCCAGGCGCGGGGCCCAGCACCCAGCCTGCCCTCATCAATCTTCCCCGGNCCCCGCAACTCCCAACCAGCCCCCGGCCCCCACCCGCAGCCCCCTGTCTGCAGGGAGCACGTTTTGCTCATTAATTTTTAAAAATTAATTAATTACGGGGCACTGCAGGGGAGAGGCTGTGGCGCGGAGGAAACCGGAGCCAGCGGGTAGGGTGACAGGGCAGGGCCCCCCGTCCCGGCAGGCGAGAGCGGGACCGGGGGGCCCGGCTACAGGGGGAGGGGGCCACGCCGGGGTCCCATTTCCCACAGCCTGGGAACCAGGACGGAGGGAGGGTCTCCTTGGGGATGGCATCCCAGGGACCCCCTCAGGGAGGGGAGGGGGTGGTGGCAGGTGGGAATCCCTCATGGTCCCCTGAGACCCCTGTGCTGGGTGAGGGAACCCTCAGGGACAGCGAAGCCTGGTGGCACGAGGCCACCACAGAGCTCTTAGGGACAGGGGCATGGGCACAGCACTGGCACTGCCACACGTGCACATACCTGGCACGGGGACACGGGCAACCCCACAGGACACGCTAGGTGCATATACACACAAGGCTGGGTATGGAGGACACACACACACTCACCCCCTGCACAGTCGCTCACCCCCACGCATGCTTACTACACACGTGTGCACGCGCACACGCATGGCTCCATGGCAGCCAGCCCTATGCACACGCAGATACGCACAGCCCTTTGCATGGGGTGTGTGCACACACCGCTGCAGTGGGCATGCACAGGCACACACATGCACACCCACCACGAGAACACACGTGCTCACATGGAGCTCTGAGCACGGACAGGCCATGGTCCAGACCCACATGTCCCCTGCCACTGTCCCCTGCCCATCCCAGGGTGCTAGTGTGGGGCAGGGGCTCTGGTCCCCACCCCACAGAAGCAGCTGCAGTGCTTGCACCAGGGGGGGCTGTGCTGGTGGGGCTGTGCCAGGAGGTCCCCGGGGCTGTGCCCAGCACCTCCACCCATTTCCCCTTTGCCAGGTGTTCTCGTCTCATGGCACAAAGGGTCCTGGCACACAGGTCTGGCGGGACAGCGGCTCCCAGGGACATCCACCTCGGACCAGGGGTGCCACAATTCCCTTCTGCATCCATGCCAGCCCCTAGCACCACACACAGGATAAGATCAATCCCATTTCCCACGCTAAGGTCAAAGCACGCAGCACTCCAGGCCCCAGAGCCGGCACGGGCAGCTCCCCTGCAGTCACACCACCACTGGATCCCTGTCCCAGCACCCCTAGCCTGGCCAAACCCCGGGGTGGGGAGAGACATCTGCACCTCTGGGAAGGCCCAGCCAGATCGGCCCCAGGGCTGAGCAGCTGCAGCACATCTGGCAAGGGCGGGCTGGCGGCGGGGCCAGACGTGCATGAGGAGTTGGGAGGGAGCACGGGGCTCCTCCATTGCCCCCAGCCCCAAGGCCCCCCAGCCAGGACACTGATCTCAGTATGTCCCTACCAGCCCCATTGGCAGGAGCAAGAGGAAGGGCATCTTCCCAAGCACACACTAAATACTGTAAGACCTACACAAACAGGACACCCACCAGGCTGTATGGGTGCTATGGGGGGGAGGGCAGACATGGGGCCCCCACCCCCTGCATCTCCCCAAGATCCAAGGGTACCCCAGTGGGGAAGGCCGAGGGGAAACTGAGGCACAATTCACTTGGCCACCATCAGCTCCTGGGCACCCTCCAGCCCTGCCTGGGCCCCTGCCCCTGTGTCAGAGTGGGGCAACAGGACATGCCCCCCACCCCCTAGCCCGTTCCCACAACGCTGTGCGGCGGGAATGGCCCCAGAGCCAGCGCGGGGGAGGGGCCCCACCCGCAGCCGCCCAGTCGCTGAACTGGTCCCACTGGGTCCCACCACCGCCGGGGCGGCTCCGGCGGGGGACAGCGCCCGAGGCTGGCCCTGCCCGGGCCTGCACCATCCCCCGGGGCCAAGGACGGGATGTGGGGGGAAGTGAAGGTGGGGGGAGGGGGACCCTGCCACACCCCAACCCATGGGGGGCCTACCTGACCGTGGGTGCCGCGGAGCACCCTGGCCAACATGATGCGAGAGGTGCCAGGGATGGGGAGGGGTCCGGCAGCCACCCCACGGCACTCTGCGAGGGTGTGGGGAAACTGAGGCACGCCATGAGCCCAGGGTTGGGGTGTGGGTGCGGGGAAGACCCCAGTCGGTTGCCCACTTCCCGCAGCTCCCAGCTGCCGTGGCGTGGCGGTGGGGTGGTGATTACTGGGGCCGTGATGGACGACCCTGTCAGGGGGAAATTGAATCAGAAGCAGACGCGATGATTGCCTTCATCGCCTCCCCCATGCCGCCGGTGAACAAAGAGCCACCGCGGGGATGCAGCACGGCACTAGCCACGGTGGGTGACGGCGACAACCAAGGGCCCCTGACCACGGCCAGCTGGGCTGTTAACAGCCAGGTATCAACACAACCATTAATGAAGGTAGCCACACTGCAGCAATTACCAACATATACCCCACCAGGTGCCACCGATTGCTCTGTGCCTCAGTTTCTCCAGTGGCAACAATAAAGGGGACGCACTGGGCAAAGAACTTGGCATTCCCAAGGGACATGGAGCAACTGTGACCCCAAACACAGCGCCCCACAGGTGGGCAATGTGGTGACTGGAAGCAGGGAGGCCTCCTCTCACTAGTACCACCACCCTGGGGTAGGTTACGGACCGGTGCCAGAGCAGCAGCCTGTGGTCAGCACCTCTGTCTCACCCTGGGGACAGACCCTGCCACAAAGGGGTCCCCTCCAGGTGCCAGGGGTCCCCCTGACCTCTCCACGGGGCCACAGTACTCACTGGCAGGCGAAGGGGTGCTGTATCCACTGACGGGCAGCTGGTGCTGAATGCCAGCCAATGTACTGGGTGGTGAGAGCCCCCCCAGCATGTGGGGGAAGAAGAAGGCGTAGGGGGGCACAGGGTAGCCATTGAGGTGCCCCCCTCCAGGCGTGGGGCAGGAGCTGCTGTTGCTGGCCATGGTGGGAGTCTCCAGCACGGGAAGAGGGGGGCGCTCAGGTGCGGGTCGCGGGGGCCGAGCAGAGCATGGGGCCCACGGGCGACCCGCTGCCCAGCAGCTGTCCTCACTGGTGGCACCGGCTCCTGCAGCGCTGTGGGAAGGGAAGCGGAGATAGAGGTTAGCAGAGTGACTGGGATGTCTGGCTCCCACCCTAACATGGCACCCACTTGCTGTGACTCAGTTTCCCCAGACCCTCCCCAATCCAGGGGCTACATCCCCTTGCAGCTCCAGGAGGGTGCAGGAGCCAGGCCCAGCACTCCTCACGAGATTAACAACAATCCCCCAGATTAACGACACTGGGGCCAGCGGGCGAAGAGCCCTAATCCCAGCTTAGTGGGCAAGAGGGTAGGGGACGGCATGGGGACACTGCAGACCCACAGAGCACCCCCTCGGGTCAGGGTCCATGCAACAGCCCCAGATTAACTCTCTGAGGCTTGCCCTGGGATCGGAGGAATAGGGGCGCCGGGGGGGCAGCGCCTCCTGCCCCAGCCTGGGGGCCTGTGAGGCAGCTGGCGGGGGCGGGGGGGGGGAACAGGCACACCGGGGTCCCCTGAGGACAGTGGCTCCGTTCCAGCCCAGCTCTGCTGTCACGGCCACACATCCTCGCCAGCATTGCTCCCCCCCACGCCTGCACCGAGCTCGAAAGGGCTCAGCCACGCAGACATAGGGCAGGAGGGGGCTCAACCGTCCCCCCCGCCCCCCGGCACTGGCACCCAGGGGATCAGCCTGGCTGCCTGCCGCAGGGCTGGGCTCTGCCCGTCGGGACACAGCCCTTGCCCCGTGCCATGTGCCAGGTTGTGCTGGGCTGTGTCCTCTGCTAGGTTAGCACCTCCCATGCCAACCTGGTGGGGTGCAGACCCCGCAGCCCAGGCCAGGCTAGGGGGCGGCGGTGGGAAGGGGGGCACAGGGCTTTCACAATCCTGGGCTGGCTGTTTATTTAAGCGCTGGCACAGGGCCCGGCGGGGGCTGTTTATTTGCCGAGAGTGCTGGCTCCCAGCCCCGCGGAGGCGGAAAAGGATCCAGAGGAACAAGGCTGGGCCGCCCGGCGAGGCGCTGGGGAGGGGCTGAGCCGGGCACAGCCCTGCCTGCCCCTCCGCCCCTCCCCAGCACCCAGCTGGGTGCACCTATTGGACGAAGGACCCTTATCCTGCCAGCTCACACCAGCACCAACAGCCCCAGGACTGTCCCCTGCCCGTGGGGAACCGATGGAGCACCATAGGGAGCTCACGGTCCAGCTGACCCTGGGATGGGCACCCAGCAGCAGCTGGGGTGGGGGTCACATCCCTCCCTGGCACAGGACACCCTTCCAGGCACTGCAGCATGTGCAGGACTCCCACAGGCACTGTCAGGGCATGGTGCGGGACGCTGGGTCAGCATCCACCTGGGCACAGGGGACACAGCTCAGCACTGGGAACCTGAAGGCCCTTGCATGGTGTCCCTGTGTGGTACCGCAGGGGTCCTGGTTCCCCAGAGTTGGGGACTGCCCATGGGCCCCCAAGCCAGGCTGTAGCCCCCCAAGTTGTGCTGACTTGGGGGAGCAGAGGGGAGGAAGGCGCAGGAAGAACTGTTTATGTTTGCCGGTGCCAAGTGCTTGCCAGGCACCATGCCAGCCGTGTCAGGGCCCAATTACTCAACTTGCTCCTGCCCCCCTGCACAATGCCGGCCAGGGACCAAGTGAGGCCAGCACCACCGGACTGGTCACCATGCACCCCAATCCCAGTGGGCGGCTGCTGGACCCCAGCCTCTTCCCATTACCCCAAGGGACCAGCAGCAGCCAAGAGGGTTCCAGGGAGCCCACGCCCATGGGTGCCCATGAGCAGAAAGAGCTGCAACCCAGAGGAGCCCCCATGAGCACCCTGTGCTGACACAGACCCTGCCATATGCCTACTCCCCAACGGGAGGGCCCTGGACATCCCAAATGAGGGTTCTGGGAACCCCAGACAGATCCCACTGCTGGAGCACCCCAGGTCAGCAGCACAGGGCCAGGGGCCATGCAGCCCCTCAACAGGGGCCCATGCTCACCCTCGCCGGCGCCTTTTCCTCCAGTCCCTGGCAGGAGCTGGATGAGGCCTGGAGCTTCCTGGAATCCAGTGCCTCGTTCCAGCCCTGCGGAAAACACGGCCGCGGGGCCCGGGCCAAATCCCAGCCACGAGGAACCTCCCGCCCAGGCCAGGGGTGGCCCCCGGGAGCGGACGGACAGATGCATGGACGCATAGACCAGAGCTGTTCTCAGGGCTGGCGGCAGTGTGGCTGAGGGGACCATGGCTGCCCAAGCCACCCATGACCTCAAACCACGGCACAAAGCCCATTCCACACTCAAAAGTTAGGCAGCATGGGCACAAGCCCCCCCATAAAGAGACCTTTTCCAAAACCACAGTCCCCAGTTGTGACCCCTGCAGGGCTGCATCGTGCTCCCCTGCACCTGGCACAGCAAACACTAACCACAGAAAGATAGTGACTGCACCAGGATGGCAGCACCATGACACCAACCTCCCCAGCAGCCATCCCCAGCCCTGCTAGCCAAGGGTACCAGGCAGCACCCCATGGGCTCCCCGCACCCCTGTGCAGGCAGCACCCCTAGCCCCAGTACCCATGTCCTACCACCATACTTAGCTGTGCTTCCTGTTGGGGCACACGATGATGGCAGTGCCAGTGCCCGGATGTGACACGCTATTGAGTGGGGGCACCGCCCTGTGTCCCCCCTCCCCCAGCACCACGGGGGCAAGCAGGGCCAGGGTTGCACTGGGGTGCCTTGCGGGCAGCGACCGAGCCCTTCCTGTCATGCCTGCGGGCACCACGCTCCAGCCGCAGCTTCCCCTTGCCACTCTCGATTCCAGGGTGGCCAGGTTTCAGTTCAGCTCCAGCCGCGCTGCCACAGCCCCCTGCCACTCCAGACCCTAGCACCCTGCTTCCCTGGCACCACAGTCCTCTGCCCTGTCACCCCAGAGTCCACTACCCCATCCCTCCGCCAGCCCACTCTGTACCTCAAAACTGTCAAGGGTGGCTGCTGCCTGTGTCCCCCATCCTCACTGGGACAGGTCACAGAAACATCCCAGTGTCAGGTCACCCCCACAGTGCATGGGCAGCAGGAAGGAGTGCCATGTGCCATGCTCCCCTGTGCGGGGGCAGCAGGGTGGCCCTGCTTCACCGGCAGCCTCCCGGGCAGGGCAGGAAGCGCCTGCGGAGCTGCTGCGGCCGCAGCCTGCGGTTTCCTCGCTGCTGTCAGCACCCGACCCAGGGCTGCCTCACACGCGAGGCCAAGAGCTCGGCCGCCCCCCGATGCCACCGGCTTCCACCAGGCAGCCCTAGCTCCCCCCACGCCGACCAGCGCACCGCAGGGGATGTGAGGTGCCCCCGGCAGAGCCGGCGAGCAAGACCCCCTCCCCGTATTCCCGAAGCAGCTCGGCCGTGAGTCACCGTCACGTTTCTCACGTCCCCGGGCAGGCGTGAATCACGGCCCAGCCCCGCGGCAGAGCCTGAGCTGGAGCCGGCGGCACACTCCCGGGGCACAGACAGCGTGTACTGGTGCCAGGGCTTCCCACAGTCCCTCTTCACGGGGAATGGGAGTGCTGGGGCCGGTGCAGACACCAGGACCTGCACCCATTCCCAAAGACCAGCAGCATACCCAGGGGTTTGCTTAGCCCTACCACAGGTCCCTGTCCTCACACACACCTGGCCACCACCACTACCCCCAGCAAGGACACGGGGCCAGGGATATCACACTGAACCGCGGAGACAGTGCCCTGGCCGGTGGCATGGCGTCCATGCTGGCCTCCCCACCTCACAGGGGTACACGGTCACCCCAGGGAGTGGCCGCCAGCCGCAGCACCCCCACATCCCGCTGCCGGGTGGGAGCTACAAACTGAAATTCCACCTGTCGTGGCCGGGCCAGCTCCAGTTACACCGGGAACATGCCACTCCGGTTACACCTCCCGCACCCGCCGTCAGACGCGCCATTCTTCTGCGGGAACAGGTGCCACAGCCCCCGCTACGGCCCCCAGGATGGGCATGGCTGTGCCACGCCAGTACTGGCACCAACACTGCCCCAGCCAGATCCTTCCTGAATCCTGGAAGGAACACGCCAGTCTGGCTCAGCCCAAAAGGCCCAGCGGTGCCTCAGCACCTACCAGCAATGCAGGGTGGCCACACAACACCCTGGTGACCCCCACCCACACCCCAATACTGCCTGTCCACACAGAGGGGGCACCCCCAGACCCAGCCCAACCCTCGAGATGAGCCAAGGGAAGCACTGGTCCCACAGCCATGCCCTCCGTCAAGGGGCATCATAGTTCTCGGGTGCCCCATCCTGGTTTCCCGTGGGCTCCTGGGAAGCAGTAGGATTGCACGACAGCAGCCGCTCGCAGCAGTCTCCGGTTGTTTTTAGCCCTGGATGCAGTGCACAGCCGGCGCCCTGGGAACGGCGTGCCGAGAACAGCGCGGCCCCAGACAGCCCTTTCTGGCTCGGCGACAGCCGGCAGACAAGTGCAGCTGGCTGTGCCGCCGGACCGCGGCACAGAGCCGCTCGGGACACGGTGCCTGCGGCCAGCGTGGGTGGACACAGCGGGCAGGCGGCTGCACGACACCCCTGGACACAGAGATTTGGTGGCACAACGCCCCTGGCTTGGGCAAGCTCTCAGGGACTGAGATCAGGTCAAGCTGGGACCCGGCGTACCTGGGGGTGGCCAAACTGTCACCATGTAGTGACCAGACCGGTGCAGCCGTGTGCCATGGCCATGTCTCCTGTCACAGCCTGGCAGCCATGGCTCAGCCGGGGATGGTGGAGGCCAGAGCAGGCGCACGCGGCCCCTCGTCGGGCCCTGCCACGAGCCACCCCCCACTAAGCCGCCTCCAGCCGCAGGGAGATTAACCCATTTTCCGTAATCAGCACATGTGTCACCGCAGATATGATCGCAGCCCCCCCCGTGCCTGCCGGCACCACAGCCCTTCCCCCCCAAGCCTGGCACTGCCACGGGGGGCCCTGAGGCACATGGGTGTCCCATGGCTTGGGGTGCCTGTGAGTGCTAGGGAGGCTCCAGGCACACATTGCAAGGAACCCACAGCTCTGCCAGGCAAGAGTCCTCCCTGAAATGCCACAGCAGCACCCCAAAAAGGTGTGGAGCACCCCAAATCCCAGCCACCCCTTCAGTAGCAGCGTTGTCATCGGTGCGGGTGGCCCAGGACACACTGCTTGTGGCTGGTGTGGCCGAATGTGGCACATTGACAGGCCAGAGCCTCCTGGTTATAAATATAGCTGGAGTGGTGGAGCCGGTGAATCCCAGCGCCGCAGGGCAGGCGGCACGGGCCCTCCCCAGCCTCAGCGGCCGCAACACAAATCCCAGCACAGGGACCGAGAGCAAGGGATGTGGCAAGTGTGCAAGGACAGCTGGGCCAAGAGGGGCATCCTGGTTGGCACGGAGCACCAGCAGGCACCGGGCAGCATGGGATGGAGCACCCTGCCCTCCTCCATGCCAGCCTGGTGTCCCCTGGCAATAGCTGTGTCACCTCAGGCGTCCACAGGCATTGGATGAAGGGGACAGGCACCCAACAGCATCGCCAGTACCAGTACCCGTGGAGCCACGCGTGTCCCTGCACCGCAGCAAGGTCACCCCCAAGGGCAGGGCGCGGGGCCCACGGGTGACATATGGCCCAGGAGCAGCGGCCGCAGGACTGCTAAGCCATCGAGCCGTCAACCGCTAATCCCAGCATGGGGGCCAGTGGTCAGGGTGCTGCGCCCAGAGCCACTGCCCAGTGTCTGCCTGGCCCTCCCAAGACAGGATGGCCACCCCCACAGCAAGGACCCACGGGGAAGCACCCATGTCCCCCCAGCACCCACCGGGCTGCGGGACACCCCCTGACACTCAATGAGGTCAGAGGTCAGGGACACAGATTTGGGGGACACCTCAGCTCCAGAGGACATGGGGTCTCTGTCCCAACCTCCCCACCCCGGCCTGGGGCGCTGCTGCCGGTCCCCGGAAGAAGTACTCCCTCCCACCGGGGAGCACCCGGTGGGGCAGACCCCCGTAGCCCGTCCCCCTCTGCCAGGAGCCCAAGGGGACTCCACTACTATGGGTCGGTCCCGGGCATCTGCCCTTGCAGGGGAGGTGGAGGCCGAAGCCCCCCGCCCGGCCNCGGGGCTGCGAGCACTGGCGGCTCCCGGGGGCTCGGTGATCACGGGGGGCACCCTCGGTACCGGGCTCTGTAGCAGGGTTCGAGGGACCGGACCGCAGCTTCTCCCGTCGGGGGTGCCCCAAACCCTTATCGGGAGTGGGGGTAGAAGGAAGCAGAGCTGCCGCTCGGGAGTGCCCAAACAGCCGGTCCCGGGAGGGAGGATCCCAGCACCGGTAACCGGGGGAAGCCAACACCGCCAAACTCGGGGACGGCGGCAGTAAAGCCCTGATCTGGAACCGGGGCGGGGGGCAACGTTACCCCCCCGGAGGTTCACGGCTGCAACAACCAGGCGAGGGCCCTCAATCTCCGCCCCGCGGGGACCGGACGGAGTGAGGGAGATCCCCAGGATCCCCCTTACCGGAGGGGAGATCCCCAGCGCCGCCTCCCGGGGAGAGGAGTCTGGGGGGTGGTCCCCACCACCCTAGGACCCCCAAGACACCCCTCCCGGGGCAGGACTCCCCCCAACCCCTCCTCGGGCGACGACACACCACCGGGGGTGGGGGAGTTCCTGGGTGCATGGCGGGACAGCACCTACCACCGTCACCCTCTCCCAGCACCCCGGAAAACGCGGCGACCCCCCCTCTTGCCCCCCGCTGCCAGCACGACGACAGATTACCCCTCTATCAATACCCAGCACCGGGAGAAGCCAACGCCGAGAGCACGGGTGGGCCCAGTCGTTACCTGATCACGGCGACTTCCCACCGAGATCCTTAAAACCGGGAAGCTGCTCCCGGTGGCGGCTGCATGGCGGCGGACNCAACCCGCCCCGCCAGCCAATGGGGTGCCGCCAATGGGCTGGGCGGGGGCGGGGTCTGCGCTACATTGTAACTCTTTGAAGTGTCCAGAAGGCGGAAGGAGAGAAAGTGGGTGCGCGCGCCGCGGGGAACTAGCGGGGGGCGGGGGGAGCTCTTAAAGGGACCGCGCGCAACCTCTTTGCACTCCCTAGGGATCACCGAGTTCAACCTCCCTGCTCTAGCAGGGTCACCCAGAGCAGGCTGCCGAGAATAACGTTCCCTGGTGGGGTTGGAATCTCTCCAGGGAAGGAGACTCCACAACCTCTTTGGGCAGGCTGGACCAGGGCTTTGGCACACTCACAACAAACAAGTGTCTCCTCATGGAAGCTGCTGGGTTCCTGTTTGTGGCCAGTGCCCCTTGTCACTGGGGCACCACTGAGCAGAGTCTGCCCCAGCCTCTTGCCCCCAGCCTCGAGCTCTTGCTCAGCATTGAGCAGCTCCCCTCTGGGGCTACTCTTCTCCAGGCTAAGCAGCCCCAGGGCTCTCAGCCTCCTGCCACAGACACTCCAGTGCCCTCAGCATCTTCCTAGCCTCTGCTGGACTCTCTCCAGTAGTTTCTTGGCTCTTGAACTGAGGAGCCCAGAACTGGACCCTCCGGCAGTGGCCTCACTAGGGCAGAACAGAGGTAGAGGAGAACCTCCCTCAAACTCTCGGTCACACTCTTCTTCACGCACCTTTTATTTATTTATTTGTCTATTTATTTTACTAAGACAATGTTTTTTGGGGTGCATTTTCCCCCTGCACTCCCCAGGGCCCTGCAGCACCTATGCCACTAGGTCTGGGTGCACACCAGGATGCTCTTATACCTCAGTTTCCCTTGTCAGCTCCATAGATCGATGTGGGACACCCCCAGACCAAGTACAGGCAGCAACACCTGGCACACA
This sequence comes from Galbula dea, assembly GCA_013399015.1. NCBI lineage: Eukaryota > Metazoa > Chordata > Aves > Piciformes > Galbulidae > Galbula > Galbula dea. Next base: position 1,059,062 of record VWZX01011114.1, read on the forward strand.
CAGGCCCCATGTGGCCACTGACCTCTCCTCCAGCACACAGGGGCTGCTGGCCACAGCGAGGCCCAGCCACCAGCATGTGCTCAGCCCAGAGGAATGTGCCAAATCACTCCCAGATGTGCTCAGCGGCCAGCCCATCACTGCTTCTGCGGCCCACCAGGGTAGCCACCGGGCACTGGGGACCCCTCAGCACCCTTTCACGGGAATACCCACAGGGCTGAACCCATCACTGGCCACGTTCTGCTCTGCTACAGAGCCCAGGCCCAGCCTGTCCCATGGCGTCTGGGTGCCAAAGTCGGCTAGGGCACAGGTACAAGAGTGGGGTGCTAGAGTGCGTACGGGAGGTGTCACTGGGGTAGGGCTGTGTCTCTCCTGTCCCCGTTCCACCAGGGCTCCGCAGCCCTTAGACGGCATGGGGCCCGGTGCCGGTGTGGAGGGGTTGTGTGGGGTCCTGCCCCGCACCCCCAGCCCCAGTGCCCGGCAGGAGCGCAGCCGAGCGGAACGGGGCTGTCAGATGGAATCTGGGTGCCGGCGATGACGGCGCGGCGGGAGGGGGCCGTGCCCGCCACGTGGCCGCTTATGTAAGGAGAGTGCAAGAGAGGACAGGGAGATGGTCGGGGCACCGGGGACACCGGCGAGGGGACACCGGGACCCTGCCGTGCACACGCGGGCAGCCGCGCAGCCGGACACGCACACTGCTGGCAGCCTGTGGCACAGCCGGGCACTGCCCATCCCAGTGGGCATGGCACGTGTGTGTGGGAGCGGGGGGACGTGGGGACACGTATGCTGGAGTGGGGGGATGGAGCCCCGACGGCCCTTCGCCTCCCCGTGCTGTTGCTGCCCTGGCCGTGGTCCAGGGCCTGGATGTCCTGGGGTGCCCTGGGGTGTCCTGGGGTCTCCCGGCGCCAGAGGAGATGTCCCCGAGCCGCGGTGCTCCTGCAAGAGCGCTGCCAGCCCCTCACTGAGTGGTGATGAACGGCTCCGGCGGGAGCTCCGGCACCCGCGCAGCTGAATCCGTCTGCGCTATCGATTTTTCATCCACTGCGGCAGAGATTGGAGCCAGGCTCAGTGCGGCCGCGGGCACCCCGGCGGCTGGCACAGCCGAGGGAGCCTTGTTCCCAGTCAGGCCAGCCGCCCATGTCACCCCACTGTCCCCATCCCCACCCACAAAGCCAGGCCACCCTGGGGACAGTGCTAGGACCAGGGACACTCCAGCCCTGGTGGAGGACCCACCACCCTTAGTGTCCATGGGGACACCAAGCACAGCTGGTCTTGCTTGGGTGTGGGGATGCCCCCCGCATGCCACCAGTTCATCCCACACCACAGTGGGCACAAGAGGGGGGCAGCGACAGAGCAGTTGGGGTGACGTGGGGAGCAGGGCCACCATAGTGCCCACCCGCATCACTGCCACGTCACTGCGGTCACACACGCTGCCAGTCACTTCCTTCCCCCCACCGTGTACCGTAACTCCACACCATTGGGCTGCGTCACGCCCGTGGGCCTGTCACATCCATGGGGCTGGCACAGGGTCGGATGTGGCCACCATGACCCATGGGGAGGTGGGAGAGGGTTCCCTGGAAGTCTATGCCTAGCCCAGCTCTGCCCATAGGTGTGGGGATGCCAGTCCCCACTCAGCTCCATGGCCTGGTGATGGGTGGCAGGGCCACAGTCCCTGCTCTGTCCCGTGGTGCAGTGAGGGGGACACAGGGACATGGAGCAGAGCGGGCACAGCCTGGCTTGAACCCGCTGCCCTCCCCCCGTGCTGCTGCACACGTCCGACACATGGCAGCTCTGGCTATAAATAGCCCCTCGGCAGCCATCGGCTGAGCTGCGCTCGGGGCCCAGCTGGGGCCACCCACCACCCTCAAGCCCTGCCATGCTACCCCTGCCTCAGTTTCCCCATGGCTCCCCCTGGGGAACAGCAAATAGGAAAGGATCCAGCAACCAGGACCTGATCTGGCCTATCCCCAAGGTTTCTCCTGGCACAGCAGGAGTGGGCAGTGCCACACCGTACCAAAATGGGAGGGGGATGTAAGAGGGAAGGACTGCACCAGGACACCCAGTTCAATCGTGGTATCAAGCCATTTCACCAGGGTCTGCTTTGGCACCAAGTGCCCATGGCAAGGACACAGCTGATGTCCCCATGTCCTGCACCCAGTGGGGACCCCATAAGGCACGGTGCCAGGAGCTAGGGTGAGGCTGGCACAGAATGGGGCCAGGAGAAACTGAGACATGCCAAGGACTCAGACACACCACCCTGCCCCAAATCCAACACCCCATCCCCAGCTGGGAGCTGCTGAGAGGGCAGCTGGGGGTCCTCCTGCAGGACAGGTTGGGATGGGTGGAACGGGTAGACATGGGGCACCGCTGGAGTACCAGCCCCTCCCCACACCCCCCCTGCCCGGGGCCCCCCACCCTGGGAAGCTGCAAAATTAGGTCAAAGCGTCTATTATTTAACAGAAGCAGAGGAGCCAGTGCCAGGAGCTGGGGGGGGGAAGGATGGAGGATGGGAGAGGGGCTGGGGGGAACAGGGCCAGGTCCCACAACTCTTGGGGCAGGGAGGGAATGGGGAAGGGCAGAAGGAGAAGCCAGCATTGGGCAAGAACTGCTTTATTAATGCCAGAAAATAGATGGGGACGCCACTGCCCCCCCCCCCCCCCAAGCTGGGCACAGCCTGGAGCAGAGCACAGTGAACACCCCTCTGCCAGCACTAAACCATAGAATTGGGCTAGCACCAGGACAGTAACTCCTGCAGCTGGGGACTTGGGGTAGCCCAAAGGCTCCAACTCAGCTAGGAGCAAACACATTCATCGGTCACAGCAAAAGCAATGCCAGGTCCTAGGATCACAGGGTGGGAGCAACTCCAGGGGCACCCACAGTCCATGGCTGCTGTGGGTTCCAGCCTCCCAACTCAGCTCCAGCCACATAAAACCAATAATAATTATATTAATAATATTAATAAAACCACCCCAGACCAAGGGCCTCAGGGCAGGACACAACAAACAATGGTTGAGGCCTCTGGGAGCCATTTCCTTGCTCCCACCATGGCCCAGCCAAACCATGTGCTGAAACCCTGGGGCAGCATCTGTCCAGCCCACAGAGCTGCTGTGGGGAAGGGGCTGCTGGTGGGGGGTTAGCGCAGCCCCTGGGCCAGGATGCTGCCCACCAGTGTCACATCCTGCAGTGTGTGCTCCACCGCTGCCTCCTCCAGCTTCAGGGAGACCTGGGAGAGAGCCAAGAGCTGCTCAGCACCATGTTGCCAGACCCCTACCCCACCATCAGACCCTGACCCCATCACCCCTCCCGGTACCTTGGCCAGCCTGGCCTCCTTGGCCTTCTTCAGCTCCAGCACACCACGGGACTCCAGGAGGGTGACAAGGGACAGACACTCGGCCTGGTCGACAGCAGGGAGCTGCTGCCGCCGACAGACCTGGCTGTAGGTATCATGGAGCTGGGGAAGGCAAGGGTGGGTGTTAGACCACAGTACAGCACCCAAGGGAGACAGCAGGGACATCACCCGCTCCCCAGATCCAGCTCTGAGATGGTCCCATTGCCACTCACCTTCCCCAGCATCACCTCCTGTGTGCGCAGGCATCGTGTGAGCAGCAGCAGGGAGCAGAGCAGCACCTTCTGCTGCAGTGGGAGGGTGTCCTGGGCCCCTCTGCCCGCCGCTGCCATACGGTCCCCAAACACCTCCGAGATCACGCGGGAGATGTGCACCAGTCCCACGCGCCTGGGGACAGGGGATGCTGAGGAGTCACCTGTGGGACAGACAGAGCTGCAGGGAACCTCAGGGAATGGGAAAGGGGGAAAAGGGGACAGCACAGAGCCAGTGGCCCAAAAAGGAATCCCAGAACCCGCAGTGAGGCCAGCCAGAGATGCTGGTGCAGCAGCCAGCAGCAGCTACTCACCCCTGGGCAGCGGCTTCAGCAGGGTCTGGCTCCTCACCTCCAGCTCCACCACCTCCACAGCACGCCTGGGGACAGACAGTCCTAAGTGCTTGGCAGAGAGGTCATCCTGGCACAGGCACCCCCAGAGCAGGGGAGCCACATGGGACTCATGGGGCCACACCACCCCTAGCACCTTTGGGGCAGGCACTGACCTGCAGACATCCAGAGCCTTGCGAGCATCACCAGAGACCGCGGAGACCTTGCGGGCACAGAACTGGAGTGCAGCAGCATCCAGGACAGGGTCACCAGCCACCTGCCAAGGCATCGCACACCATCAGCTCTGCTGTTCACGTGGGCAAAGAGCCCAGGCCTCCCCATTGTGTTCCCACCCCCATGTCCCCACCTGTCCCAGCCGCTCTGTCAGGATGGCAGCGAGCTGCTCCCTGGTGTAGGGTGGAAAGTGCAGCAGCTGAGGGCTGCCAGCTGGGTGGGCAGCGAGCCTGGCCAGGCTGCGGTCTGTCAGGTCCAGTGCGTTGGCCAACCCTGCGGGCACAGCAGGGTGAGGAGGGGAGGGCGGATGAGGGCTGCACCTCAAGGATGGAGTGGTGCAAAGGCAAACCCTTCCCCAGCCTCCAAAATGGGGAGGGTCCCCAGGATGGGCAGTGCCACGGTTCCACACACTTACCCACAAGAACAAGCCTGGAGCTGGGCAGCTGGGGCCACTCAAAGAGGCTATAGAGCACATCTTGTCCCTTGCTTTCCAGCTGGTCAAGCTCATCCAGCACCAGCAGGCTGCAGGGAGAGGGGGAACCCAAATCAGCTCAGCTCTACCCTGTGTTCACAGCACCCCGAGCAGGAAATACTGCTGCTGAGGTGTCACCCACACCACCCCCAGGGAAGAGAACTCACATCATGGGTCCTTTGGCTGTCAGCTGCTTCTCCAGCCTCCGTACACCTTCCCGGCCAGTGGCACCAGGTAGGCCCAGCTCCTTTGCCACAGTGGGGAAGATGCTTGCTGGGCTGCTCAGTGACATGCAGTTCAGGAGGATGGTTTTGCTCCCAGCGAGCTCATCCTGCTTTGGATGGGAACGTTACACCACTGGCCACCCACAGCCCCTTCCACCACACTTTGCTCTTGCTCCTCCCCTTCCAGTCTCCCCCACATTTCCCTGCCAATTCGCCCCACCAGCACCCCCAAAACTGGACCCCTGGCTGCCTCATACCTTGCAGTCGAGCAGGACACGGCTCAGACAGGCAGTTTTCCCTGTCCCAGGGGCTCCGGAGATGTAGAGGCTGCCAGGTCGGTGCCCACAGATGTGGTCCCGCAGGAACTGCCGGATGATGCCAGTCTCCCTCTCCCTGCCATGGAGGCGGTCAGGTACCGCCACGTGCAGCACTTGCTTCGCCTGCTGGTAGCAGGTGCCTGTGCCGAGGATAGAAGAGGGCTCAGGGCAGGCTGTGGCACCACCATGACCGTGAACCTATGTCCCCCTCTCCCATCAAGCTCACCTTCCTGCCTGAAGAGCTGAGCACGGCCAGGCTGCCCACCAGGCCCCGAGCTCTGGGGGGTCTCTTGCCCCTGGCGTTGTGGGGATAGCCCCCCTGGGCTCTTGGCCTTCTCAGGGGAGGCCAAGGGGTCCCCAAAGAGCAGGCGGCGCCCCTGGTTCTCCTTGTTGCGCTTGACTGGGGAGCAGGGCTGGGCATGAGGGAGGTTGCAGAGGTTGTCATCACCTGCGGAAGAGCATGGTCAATGGAGCAGCAGAGCACATGGGCATGACACTGGTGCTCTCACTGCGAGCAAGTGGCTGTTCATAACATGGCATCGCTCTCCCAAGAGGAGGCTTCACTCTTCAGCTCCCCTCAGAAGCAGCTTTTCCTTCCAAAATCAGAAGGAAGTCACAGACAGAGCTGTGTAAAGAATGAGAGGGACCTGGGTCCACTCACCTCCCCCAGTCCCTTCAGCGAAAGGTCCCAGCCCCACGGCAGCTTTCGGGAAAAGGGTGTCCCCCCTCCCATCTTTCCTGGGAGGTCCCATGGGAGAAGGCAGAGGGAGGACTTACCCAGGCGCTTACGAGGGCTCAGGGGCAGCACATTGGTGCGGGCTGAGCGTGTGCTGGGCGCTGTCCGGCTGAGATCCGCGGGACCCGAACCCCCAGGGCAGGTTGAGAGCCGCGGGGTAGATGGATCGGGGACGCCCTTGGCCGGGGTAGAGGCGGCAAGGCGTCGGGAGCTCCTCCTGCGGGGAAAGCCTATGGTGGGCTGCTGCTGCGGGCTGCTGCTGGCCATGATGGGTGGGGTCTGCGGGTAGAGGGGAGACATCGGTCAGGCAGGGAGACTCCCCCCGGCCCCGCGGCTCCCTGTAACCCCTTCCGATCATCCTGCTCTGCCCCGACCAGCCTTGTCCCTCACCTCTGGTCCCGATACCCCCACCTCCGCCAGCACAGCCTTCCCCGGCAATCCTTCTGCTCTCCCGGAGCTTCCTACTCCCCCCTGAGCCTCTCTGTGTCCCTCCCCGTTCCACTCTCCCAACCCCACATGCCTGTCCCCCTGCAAACCTTCCTCCACCACCACCAACCTTCTCGCGCCAATTCAGCCCCAGCTCCGCACTTCCCGCCACCAGGCCAAGCCGGCCCCGCCCCCGCCGTCCCATTGGCTGCGCCGCCCGCCGTCGCCACCAATCGCAAAGTCTCGCGCCAGAGAGCAACAGCCGGAGGCGGGGCCTGTGGCCGAACAGCCAATCAGCGAGGGCGCACGGGGCCCGCCGGGAGATGTTGTGCGCGGCGCGCGGTGCATGATGGGAGCTGTGGTCTGCTGGGAAACTGCTGCTACCAGCGCGCCAGTAACCCCAGCGCCCTCCTGGCCCCCGATCCCGCCTCCCCCGTGCTCCCTGTGCCATCTTCCCTCCCTAGTTCCTCCCAGTACCGCCCTTGCTGCAGGCAGTGAGCTCTGCTCCTCAGCCCCTGGGGACATCACGGCCCTAAGGAAGGGGATGAGTCCCAGAACACCCCTGCAGCCTCCCCCCCAAGTCGTCCCACCACCACCCCCACCCCCGACAGGGCAATTGACAAGTTCGGATCTTTATTACTTTTATTTAAATGCAATTTCAAGCTCCTTGGGTTTGATTCTGTTCCCTCTTCACCCACTCCCTGCTCCCGGAGGGGTGGGGTGGGCACCCAGCACTCGGGGAGAACCTTTTCTGACCTTTAGTTAAAGCAAAGAGCAGCACGGGAGGCGTGTCCTCATCCTCCAGAGCCCCCTCTCCTCGACCACCCCTCGCTGCCACACTCCATCCCAAACTGGGAAAGCTTCCATCTTCATAGGAAAAAAACCTCAACCCCAATCAACGCCCAGAACAGTCAGGGGTGGGGGTCAGCCCCCCACACCCCCCGGAGCCCACCAGCCTCCTACAGTACAAAAGAGATCAGTAANACCCCCGGGAAGGTCACCCCCAGCTTCCTCCATGGACAGTTAGTGTTCTCCAGTTAAAATGCTCTACTTTGGTGACTCAGCACCTAAAAGCCAAGTGGCCACCACTGGCCCCTTCCTTGCCCCATCACGAGCCAGTGGTGGGAAAAGCCATGGGGCATGACAGGAGCAGGGAGGGGGATCCCCCACAACTAGCCAACCCCCAGCCCTGTTGGGGTCTCCTGGATGGTCCCACTCGCCCCCTGGCTCCTCCACTGTGCAAAATAGCAGTTGTCTGTGGTGGGGTAACGGGGATCCCCTGGGGTAACAGGGATCTGCTGGCAGTAACAGGACCCTACTGGAGTAATGGGACCGTGCCAAGGTAACAGGAATCTGCCTGGGGATAACAGGGATCCCCTGGGGTAACAGGGCTCTGCCAAGGTAATGGGGATATGCCCGAGGGTAACAGGACCCCACCAGGAAACCAGGGCTTCACCTGGAGGTATCAGGGATCTGCCATCCTGTCCTAGCTCCCCTCCCTTTGCCACTGATCCCGCAGCACGTCGGTCTCTTGCCCTACTCCAGCTCTTCTCCAAGCCCTCACTCTGCCCCATCCCCAGTCCCCGAGGAATTAAGCCCTGAGCCACCACCTCTGGCACCACCAAGCAGCCACACGCAGCTTGGCCTCTGGCCCAAGTCCTTGTGCTGCAGCTGGACGCAGAGGCCCGGCCCCAGGCTAGAGCAGTGAGGAGGAAAGGATCCAGCAAGGTCACCGAGTCACCAGGGAGATGCAAAGGTGAGGGTGGGCTGGTGGAGAGAGCTGGGCGGGGGGGATCTGCTCGTCCTGATGCAGCTGTGAAAGCCAAAGGTGCTGGGAGTGTCTCATGCAGGGTCCTGAGGGGCAGGGAGGTGGGGAGGGCCCGCTGGAGGAAGGGGAAGGAGCTCCATCTCTCTGCTCAGGAACAGTCCGCCCGTGTGGCTCACTTTCACCTGGGGATGGGGGGCAGAGGGGGGGCCCCACGCGTAGCTGCAAGACAAGGAAAAAAACCAGAAGCTGCAGAGAGGTGGCTGGGCACAGCCTGCCCCACGCTGCTGGCACACAGCAGAGCAGCTGCCAGCCCCGACTCAAGGCAATGGCTGCTCCGGTGCTCCACAGAGCCACATCCAGCACGTCTACTTTCCCTCCTCCACACCCCCACACCAGCTTCCCTCC
>VWZX01011114.1:1067572-1083793 GCA_013399015.1 Galbula dea
GCCCCCGCCCTCACCCCCCCTCCACACACTCCCCGCAGAGATCTGGAGCTTGGGATTTGCGAGCGAACCAGCCGCTGCAGCACGCATGGAGAGCTCAGGGCTTTTCAAATCCACATTAAACATTCATGGCTCTAAAAATAAACGAGCATCCCATTCTCCCTGGAGTCTCCTCCGGGATCCGCAGGGCTGACGTGCAGCCGCGGCACAGCAGCAGCAAGGGCACTTTGCACCGTGCTGGCAGCTCTGGGGCCGAGTGCCACTGCTCAGGGCCCCTTCTGGGGCACGCAGGGGGCTCCTGACACCCCTCTAGCCTGCCCCCCACCAGCTCCTGCCACAGGGCTGGCTCCTGGGGTCCTTTCCTAACTGCTACAGCTCCCATGGCCTTAGTGCAGGAGGGAACGAGCCCTGGGGTGCTTCTCTGCACAGGCTCAGGAAGAAAAAGAGGGGACAGGTGGGTTGGGACAACTGCATAGCCCAAATCCTTGGAGCTCCCCTCCAGCTCAGAACCTCAGGGAGTATGTGCAGACCCCGAGGCAACGCTCCTGCACCAGGAAGGACACGGACCAGGAGCTTGGGGCTCAGGGTAGCACATGCCAGCCCCTACAAGGGGACACGCAGGACAGTGGGTGGCTGTGGCTGCACTGCTGTCACCTCCTGCCAGCCACGAGAGTGCAGGAGGGGAGCCAGGCCACACCAGACAGCAGGACACCTCCTCCTCTTCCTCCTCCCTTACCTCTGTTTGTTTTGCTAGGGTAGATTCTCTGGAAGTATTTATATTCTTCTGGGGCTGGGAAGTCTTCAACAGGGTGAAAGGAGTATTTGGATTCAAAGTCATCTGCAGAGAAGGGGGGAACACAAGCAGGTCAGAGTGGGTGGCTGTTGGTGACCACAGCTGCTCAGCTCTGCATCGGGACACCCCCAGCTGCAGCCCCCCCGGGAGCACAGATCCACACCCCTTACTCACCCAGGAACGCTCTGACGGTGGAGATGGAGTCCCGGTGCCCGTTGCGCACGGGAGGTGGTGGCGGTGGTGGCCCCGCAGGCGTCCTGGTGGGCGGTGGGGGGGGCTTCCCTCGGCCAGGGGGCTCGGTAGGNGGAGGCGGCGGGGCTGCAAGGAGAGCTGGGTCAGCACCGGCACAGCCCACCGCAGCCTGCCAAAGCCCAGCATCCCTAGGGCCAACCCTCCCTCCGGCAGCAGGGCCAAAGACATGCTCCAAGGTAGCTTTCCAGGCCAGCTGCTGAGCCAGATCACACCAGCGGCCAGAGCGGCTGAGCCAGGGATGCTCCTACGTCCGCCCAGAGGAGATTTCCTGCTGGCTCCTGACATCTGCATTCCTCCTGTCAGCTGCAGCGGAGAGGACAGGCCAGCCTGCTTCCCACAGCTCACTGCCCACCCCCGGCAGGGCTGCTCCAGCCCCCAAACGGCCAGACCCAGATCACCCTCTGCACAAGTGGGGACCTGAGGGGCAGCTACCAGCTCACACAGTCAAGGGTTTGAGGGCAGCAGCTCCACATGGAGGCAAGATGCTGCCTGCTGCAGCTGGAAAGCCATGTCTGCACTGACACCGAGGTGGTAACGGGACCCAGGGTCCCTCCGACCCACCTCTGGCTCTTGCCCAGCCTCCCACAGATGCACAGTGGCAGTTCATGCTCCTCATTAGGCTAATTACACCCAGACTAACAGAGCAGATCCCCAGCTGTAACTCAAAGGAGGGATTCTGGCAGGGCCGGAAGGACAGAGTGGCTTGGCAAGGGACCAGGCGGGAGCTGCGGTCTGGACATGGAGCCCAGGAGTGCACGGGGAGGGGCACCAGGGCGAAGCCATCGCAGCGGGGACATGCTTGGTCCCATCTCTGTGTGGATGGGGTGGGAAGAGCAAGTTGTTTTCAGCAAGCCACCCCTTCAAAGCGTGCCTGACATCAGAACCCCTGCAGCCGCAGTGACAGAGCCTTTGCCACCAGCCACGCTCTGGACAGGGCAGGGCCGTTCCCAGGGGCTGAGTGAGCGTGCCTGGCCGCACTGCCCTGGGAAAGGCTTCTCCCTGCTCTGCCAAGGCTCTCTGTCACTGCCCCAGTGACATTTAGGAAGCTCAGGGGTGTAACCGCAGCATCCACTGCGCTGGCTCCACCATGTTCTCACCTCCCACCCCAGGAGGACACATCAACCTCACAGGCAGACACAATCCACCACCATCAGGCGTGAAAGGAGCTGGATAAACAGAGGACAGGACCAGGGATGTGTATTGAAGGTGACAGTGCAGCCGCCGCCCCTAGCTCAACCCCTACACGTGCAGCCTCGCTATGCCCCGGCACCGACTCTTCCTCTGGCATCTCCCACCAGCCCCCAAACACCCCACGGGCAGGTCCTGACCCACCACGGATGAAGGAGCTGGGGGCCCAGCAGAGCGAACGGCTCTTACCTGCTGCCCGGCTCGGGGGGTCCCTGGCCGGCGGAGGGGGACGATTGCTCTGGAGAGATGGGGAGGCTGAGGCGGGTGGTGGAGGGGCCAGGCCCCGCAAAGGGCCCTGTGTCTTCCTGTGCAAAGAGTTGTGTCTCTGCGGCAGCTCCGGGGCGGACTCGTTGATGGGGCTGGAAGGGCCATTGGGGACACCGGGGGGTTGCCGATAAGGGGGCGGCGGAGGGGCGAGAGACTGGCCCTGAGCTCCCGACCCCGTTCGGATACTGACTGGGGAGGGAGGAGGCTTGATGGGCGGTGGGGCAGGGGGTCCATCCCTGCTGGCAGGCAGCCGCTGTCCCGGGGTGGGTGGCAGGGGCTTCTCCCGGTTGTAGGAAGCGACCTTGGCGCCGTGGGATGGAGGGGGGGCAGGAGGGGCGGTGGCTCTGCGGCCCGGCGGGGGAGGAGGTGGGGCGGAGGAGCTGTGCTTCATGCCGGTGCTGCCGGCGGTGTTGGGCCGGGAGAGGTCGGGCAGGGAGGGCCTCTGCGTGCGCGGCAGCTCCGGTGGAGAGGCCTGGCTGTTGTCGGTGTCATCTTGAGGTCGGCTGTTGCTGGCCGGTACCGGGGGCTTGGGGGCAGCTGCTCTAGAGCCGGGAACTTGAAGGGTTTGCTTACTGGAACTGTCTGTGGGGAAGAAAAGCAGAGTGAGCAGCCAGGCGTGGGCTGGGAGGCAGCGAGAGCGACGTGCTCCATTCCCGAGGCTGCCGGGGCAGCCTGCCCGCTCGGCCGAGGAGGGCCAGACCGCGGGGAACGCTGTCTGGCACAGGCAGGGAGCTGGCACCGTGCACAGCCACACACGGCTCCTCGCTCACCACTGCTATTCGCTCTCTGGCTTGCTGGCAGGCAGTTTGCCACAGAAAATAGCAGAGAGAAATGCTCAACTCCCAGGTCCGAGGAGGAGGTTTGCTCGTGGGACACTGCGGCACGGGGAGAGCACAGCTTGCCTGCGGCCACGTGTGGGGTGGGTGTTGATCTGGGGTCATTGCCTCTAAAACAGCTGAAATCTCCAGGCAAACATGGCAAGATCCTCAACTCCCTCCTGCTCGGGGACCAACCCGGGAACCCCCACACAAACCACAGCCAGGCAGCCATTACCTGAGCTCTCCTTTGCTCCCACTGGTCTGAGCTTGGGCACACCGCCCTGGAAGAGGTTGCCCTTCGGCTGGATGGCAGCAGAGCTAGAGCCGTAGCTGCCACTGCCCTTGGGCTCTGAAAGGAGAGAGAAAGGGAAGTTCAGCCTGCTATTATCAGCTCCTCCAACGAGGAGCCACTGGAAACCAGATGGGTGAGAAAGCCCAGAAGCCACCCTGAAGGGCACAGCAGCACCCAGGGTGGGGCTGAGAGCCTGCTGGGGACAGGTCAGGCAGGTACTCACTCTCTAGGATCGGTGCACTCCGGTCATTGATTTGTGTCACTTTCTTTAGCTTGGTCCCTTTGCAGATGTCCTGCAGCAGAGCCCCACGGCCTCGCTGCTCCTCTCGGCTCAGTTTGGGCGGCTCTGTGTTCGCCTACAGACAAGCAGCAGCTCAGCAGGAGCACGCAGACACCCTGACCCACAGCCCAAATTTACCTTCCCACTTCTCCTCCACTCAGCTTAGAGGTACCCCCGCCCCTGTCAGCAGCCTTCTCCAGGGCTCTCTTCCAGATGGAGCGACCAGGCTGTCCAAGGTCATGCTCCTGTTCTTCAGGCCGAGGTTCAGACCCTGTCCTATCTAGACCCGAGGCACAGCTCAGTAACAGCCACATACAAGATCTCCTGGTCTCCCTCCCAAGGCATCGTAGAGCAGAAGACATTAATGCAAAGAAAAGCCACGTGCAGCCCCTTTCATGTACAGAGTCTGCTGCAAGGGAAACTGAGGCCCACAGGTCACATGAAGCTCCATAAGCTGGAATCCAGGAGATCCAGAGACAACAGAGGGGTGCTGGCAAGTAGCCCCATGCTGAGACAAGTCACCTCCCCACCTCATAACTGCCTGTACCACTGGGCAGTGAGCAAACCCTACCTGGCTGAGGGTGGGGGGTGGNCCTAGTGGCTCCAGCTGCTCAGTGCTGGGGGCAAGCCTGGTCACTCATGCCTGTGGGAAGGAAGGAAGGAAGGAAGTGGTCAGGGACTGTGAGGGGAAAGCCTGCAAGCTGGCCACAGAGAAACACGGCCCTAGGCTAGTGTGCTAGTGCCCTGTGCCTGGCGGTCCCCATGCTGGGCGGAGGCTGGGGCTGTTCTCTCCCAGCTGGCTCAAGAGCTGTCAGGTTCTCCCAACGCACTGCAGCAGCAGGGCCCTTTGGTGGGAAGCACCACAACCCCTCTGCCCTAAACTGCCAAGGCTCCCACCAGCACAGAGCCAGTAGCTGGAACTCAGCATGTTCTTCACACGACCACCTCGCTCAGCAGAGAGAAAACTTGGCCAAGCTAATCCTACAACCATCCATCCAGCTCCTTTATCTGCAGCCAGAGGCTGCTCACGTGGAAGTGCGACAGGAGCCCAGAGCCAGCAGCAGGCACCTGCCACATGGCCCCAGCAGGTCCCTGCAGCCACCAACGCTGGCTCAGCTGCCGGATGGATCACCGAGCAGAAGGCAGACGAAGCAGCACGGTGCTGTCCCGTGGCTCCTGCCAAGGAGAGAGCCTCCCATCCTCCAACAGCCCTGACAGATAGGGCAGATCTTCCCAACCACTCAGATCCTACTGTCAGTAAATCTCCTAACACTCTGAAGGCTGGCTGTGCCCCACTCCCTCTCCACAGCTCCCCTTGAAGCTCTCCAAGCAGGCAGTGAACAAGCTTTCCCAACGTCGATCTGATTACATCTCAACTAACCTCATCCCAAGCCCAAAATGAATCTGTTCCACAGCATGGCTTACCCAGAACAGCTCCTGGTGGGACTCCACAGAGCCCAGCAGCCTCAGCTGGCACTGAAGACTGAGCCCAGAGGAAGCAGGGACAGGAAGAGGAGCCTGAATCACTGGGAGATCACAGGACAGGTCCCTGGCAGGCTCGTGTCTCTGACAGCAGTGCACAGGTAGGGCTGTCCGGGCAGCACCGGCTCAGGGAATAGGAATGTGATGACTGGAGGCCTCGCTCACTACCCTGGGAGTTTCAGGGCAGATCAAGAGGAAGGGGATAAATTACTCTCTCCAGGCCACAGGTGTCTTTCCCCCACAAAAACCTGAGAATCAACCATTAAAGGAGATCATAATACCAGCAGGAGGTAAAAACAGGTCAGTTTCACACCTGAGACTTCCAGCTTCCCATCCCTGACCTCTAGGGCACATGACCAGAGAGGTCACAGATACACCTATGACAACAGTGAAAGCTCTTTACAACCCACGCAGAGAGACCCAGGTGCCCACCACCTTTGAAATGGTTTGTATCAGGTATTGAAACCTAGATCCCTTCCAAGACCCGCCTTCTACTAGATAAACTACAACTGACTGATGCCACAGCACAGGGAGGCCAGGCCAGGCCTGTCCTCATGTGTCAGACATTCCCACTCCCTGTCACGGCAGAGGTGTGAGAACAGGAAGAACAAACCAGCAGCATCACTGTGATGCCAGCGGCTCCCTCACCCTCGAGCAAACCACCAGCCCTCTGTGGTTCAGCAAAATAAATAAGTAAACTGCCTTTTAATTAAAAGCAGCTCTTCTACCAAGCAAGAAACTCCTCAACTACAGACACCCTCATCGGGAAGACATTCTCTTCTACCTTCTGCCATTTTCTAAGTCACTCAAAATCTCTAGTTCTCTGGTGGCACCTGCACTCTCCCCTGACACGTGGTGCCACTTTGCTCCAGACAGAGCTCGAGGCCTTGCAGAAAAGAGCCAAAGTCCAGCAATTTCTCCTTCAGCCACACCACGCCAGCACACTCCTCAGACTGGAACAAAGCCCAGTAAACCCATTCAGCCTGCACCTTTCCCACCAAAGCAAGATCAGAGACAGCTCAGAGTGTGCTTGTCTAGGACTTGCCGGGACGTGTTGCTACAGGAGCACTTTCCCCCTCTGTTCCTTCCCCCCCCCCAAAAAAGGGATGGCAGGGCCAGGACGGCACAGGCTGCTGCCAGGGCAGCCTGTGACAGCGGGAGGACACTGTGACATGGGCACGGCAGGACCGGCGGGAGGGGATGGGCAGGGCAGCCCTGGCCTTGTTTGAACACCAGCAGCCGGAGGTAATTAGCAGAGATAGACCTAAGAAACGTGCCAGGTAATGAGACTCCCAGCACAGTCTCATGTGTCACAGGCCTGAGCCAGAGCAGGAGCGGTGCCAGTGCTGCCGGCCGTCACCTCCGCTCCCGACCCACAGGGACACAAACTCCCACGCTACCTCCCGTTACACTCCTGCTCCAGCTGGTTACTCATGGGGTGATGCTGCCCACCCAGCTCTGCCCCTCAGCAGCACCTGGGGGTCACAGGAGCCCCTCTGGATACTCTGGTGACAGGGATACACTGACTGCCTCACCACGTGCAGAGACAGGGGTTTGCCTGCTGTCAGAATACAAGCCAGCGCCACGTGCAGGGGAAGCAGGCCACTCCGCTCGTCCTGCTGCCCCCCACGTAAGCCCTGCGTCAGGCAGAGGGGCTGGAGACAATCCCACAGCGACCTTCCCTCCTGCGAGCACAGCTGGGCAGGAGAAGTGTATTTCTTGTAGAAAACCATGAGTCATTATTATCTCCCCATATCTCACATGCCCTTAAAACGAGTGCTGCACCGAAACCCACATTCAGATAAAGGCTCTGACCTAGAAGAGCGCAAGGGGAGGGGAGAGAAGAGTTTAAGCTAAAGCTGCTTGAGGATAAACTGGAGCTGAATTCCCCAGAAACAGGTCATTTCGTTTCAGCACACAGCCCTGTTCAGGTTGTGGATTAGCAGCAAAGGTCACATTGAACAACCAACATCGAGAGGCACTGAAGGCAGCACATGGTGGCTGCTGATTGTTTCAAACCATGAGAAGAGTCAAGATCTCCAGGTGGGAATACTGGAATCATCTATGCCTGTCCTTAACACAAAGCCCAGATCTTTCATGTTGGTGAAGACAGACATAGCTGATAAAGATTAGGGAGACACAAGCTAAATCCTCCAGGAAAAACAAAACCAAGAGGTTTCTCCCAGCACTGCTTCCCAGCCCTTAGTGTCTGGTGCAAGCCTTACGGAAACCATGCCCTTTGGAACAATGCCGCTCCGCAGCCGACTTCTCCGCGCTTCTTCCCCTTTGTTCTTCGTTACCAGGGATCCTTTCACCAAGCCAGATCTGAGCCTCTGAGAGCTTTATATGCTGTGGTGGCAGCAGCCTGCGCTTGCAGGGAAAGTGGTTGGAAAGACCTGAATCGGGGCAGCGAGAGAGACAGTCGCTAGATCAAAGCGCAGGGGAGAGCTCAGCTTGGCTGAGCCGGGAGGGGCAGGTCTGCACCTCAGCTTCCCTTTTAAAATCAAATTCAACCCCCAAGGAAGCTGTGAGAAAACCGGGAGGAAGACAACGTGTGAAAAGCTCTCACTTTGGAGGAGAGAGAGGTCACTGAAATCGAGGTGATCCTGCAGAAAGCTGCTTCCCCATCACTGCAGCACCGACTGCGGGGCAGTCCTGCAGCATATCAAATCGGCACTCCCCTGCCAGCCCTGGGCTCCAAACACAATTAAAACCCGAGAAGGTTACACTCTGCAGCTCTCCTCTCCCATAAACCAGCTGGATTAGCCAGATCTGGCCAGGACGGGACTACACTCCACGTCTCCAAGCCCCCATTTGCCATCAAGGGAAACAAAAAGCTCTCTCCAGGCAGTAGCCCTGGATTGTGCTCATCCCTCGCGGGGGGTTTGCCGCTTTAGCAGGACAGGCAGCAGTGACCTTCAGACGCCGTCGGCACCGTTTCAGTTTCCTGGCTTTTCAGGGGGATTTGGGTGCTGTGGAGGATTTGTATTTCACAGCTCGGCTCTGGCTGCCACCGCATTTGCAAACCCGAGATGAAGCGCTTCAATCCTCAGGGAGGCAGCGGCTTTGAACTGCAGATCAAGAGGAATTTCCAGCCCTCTGATGTCGGCTGCAGAATGCGGCTGCACCGGTTTGGGGACGACTTCCAAGGCTGGACCTCTCCAACACCCTCCCTCCCACCCCCGCTTCGCGGGGCGCCTTTATCTTCCACCTCTTCCCATCCAAACCTTCAGTCACCCTGAGCGCAGCCCTTCCAAATTCAGAGCCTGGCCTCCAAAGCCTGACATTTCTGCTCGTTCCCGAGGAGCGAGGGCTTCGGCAGCGCTGGAGATGCGACATAAATAATTTATCCTGAAAGACAGCCATTGCAGGATTTAAGGTCACTCAGGCTTTTAAAATCGTATCAGCATGCTTTAAGAGAGCGAGCTGCCATCTCCATTTGGAGCGTCTCAAAGAGCTGGTGCATCTCTGCGTGCAGACAGACAGACACACTCCAGCCCCGCGGGACTCAGACGTTCACTCTGCATTATTAACAACCCACGGTCACTGACAATGCGTTTTTCACAAAACCCTGAACACAAAAAGTTTCTAGTGCCTCGGGGCCAAATTCCACAGCCCTCGGTGGAGCGGTGGCTTCCCCATCCCTGAACCATCCCCATCCCCAACCGCAGGACCCGAGTCAGAACGTCCTTTCGCAGCTTTGAGCCCAGTTCACTTGGCAGAGGAAACCTTTAATCAGGAGTGAGGAATCATGTCCTGACATTAGGCTGCAGCAAAGGGAAGAGCAGGAAAAGCTCATCCCAGAAGAGCCCATGAACTTCCCTGCCTCTCCCTGTCCTGTGTGCCAGGCGTGGAGGGAAAGGAAGCTGGGGAGGGAGAGGTGGCACACGAGGGGACGGGGCAGGAACCGCTGGGAAACAGGGCTCTCTCCGACGGACACCTCTGATTGTTCCAGCGGGAGGAAGCGGCGGGAGACGCAGGGACTTCCCGGCTGCTTGGCCGGTGACCCACGGCTGGGAATAACGTGCTGCATGGCCCACGCCTCGCAGAGAACAATACTCTGCTGAATGGAAAGCAGCTCCTGAGCCTGGTGGGGTTAGCGTTGAGAATAAAAATGCCTTTTTATCCCCTGCCAAGGACTCACTGTCCCCTTCGCTGTGGGCAAACGGAGCCTGCACGCTGCAGCCAACCACTACAGGAGCTCCTTGAGGAGCAAGGAAAATATTGGTGGCCTCAAGCTGCTCCAAGCAGGACAGAGAGCAGATAAATGCTCCAGCCACCTCTGAGAGCCTCTTAAATCCCCCCAGCAGCGCCAGGGACCGCTCACGCTGGGCTCCTTTAGGGGCAGGCACCGAGGAGTCAGGTCTAAGGCTTGCAGGGCGAACCCAGCACACTGTCATCCTCTGGTTGCTGCGGCTGCCACGCTCCGAGTGAAGAGCAACAACCACCAAAAGGGAGCCGCAGCTCTTCTGAGTGTCACTCAAAGCCGGCAGCGCGCAAAGCGATCTGAAAAGCACCAGCCGCTCTGCAGCGCAGAGCTCACGGCACACGGGAGAGAGCCAAGCAGGCAGTCTCCAGCTCCAGCCTGCCACCCTCAGTTGATGCTCTCCGCTGCCGCAGCAGACGCAGCTCTGAGTCACGAGGCTGGGACAGCAAAATTCCCAGATGAAACTCTGCCAAACAAACCCACGGTAACTGGAGGTGTCCCCGCTGAAGGCCACGCTTCCAAACCAAAAGCCTGCGCTGAGCTTTTCTCCCAGACTCGCCCCAGTCACAAGCTCTCCCACCCTCCCGGCAGAAACCATGAAGGTCAGACATTCCTGGGTCTTCCTCTCCTGCCCACCCGGGAGCACTGGCCCTGCCCCAGCACGTGGGCCTGATGGGCAGCATCACCACAAGAGGTCACTGAGACCAAACAGGCTGTGTTGGTGTTTCGGGAGGAAAGGCAGTGGTGTGCCCAGTCCCCCAGCCCCCACACAGAGGCTTCAATTACAATCCTGAAGGAAAAAAAAAAATCTCCTGGTGAAACCCCATGAGCTCTACACACCCCCTGCCTGGAGCTCTGCTTCTGGGTGGAGAGTAACTGTGCCTCTAAAATACCGTGGGACCAGCTCCAGCTTAAACCCCTGTACCAGCCTCTGCCTGTGTTTAAACACTCAGCTTAACTGCTCGAGACTCAACACTGTGCCCCTGCGGCAGCCTCCCTCCTGCCCTGCCCAAGCTCCTTCAGCCCCTTTGCCCAACAAGGCAGCCTTCAGGGTTGGGCTGCTCTCCCCTACCCTGGCCAAGAGCTTCCAGGAGGGACAACCCTCGGGGTGCTCCTCACCAGGGTCTCTCCCACCTACCTGGAGAAGAGAAGGCTCCAAGGAGACCCTATTGCAGCCTTCCAGTACTTAAAGGAGCCAATAAGAAAGGTGGGGACAGACTTTTTAGCAGGACCTGCTGCGACAGGACAAGGGGTGATGGTTTGAAACTAAAAGAGGGAGATTTAGACTTGATACAAAAGAGCTCCTGAGGATTCTGAGACACTGGCTCACCTACCACCAGCAAGGTGCTAGATGTCCCATCCCTGGAACCATTCCAGGTCAGGTTGTCTGGGGCTCTGAGCAACCTAATCTAGTTGAAGATGTCCCTGCTGACTGCAGGGGGTTGGACTAGATGGCCTTTAAAGGTCCCTCCCAACCCAAACCAGCAGATGATTCTATGACTGCTGCCAGGGATGCTTCCTCTGCTGATGGGGCTTTCAGGGAGGCTGAGGTCAGTGATCCCCAGTTCTGCTCCCTTTTGCCACCCCTCTCCTGCCAGCTGGAGCCACTTGGTCTCTGCCTGCTCACCAGCCTCCATGACGACTCTTTTGCAAGAGCTGCTCCGAGCCCAGCTGCAGGAAACAGCCCCGAAGGAGCTGAGCAAAGCCAGGCTGGAGCACAATGTCAGTCTCCTGCTGCTCCACAAAACCCAGCCAAGTGTTCTCAGGGTTTTCCTAGGCAAAGGCCAAGAAGAGATGTGTGGATTTGCAACCCAGAATATGCAGAGCAAGGAACAGAGGCAGAATGCAAGTCGCTAGGTACCGTTGGGAGGTGCCTGCAGGAAAAGCACAGTCTCTGCCACACTATAAAGTCACCCTGAACCACCCCAAAGCCACAACGTCCTGGCAGAAAGGAAGTAGACACTTGAAAACCATTGCTGACTGCTTTGAAATAAATTAATTGGCTAAAGAAATGTGTTCTTCCTCCAGCCAGGTCTGCACAGAGCCATTAGGAGACAACTGACAAGCTACCCAGCACTTAAGTGTTCCTTTGGGACACAAATCTACACTTGATATTTGGGCAAGACTCTAAGGCTACAGAAACCTCCCAGACATGCCCATTCCATGCCACAGGAAGGATGGGACAGCTGATGGCAAGCAGAGCCCTCAGTGGGGCAGGAGGCCGAAGGTGGCGAGGGCACGGTGACAGCCGCGGCTGTGGGAGGTGGAGGAGTCCGAAGGAAGTGCCTGTGCCAGTGCCAAGGGGAAAGCAAGCCAAGCCCTGTCAGAGAGAGTTCTCTGCACAGTCAGATCCACACTCGGCTGCCTTTCAGGTCTGTAGGTGCCAAGAGCAGGCTGCAAGTTTCCAGCCAAGGAGGGTTTGCTTCGAGAGGTGACCTGCTAACGGGGTGTGAAAGACAGAGGGAGCCGGCGGCGGGGTCGGGCGCTCCCGGCAGATGCAACCCTGCCACTCCTAGCTCCTGGGCAAAGCCACAAGGTGCCCCACAGCTACCAGCCCAGGTGAAGGAAGATTTTAAGCCCCACACCTCCAGGAGGGAACGCTGCTGGCCATGCAGGGAAGGTGCCTGGTTGCTTTGCGAGAGCAGAGACAGGACCTGGCTGTAAGCGAGCTCACGGCAGCAGCTCAGACCCGACAAGGACACTCAAGCACAGCAAGCACTGAATGCCAGCACAGTGCCCACATCTCCCCACTCCATGCTGCGAGCCAGCCCTTCTAGCAGCACTTGCTCCAGCTAGAAAGAGGGAAGTGGAGCTCCCTGCAAACCTCACACCCACCTGGAGCCCCCTCCAGACCTTGCACCCACCCAGCAGTTTTTCTCCTCTCCCCTGAGCATCCTTCCTGAGCTGCCTCCGCTGCGGGGGCTGCCAGAGGATGAGTCTGCACCCAAGGCACAGGGCTGCCACGGCTCCAGCTGGTTCAGCCGGTCCTGCCGACCTGCTGGAACCTCTACAGCTGTGGTATTGCACGTGGGAGACACCACAAGAAGGATGGGGAGTGGGGATGGGCCAAAGGAAGTAGAGAGTCACCTAAGCTCCACCATCACGACACGGGAGCTCCACGGTGCTGCAAGGGACCCCATGGCAGGTTTTGGCTTCTCCCTCAAGGCCAGTGATGAGGAAACTGGCTCAGCTCCAGAAGAGATCCTTTCACGTTTGAACCAACCTCCTAACATCAGAACAAGGAGCAAAGCCCTGAGAGCTGCTCTTGTTCCAGAGCTGCCCTGGCAAAGTCAGCAGGAGAAACCCAACACGTTCAGCCTCTACTTAAGGAAGGCACCTTCCCCCCCCACCCCCTGGCTCCCTCCTCCCACCTTGGGTTCCCAGCAGAGAGCTACTTCTTTGGCAGAGCAGATCTGCCTTCCTTCCAAGCAGCCAGATGTAAGTAAGTAGGTCAGACAAGGACCAGAGCGCCTCCACAACAGCATTTTACAGCAAGGCAAAGCGGGAAGCGAGCCCTGACCTGGAACATGCCCTGTCACCTTGGTGCTGCCGGGGGGGGGGCGGGGGGCTGGCAGAACACCCGCGAGCAGCAGGGTCACTCTCTGCACGGTGACACCCCTGCCAGGGCTCCGACAGCCTGCAGCAGCCGCCAGCTCCGCAGCCTCGCGTGTCTGCGGCGCCTGCCACGGGGTGGAGGCACAGACCTGCTGTGGTGGCAGAAACCTCACTGCACAGAGCCAGCTCCCTGGAGAAGGAAGCAGAGGCTTGGGGGGTGGTGGTGATGAGGGTGGCACAGCTCTGCCACGCTCTGCTCCATGCCACACGCTCTAGATGGCACCAGCTTGGCACGCTGCAGCCGACAGTCCCCATTTGTTCACGGAGGGACCAAGCCAAGCCCTCCCTCACCCCTCACAGCACAAAGAGGGGTCTGTGCTCCCGGCCCTGCAACAGCCATGGGAAAACAGGCTCTGCCTTTGCATTCCAGCAACAGAATGGGGCTGTGAGAGCTGCAGGGCCACTGCCTGGCAGCCTCCATCAGCCGGGAGCACAAGCACTATCACACCAGGTGTAAGGAGGGAGCATCTCCCCGGGGAGCTCGGCTGCTGTAGTGGTGCTGAAACACCTCGGGGGCGGGACAGGCAGGCACGAAGGCAGGCAGCTGAGCTGTGAAAAGCAGAGGGTGTGCTCACCAGGTAGCTTAGCCCCAGAGCAAGTCCGAGCTGGAGCTGGGTGGATTCACATCTCATCTGCACACCGACTCCTTGGGCAGCAGAGGCATGAGCCAGGTCAGATTAGATCCTCTCTGGCAGCCCTCAGCAGGGCAGTGACACTCCACACCAGAGATCAGGCCAGGCCAGAGCAACCCAGGCAGACACCCAAATGCAGCCAAGTCTGCCAAAGGTAAAACGAGGCTGGTTTGGGATCACAGCACCTCTCCAAGGGCTCCTGCTCAGCCCAGGGCACAGGCTGTGGTTCAGCAAAATGACTTCCATGCACAGCTCAGCCTCTGCCTGGCCTGAAGACACTGCCACATCAGCTCCTCACCATCACCTTCACAACAGCAAGGGGCCAGCAGCCCCCAGCCCACATTTCCCAGGATTGGGAAACCCAGAGCAGGGTAGTCACGAGGAATTCAGCTCCCCTCGTCTGCCTGTCAGCTGAGGCTCAGGAGGCAGCCACCAGCACCTCCTCCCTCTGCATCCCAACCCCACTGGCGCCAGAAACACTGCCCAAGTCCAAGCAGGTGAGGGGGGTGGACAACAGAGCCTGGATCCCCACCCTGCTCACCACAGGGGTGGGTAGCTGGAGCAGAACCATGGTTAACAGCAACAGAGACTCCACATAAATCCCACCAAAAAAGGTCTGTTTCTGAGTAGTTCTTGGAGAGTAAGTTTCAGGGAATGCTGAGCTTGCTGGGGCTTTGGTCCACAGTGCCCTGAAACCTCCCTGCCCGCTGCCTCCCCCAGCTTGGGCTCACTGTGGCCTCCCTGGGACAGGGGAAACACCACAGCAGCCAACACCTCGGCAGGAGCAGAGCCCTGAGGAAGGACAGCTCAGCACCCAGGCCCCTCGGCCTATGGGCACAGCCTCCCATTGGGCTCAGCCCCATGCTGCACACACATCCCACAGCCTGACCTCATCCACGTTATGGCCAAGGACATCAGGACACTCGGGGAGCCCCATGGCCAGAGAGCCAAGGGAGGCCAGAGCCGCTGGCCAGGGCCAGTTGTGCACTCAAGGGCAGGAGTCATCAGCGTCAATTCTGCTGAGTCTTTGCGAGGGGAAAGGCTGCAGCTGCTCATGCCAGGGCACTGCTGCTCTCCCTCTGTCCCAAAGGACAGGCAGAAAACAATCAGCTATTTATTCTGTTTGCTTACAGCCAGGGCTCTGGAGGGGTCCAAACATAAATCCACAAGATGAATTCGGTCCCCAAGGCTGGGGCAGTGTCTGGCAAGGACAGACGTCACCGTACAGCTTACGTGGGCAGGGAGGGCCAACAGGCCAGGAGCACACAGCCACGGCTGTGTTTACCCAGAGCAGAAGGGAGAGCTCAGCCTCCACCGTGGCACCCACAGCACTTCGCTGCCTGCCCATATGCTGCCTCACACTCAGGTTTTCGTAGGCAGAGGCTGCTCAGGCTGCAGTTTATCAGTGCTAGGCCCAGAGAAGTGATCAGGCTGCGACTCTGCTTGGGGACCCTGGGCCTGGCCTGACCCTGGGAGCATCATATTCCCCCAGGATAGCACAACCGGTCACCCAGATCTCCCACGGTAGCTGCCCACACGCAGCCCCGGAGCTCTCCCTGCTCTCCCGGAGAGCATCAGTGAAGGGAAGAAGGTGACGAGACAGGGAGAAGCAGAGGGGAAAACAGCTCTGCCCGGGATCTCCGCAGAGCCCCCCGCCGCCACCAGCACTGCCCTCTGCCAACTCCCCTCCGGCTGCACCGGTGCCTCCCCGGGGACACTCCCCCACAACCTCTCCGCCTTCCGGTGCCACCGGTCCTACAGACCCTCCTGCTCCCCGAAAAAGCCTAGCGCACTTCCCTCCCTAAAGAACGCGTCACACAGAGCCTAGAGCACCTCCAGCCCCCTCACAGGCCCCGCCGCGCCCCGCCAGACCCGGGGCTCCTCACAGGCCCCGCGCAGCTCCCTGCCGTCCACACGCCCACCTCAAACCGCCGTACCGCACACAGAGGCCCCCACAGAGCCTCAGCTCCGGCCCACCCGAGCCCCGCGGTCCCCGGCTCGGTGCCCCCCGCGGCTCACCCGCCGCCCGCGGCCTCCTCCCGCCGCACCCGGAAACACGGCCCCACAGCCCCGTCCGGCCTCCAGCCGCCGCCAAACAAAATGGCTGCCGCCCTGACTGCGCCTGCGCCGCCGCCGCCGCCGGATGTGGGCGGGGCGAAGGGTGGCGCCATGTTGGGAGGTCTGGAGGCCATAATGCGAAGGGCGTTGCGGGAGCGGAGCTTGAGGCGGTCGCCATTTTGAGAAGGTCACCCCGGCAGCGGAACGGCTTGGCACCGCCAGGGATGGATTCCCCGCTCCCCACCGAATCGCCACTGCGGCTCCTCTCAGCTCCCCATGTTGGGAAGGTCGGATGGAAGCCTGGAGATCGCCATGCTGGGACGGTCACCCGCGCGGCTCC
>VWZX01011114.1:1083906-1107395 GCA_013399015.1 Galbula dea
GGGCAAGGGGAGGGGGAATGCGCCTGGGGTCCCCAAACCTACCCCCACGGGGGCTGGGACCCCTGGCCAAAGTGCATCAGTGCTGGGGGCGGGTCTGTGCCCCTCTGGGCGGGGTGGGGGGGTCCCCGGTGTGGGACCCCCCCAGACCCTCACTGGCCACCAGGCTCCAGTTTGTAGGAGAGCTCGAAGAGAAGGTTCTGGTTGTCGATGACACGAAGCTGCCGCACATAGGCCTTGGTCTGGAGCTGGCTGGGAGAGGAATCCAGGTCCAGGCCTGGGGGGGGCGGATCAGTGCTCTGGGGGGCAGGACAACCCCGACCCCAGGATGGGGAATACAGGGCTGCAGGGACGGGGATGAAGGGATGTGGTGACAGGGATGGGGATGTCGGGACGTGGGGATGCAGGTCTGGAGGGATGTGGGAGTGGAGGGATGGGGATGGAAATGTGGGGACATGGGAACACAGGGATGCAGGGGTGAAGATGGAGAGATGGAGGAATGGGGATGAAGGGATATGGTGACAGGGATGCAGGAATGGAGGAATGGAGGCATATGGGGGTGGGAATGCAGCAATGAAGAGATGTTGGGATGTGATTGAAGGGGTGGGGATGTGGGGATGTGGAGACAGGGATGCAGGAAGAGGGATGCAAGGTTGTAGGGATGACGATGCAGGAATGGGAATGTGGGTGTGTGAGGATGAGGATGCAGGGATGAAGGGATGTGGAGCCAGACACATTCCTGTCCCTCAGATGCAGCACCAAGGCTGCAGGCCATGCATGTCCCCCTGCCCCATGGGGTCAGCCCCCTCCCACCTTGCTGGCCCCTCAGCCCTTCTGGGACTGCAGGGGTCCCAGCCCCCCCTGTACTCACAGAGCGGACGGCTCCGGTACTTCCGGATGGTCCTCACTTTCTCAGCGATGCAGTGCTGGGGCAGAGAGCACCCCCCATCAGCCCCCAGCCCCACGGAATCATGCCTGCCCCCCAACACCCTGGGGACTGGCCTCCCTCTAGGACTCTGCTGCACTTCTGCCACTGGGGACCCTACCCTAAGGATGCTACTCTGCACTCCGAGGACCCAGCACCCCACAGCGACCTCTACCCCACTGGAGGGCCAGGAGAGCCCCAGACCCTCGGTGGGCTCCCCCTTCCCTTCCCTCTTCCTCCTTCCTCACCCTGGGGGTCCTTCAGCCATGTTCCCCTCAGTGAGAGGCACCCACCAGTTTCTCCACGTTGACCAGCCCATCCAGGAGAGTCTTGCTGCCTTCGTGCAGGAAGGTCAAATCTGGGGATGAACGAGGGATGAGAGGAGCCCCTGGGGGGGTGGTGAGACCCCAGCCCGTGTGGGATGCAGGCAGCCCCCGTGGCCCCCTCACCTTTAAGGATGAGCGGCACGAAGGGGATGAGAGGGGGTTTCATCTTTGCCAGCACTTCTCGGTAGGTCTTGTGGTTCCTGCAGGGGTCCTGGAGGAATTCAGGGGGTCAGGACTGGGAACGGGGCAGCTCCCCGCGGGTGCCAGCACCCTGCCCAGGCTGCCTTGGACCACCCCCACCAGCACGGTGACTGCCTTAGTCACAGGGGCTGTGGCCACCACTGGTGGGCTGGACAGGGGCAAGGACACCCCAGAATGGCATGAGAATGCCTCCTGCCCACCAGCTCCCCAAACACCCCCTGGAGTGCCCAGGGTCCCCCCAAGACCTCTCACCGTCAGGTTCTCGAACTTCCGAAACAAGTTCTTGAATTTGCCTGGGAGCTTCTGCAAGACAAACCCGGGGGGGGAGTGGTGAGAGGACATGAGCAGCTGGAAAGGGGGTCCAGGAGCACTCAGGAGGGGGTCTAGGAACAACCAGGAGGGGTCCAGAGCACCCCACAGCCCCTTACCTCCCAAGTGAGGCGCAGGCGGCTGATGGCAGCGTTGTTGAGCCCGATAACGATGGCATAGAATGAGAGCATGTCCTGGTTCTGCTTGCAGCTGGAGGGGAGAGAGGGTGAGGAGCAGGCAGGGGACCCCCACCTCGAACAGGGGACCCCTCCCACCTGTGCTCCCAGCCCCAGACTCACATGGCAGCAATCTTGATGAGCTTCTTGAGGAGGTGGGCACGCTTGCCCAGCGACTCGCAGAGCAGCAGCTCGGTGCCCACCCAGTGCTGCACCTCACTGCAGCGCTGCAGCAGCAGCTCCAGGTTGGCTGTCTCCCGCCGGCCTCGCTCCCCGTGGAACACATAGTCCACGAATTCCAGCTGTGGAGAGGGTGACATACAGACACACACACGGTCAGGGTCCCCCCTGCCACACAACCTCCCCTTGGTCCCACAGCCACTCCCCAACCTCGTGGATGCAGCGGAAGAGCTCCCAGTGGAAGGCTGTGAGGTGGTTGGCGATCTCCTCCGGCTCGGCGCGGTGGATCTCCGTGTCCCCTGGGACCACCTGGATCTCCTCGGGCAGTGGCACCTGCGAGGGGAGATGGGGACGCTCAGAGGGTGCTGGACCACGGGGGTCCTGCAGGAGGGTTCTCTCTCTCCCTCCCGGTGGATCAGCAGGGCTCCAGGAATGGGAGGGTGACGGAGGGAGGTTCTCGGCGCAGTGCTCACCAGGGAGTCGAAGGTGTCCCTGGTGCAGGCGAAGAGGTGGCTGTTGATGCCCAGGGTGGTGAAAACACACTCCTCGCTGGGCTGCAGCACTGCTTTCTCTGCAGACAGATTGCGGGCAGGGGGTCAGCGGGGGCTGGACCCCCAGCCCTGCCTGTAACACCCCCAGCCCTGCCTGTAACACCACGCCCCCGGGCCCGCAGGCACCTCCGGAGGAGGCCATGGTGACGAGGATGAGGCTGTCCTCGCGGGTGCTCTGCTCCTCCGAGTACTGCAGCTTCTCGCTGACGGAGGCCAGGATGTCCTGCACCGAGGCCGAGAGGCGGCTGCGGATGGTGACGTACGAGTGGTCGGGCATGTACACGCGGCAGAAAACTGGGGAGAGTGGGGAGGTGTCAGGGCTGTGCTCCAGATCCTCGACTGGGGAAACTGAGGCACGGAGCAGGCATGGCCCCTTGCAGCTACCATTGGGCCAGGGACCCTGGCACCCAGCACCCAGCTGCAGTCACTCACTCTCGTCGGAGCCCCGGAAAGCCACCCGGGTCTGCAGGCAGGAGTCGATGCGGCGGAAGTGCCTGAAGAGTGGCTTCACCTGCTTGTTCGGGGGGGGGGTCTCGTTGGCCACCCTGCAGCACCAGTGTGGGGTCAGGCAGGGCCCTTGCATGGCCAGCACCCTTAGGTGCTGCACCTCAAGCCCAGAGGCCCATTCTGGGTCCTCGCTTATTACCAAAAGGCCACTAATGAGCTAACGACGCCCCCCAACTCCTCGGTATCACCCCTAAGGACCACAACTCCTTGTCCCTCCTGGGGGCCCTCTGCCACGGGGAGCCCCTCCCTGCCTCACCACTCACTTGAGCTCCACAGTCTCCACGAGCTGGTGCAGCTTGAGGATCTCATCCTCCAGGTCATGGTAGAGGGAAGTGTCTTTCATGATGAGCAGGTAGAGCTCCTGCGGGAGGCCGGGAGAGGGGCTCAGGGTGGGTGACTGTGGGGGTTGGGAGAGGGCCATGGGATGGGGGTACCCACCTTGATCACCTTTCCGGCACTCTCTTCCTCCTGCAGCAGCCCTTTGTAGGTCTCAAGGAAATGCAGCAGCACAGCCAGCACTGCTCGCTTGCGCTGCAGCGCAGCCCCCTCCTCCCAGCGTGGCGAGGGGCTGCCCACCACCAGCACGAAGGTGGCACCGTCAAGGAGGTGCCATGGCAAGGAGGGACCCAGCCACCCACTAGCACCCACTGCACCCTGAGCATTCCTTGCGAGCATCTTTATGCCCATCCTGCTGCTGCCTCACACCCAAACTGGCATGACAACCCTCATGGCATCCACGCGCCAACCCTCCTGGTATCCATATGCCCACCCTCACAGCACCCACATGCTCATCCTCACAGCACCCACATGCCCACCCTCATGGCACCCACACACCTTCCTCCTTGCTCCCATGTGCCCATCCTTTGGCACTCTGCTGCCCTCCTCATGTCCCCCTCTCCCTTGCAACCTCATGCCCACCCTTGCTCCATCCTCATGCCCACCCTTTTGTCACTGTCATGGCACTTTTATGCTCACCCTGTTGCCCTCCTGGTTGCACCTTCACGGTCACCCAAGTATCACCTTCATGCCCTCCTTGTGCCCAACCTCCAACCCCTTCCCATTGCAACCTTGTGCCCACTCCCCTGCTGCCTTCACCGCACCCTTGTGCCCTCCTCACTCCCAGCCTTGGACCACAACTCATTGCACCCTCATGCCCACCCACATGCCCTCTCCACTGCCCCTCCAGTGCCCCCGAAGGATATTGCTGGTGTAGCTGCTGCAGAAAGCGCTCGGTGGGCAGGAAGAGCGAGTGTGTGAGCACGATGTCATCCAGCAACGACTCTGGGGGAGACCAGGGGAAAGTGTGGGTACCCCATCCCACACAGCCCCCCACTGACACCCCCGGAGGCCCCACGCCTGGCAGAGCAGGCAGCTGAAGGGAGCGGTGTTAATTCCTGGGGTGACACTGGGAGAAACTCTGAACCCCACACTGAGCCCCACGCCGAGCCCAGCACTGACTCACAGACCCGCTCCCAGCCCCGCGGGGCAGACAGGTCCCGGGAGGAGCGTGGCGTGGGGGCAGAGGCGCCAGCAGGGCGGGATCTGAGTCGCGACGCCCTGGCACACCCACGATGCCCTGGCATACCCACGACACCTTGGCACAGCCACCCCAGAGAGAGCCTGGCTGTGGGCAAACCCGAAATGGCTAAAGGCAATGGGGAAACTGAGGCAGGCAGCGAGGCCAGGTGGTAGCAACTGTTTGGGCAGCTGCGTTCAGCGCACACAGGGGCTGGTGCCCGCAGCCAGGCTCTCTGGGCCAGCACAGGTGGTATCAGCCCCGGGGAGGGTGTTTTGGCACGGCCAGGTAACCCGAGGGGGCTGATATCGGCGGTAGTGCCCGTCAGCACCAGCACGCAGCCACCACTGCGACCTTTGGACAAGGCACCACTCCCTTGCCCAGCACTGCAGCAACCCTCGACCCTGGAGCTGAGTGGGCCCAGGGACACTGTGGTGGGACCCCAGTGCCCCCATAGGGACCTTCCAAGGCCCAAGAACTTGTCCCTGAGGGAGGTGTCATGCAGAGCATCCCCCTGGCTGTCCCCCAGCCCTGGCCCATTAACACCGCCATGGATCTGTGCCAAGTGGGGGCTGAGGCTCCCCTGGCACCGTCGTGCCAGGGCACAGTGCCCACAGGGGACAAATTGCTGCTGAAAGCAGGACACAGCAGTCTGGGACACAGGCTGAACCCACCAGCCCCCATAGCCTGGGTGCAGCTCCCTCCCCGGCTCTGCCTGTGAGGGCAGAAGGAGTCAAACACCCCTCACCCCAATCCCGCAGTCCCCTCCAGCCCTGCCTCGGTTTCCCCAATCCCTCTGCAGCACCCACACCACCCTAGGTGCCACAGGAGCCACAGAAATGGTTCCCTACCCCAGGAAAGTGTGGCTGGGGAGGAGCCTTTGGAGCCCTGCACTGGCTCCTGACCCCCAGCCCTGCTCCCCACCAGCCTGGGCACCGCAGGGCTGGGCCTGGCGGCATGTTGGTGCAGGCAGAGCCTGGTGCTGCCAGTCCCATCTCGTTCCTACCCAAAGAGCTCCCTCGTGTCGGTGGGTGACCCCACCCCAGCTCTGGATGCCCCTGGAGGGGGGCCTGGCAGTGGGCAGTGTCTCCCTGCTGCCCCCCGGGTGTCCCCTGACTCCACACCCCAGTAGATGAGTGTGGTCAGTCGGAGCACTCAGCCTGCACCCGAAACCATCCCAGCACTCTGGCACAGGGAGCTGCGGTGGGATGGCACCAGGGCACCGGGAAGCCCATGCCAGAGGGAAGAGGCATCCACCTGCCCCCCACCACTCCCCCTACACACACACACACTGCGGCTCCCATCAGGGCTAATTTTAGCACCAGGAAAATGTTAAAGATTAACGAAGCAGGAGAAGGCTTTGCGCGGTGCGGCAGCAGCTGGTGCCCAGCCAACCTCGGCCTCCACCGGGCCTGGCACTGCCACCGAGCCCCTGCCAAGGGCCAAACCTCCACCGTCCCCCTGCCCGGGGCCCTCACCGCAGCGCCATGCCAGGCAGCGATGCCCTGTGGGACCCTTGCCCTCCCTCCAATGCCCCTGCCCTCCCTCCAATGCCCCTGCCCACCCTGCAATGTCTCTGCCCACCCTGCTCTGTCCCGGCAGAGACCCAGCCTTGACCTTGCCACCCCAACCAGGCACCCGCAGTGCCACCCACCCTGCCGGGCACCGACCATCTCCCATCCTGGCATCATCTCCCAGCCTGGCATCAGCGCACCCCCGTGGCAGCACCCATCAGACCTCCACCGATCCCCTCCTCGCTGCCGCATATCCCTCCCCCCGTGCTCTCCGCCACCGGGTCCTCGCCGGTGCCCGCAGTCCCTCCATCCTCCCGCCCCGTCTGTCCCTCCCGGGGTTCTCGCCGCAGCCATGCGCTGCCCTCCCCCAGCCCCGAGCCCCGGTACCTGCTCCGCAGCCTCGGCCGTGCCCTGCTCCCGCCGGCAGCCGCTCCAGGAGCGCGTTCAGGAGCCTCTCTGGGGGAACGGGCGCAGCGGGGCCGCATCCGCAGCAACAGCGGGCGGCGGGCGGCGGTGGCTCGGGGCTCGGTGGGTCTCGATCCCGGTCCCGGTCGGCGCCCGGGGATGGATCCTCGGGGGAGCGGAGCGGCAGCTCGGGTGGTCGCAGCTCCAGCCAGCGGCCCTCNTACCGACCCGTGCCCCGGGGCGGGTGCCGGGGCGGCGGTGGGGCGGGAGGGCAGGTGCGAGCTTGGCTTCTTCAGCAACTTCTGCAGAACAGGGATAGGCACACTCCGGGACACGGTCACCCACATCCCGGCCGCCCCCCCCGCAGCAGCCCCGTACAGGTGATGCGGTGCACACCCCTGTAACCACTGCGCATCCCCCCTCCGCAGCACCGGCACACCGGGGACGCGGCTTCATGGCATCAGTCACTCAAGGGGGCCACATCGGCATTGCCCCCGCTGTGAGCAGTGGTGGGAGGGGGAACACAGCCCACACCTTACCACCCCTCTACCCCCCCCATGCTACCAGACCACCACACACCCCATGGGAGTGGCAGAGCCTTTCCTCCCCAGGTGCTGCCTTGCATCGTTGGCACACCCCTGGCGCATCTGGACACCCTGTCCCACATGCCAGCCCTGGGGCACACGGGACCATCCCCCCGACAGCGTCCTCCTCCCTAGTGTCCCCCTCCTCTGTGGGCACATTCTCAGGCATGAGGTGACTCACCTCTGCTCCCCAGCCCAGCTCTCTGCACCCCATCGTAGCGTGGGAACGGGCTGGGGGTGGGTGCAGGACCCCCCACCCTGGCACGGGCACCCTCCGGGGCTGTTGCTGCCCCACGGGCAGGGAAGGGCAGGCCAGGGCAGCTGCTTCCTGCCCCCCCCAATACCTCCTGCCAGGCTGGGAACAGGCCCTGCCGGGCTGGCAAGCTGGGGCAGGTGCTGAGGCAGGGCAGGGTGGGACGCAATGCCTTCCCAGGGCAGAGCCTGTGCCCCCTGGGTGCCCAGCACCCATCCTGCCCATGCCCTGCTGCCCCCAGCCGCAGTGAGTAGCAGGGGAGTCTCCAGGACTGCATCCCGCTGCATCTTTCCGGGTATGGCAATGGTGCTGACAGCAATTTGGGGACAGAACTGGTGTCCTTCCAGTCACCATCTCCTGGGATTCACTCCCTGTAAACCCACGGCTCTGTGACAGCCCCAGGGTGGGACAGTGGCAGTGGCCGGGGGGACACAGTGGGTAACCCCTCAGCCCTGCCAGAGCTGAATTTTGG
Source organism: Galbula dea (assembly GCA_013399015.1). Taxonomy (NCBI): domain Eukaryota; kingdom Metazoa; phylum Chordata; class Aves; order Piciformes; family Galbulidae; genus Galbula; species Galbula dea. The sequence goes on from VWZX01011114.1 coordinate 1,091,823, forward strand.
GGAGAGATAGAGGGACGAGGGGGTCCCAGCAGCTCCTGCTTTGTTCCTGCTTTGCCTCCACCCAGCAGTTGCTTGGCAACTCCATCCATGTGGCCACGGGAAAGCGGCAAAAACATGTCCCCGTGTCCCCATCCCCAGCTGCATGGGATGGGATGGACTGAGGACGGCACAGCACTCCCCCACCCCATGGCACCACCAGCTGCCCCACCAGGCCATCCCACACTCCGAAACGCTCCCACCCAGCCGAGCTTCTCCATAGCCTCTGCCCAGGGTGTGAGCGGTACCCATTGGCCAGGCTCCAGCTGCACCGAGAGGCTGTGGAGGGGAAACTGAGGCACGGAGAGGCCACGCTCACCGTCAGGGCTGCGCGGGCAGAAAATATCCAGAGCACCGAGGGCCACGATCATCCCTCAGAAAACATGCCCCACATCCAGGCTCATCAGCTCGACCCAGCTCCTCTCCCCGGGCTCAGCGGGATGGGGGCACTGCTGGTGCAGAGAGAGCTATTAGCTTAATTAATTTGCTGTTATTTCTCCTAACGAGCTGGGATCTGGAGCAGGCACTTCCCTCCCGAAGCCTCAGCCTCCATTTGCAGCCGTGCTGCGTTCCCCCGCCCCGGCAGCAGAGTGGGGGGTGCAAAGCCTCCAGGCACTGCTCAAAACAGACCTTGTGTAGGAGGGAAAAATTACACCGGGGGAAAAAATCCCTCCTCGAGCCAGCGCCTTAACCCACTTCCCAGCTGCAGCGATGGGAGAGGGGATCTCAGCACTGGAGGAAGAGAAGAGCCCCGAGTTGAGGAGCTTTACACCTAGCAAGATCCCTGGGACCTGGCTCAGCCCCGAGCCATCTACCAGGGAGGGAAACTGAGGCAGGGTGCTGGCAAGGGAAGGGGTACCATGGCAGCACAAGAGGAGAATGGCTTCTGCCTAACTGCTGGGTGGGCTCTGGGACCACAACCCACTGCCAGTGAGCCAGGGAAGAGTCACAGGGAAGGTATGAAAGGGACAGCGGTGGGATGCCAAGGGGGGAGGTGAGGTCCCCCCACCCTCCCCTCCATGCTGTCAGGCCCTGCTTGCTCCTTCCCCCAGCCACCCTGGCCGCAGGACAGACATCACTGTGGTGCTCATCCACACCCATCACCAGGGTGTCCTGGGGGGGTGTAGGAGGAGGCTACATGCCACCCATTCCCAGTTTGCCGTGGGAAGCTGGGCCGGGGGCCAGGGGTGGCTGCAGCAGCGGTGCCGAGGCAGAGAGGCAGCAAAGCACAGAAGCGTGCAGGAGACAGCTCCCACACCACCTACACACCAGTTGTTCCTTCCACTGTGAGCAAGTGAGGCTGCATGGAGAGTAGGAAGAGAAGGAAAAGGAGAAAGAAGGAAGGAAGAAGAAAGGGCAAGGGCTTATTTCTGTGGCAAGCCCCTAGCAGGTCTATGGGGACAGGCTCAGCTGCTCCCCAGGGTAAAGATGGCAGGCACCAGCCACAGAGGAGCTGCTCTTCCAGTCCCAGCATCAGTTCCTGGAAAGGGGAGAGCTGCTCCAGGCAGGTGGCTGAGCTTTCCAGCGGTGTGATGGAAGGGACACCCCTTCCACCTCCCTCCCCCCTGACCCTGCAGGTCTTGGCCCAAGGAAGGAGAAACAAGAGAGGCAGCTGCTTTCTAAAACGTATTCTCATCTGCGTGCAGATACAATGCTGGTTACAAATGTGCACTCCTAAGGGACAGGAATCCAGAGAAAGAAAACCAAAAACCCATCACAGTGCTGTAAGGTCCAGGACTTCTGTCATGCGACCGATATGTTAACGACACAGGTCAGCCTTAAGGCAGAAAAAGTTACATGGAAAACAGAAGGGGTTTCTGCTTTAAAACATCACTGGAATCAGGTACAAAAAGGTCAGCATCGAGTTACAAAGAGGGAACAAAGAGGGAATTTCTGCCGGGAAGCTGTGGGCATGCAGGAGATGTGGAGCAGAGCAGGCAGGTGGGCGGCTGGGCACCCTCCCTGGTCACAGATGGGGACTCCGGGGGCTGAGCCGCTGCTCGCTCGGCAAAGCTCCCCCCTCGCTGAGCCGCCTGTGCCAGCAGCTGGCAGGTCCCCACAGCGCCCAGCACGTGCTCGGGGCGAGCTCAGGAATCGGCAGCTCTCGGCCTTGCCAACTTTCCTAATGCAATTTGCAAACGGCTGCGAGGACGCGGCCAAGCCGGGGAGCGACTGGAAGCCGGAGCCTGCTGTGCCTGCCGCGGTGCCGGCAGGATGAGTGCTGCGGCGCTGCGGCGGAGGCAAGCCGGGCTCGGTGCTGCAGTGCTAGCCCCCTTGGAAGATCAGCCTCCAACCCCCAGTGGGGGAAGCACGGCTGCCGAGGTCCTGGGAACGGCGGTTTAGGAGGTGGCAGGCGCAGTGCCAAGGATGGAGCCTGGGCTGGGTGCGTCGGGGTGGGTTCCAACAACCCCTTCCACTTCCACAGCAGCAACACCCAAGCGCCAGGAGCAAATCCCTCTTCTGCTCGCCCTGTCTAGCTGGTTTGTCTGCTGGCAGAGCTGCTCTGGCAGCGTGGAGGTGGTGGATGCCCATAAACCCATTTGGCTAAGGGTAGAAACGTGCCCTGGCTCTGTGAGGTCTGCTCACAGCAGCGGGAAGGAGGTCGCCCTGGATTCCCACCTGATGTAAGCAGAGAGCTCACAAGCATGGACAGAAGCTGCCAACGAGACAAGTTACCAAGAGGGCTTGCTTGGAAAAAGAAATGGGAGGAGCTGCGAAATGAAGTGGTGACTGCAGAGCCAGTGCGTTCCCGACGGTCCTGTGGCTCAGCTGCCCCTTCCTGGGCTGAAACCATGGCAGAAATAACCTGGCTGCTGCAGAACGAGTTGAAATGAAGAACGAACTGCTCAGCTGGTTCCACACTGGGGCAGGGGATGTGCCAGGTAAACCAGACAGACAAATTCCACATACCCAAAAGAAACAAATCAGCTTTACTGAAGGAGCTGGTTCATTTCTTAAATAAAAAGAGACCACAATCAAGCCAGCAGAACACCCCAGAGAGGGAAGAGGGCAGACGTCTAGGAGAAGGAAGAAGTTGCAAGATCTCGTGGCCGAGGGCCGACCCTGGGGGTTGATTCCTCAGTGACTTCAGTGCCCCGGTGCAGGAGGGGGAAGGAGGGCGGACCGGCAGCGGTGAGATGGTTTTCAGGAGGGCACCAGTAAGATCAGAGAGGGAAGGTGCCCGGCCCTGAGCACTAGACGGTGCAGCTGGTTTCATCCTGCTGCCTCACCTACGCACAGGGAAGGAGCCTTTCCTGAGGAGGAGCTGAGTCTGGCGCTGGGATTCCCACGGCCACGTCCCTACGTGTTGCTCCTCTCCTTTGACTTTTCACCTTTGCTGTCCTGGGTGGGGAAGAGGAAAGAGAAGCAGAGGATTAGGCTGCTCCACCACAAACACTGCACTGGGCTCGTGGTGCTGTCACCAGGGTCCTGTGAGCAAACACCTTCCACGCGTGGGTGCCAAAACACAACCGCCGCCCGCCCACGCCTCAGGCTGCCTCCGTGCTGGCTCCAGGCACAGCCAGTTCCCTCCAGTCAGGCTCTCCTCAGGGCCCAGCCCTTCCAAAGGGCTCCTCCACCAGACAGCCTCACAGTGGGTTTACAAACGTTGTGCGTTTCCCAGCCCTCCCCGCGTACAGGGAAACAACCAGCACATGCCTGCCCGGGCCTGGGCTTGCTTTGGTTCAGCCTCACTCAGCTCCTGTATGCTAGGCAGGGTATGAGAAGGGAAACCAGACACGTGGCACTCCAGCATGAGCACACAGGCACAGCTCTCAGTGCTGGAGTGAGGAAAGCATTCCCAGCACAGAGAAAGGGCTTTCATCTCTGCAGAGCCTCTATGGCTGCTCCTGAACTATCTGCTAAGGTCTGGTCATTTATTCTTCCAGAGAAGTTACTGACTCCCAGCTCAGGACTGGATTTTTCTCTCTCTCTCTCTCCCTAAACTCTTCTGTTTTCTACCCTGAGCAAATCATCAAAAGAAACCCAAAAGAAGGCAAGAGTCAACTGTGGACTTACTTTGTAGGTGGGTTTAGTTTTAAAGTATCTAGAAACCCAAATTAACTGGAGCCCTGCTTACCACCTGCAACGAGAAGCTGAGGTTTGGCACAGGTCAGAGATCAGACAGTTTAAGGTTGCCTTGGAACAATGGTATTGTTTTGGGATGGGTGAGGGAGGCTGCAGCATCAGGCCCAGGCCAGCGGCCCCACAGCACCCCCCGCAGGGACAGTACCTCAGGAGGTGGTGGCTTGATGGTGACAGGCTGCGACGTCCGGCGAGGTGGCGAAGGCTTGGGCTGCACTTGCTGCTGGACAGTGTTGTAGTACGTGACCCCTCCATACACCTGGGACTGGGCCTGTGAGCAGAAGGGTCAGTGGTCTCCAAAGAATCCCAGAATCCCAGCACGGGGAGGGCTGGAAGGGACCTCAGGGATCATCCAGCCCAACCCCCCTGCTCCAGCAGGGGCACCCACAGCAGCTTGCCCAGGGTCACCTCCAGCTGCCTTGGGAATCTCTCCGCACAAGGAGACTCCACAACCTCTCTGGGCAGCCTGGGCCAGGGCTCCAACACCCTCAACACCAAACAAATTTCTCCTCCTGTTCACGTGGGAGGCCTGAAGCTCATGGCAGATAGGCTTCCTTCACCCTACAGCATTCCCCAACTGCTAGAGAAAGCTCATGTTTTGCAAAGGCAGCTAACAGCTTCCCTTCTTACCCAGATCCTCTCCGACCGCCCAGGGGCCGAGGATCTCCCCCAAAAGCAGGCTGACTCCCTGCTGAGTCAGCTGGGATCAGCCCAGGGCAGCGGGGAAGGTCAGAGAGGTTGCAGGGAAGGTCAGAGAGGCTGCAGGGCTCGGGGAGCATGCACATCTCTCGCCTGCCACTGCGTGTCAGCCGTGTGCCGCTCGCAGGCCATGGGGAGCGGCAGAGAGCTGCCTCCTGGCCCCGCACAGAGTTTCCTCCTCGCTGCCCAGCAGCTGCCGCAGACACAGAGCTTGGACGTCGAGCAGGAAAAGCCAACTCACACCATGGGCTCTCCTGGCCGGTGCCAAACAACCGCACCAGCCAGTTTCTAGCCTCCATCTCAAACAGCAAGGACTTCCAAAGCAATTTTCAAGGTGCCCTTGGCTTAGCACACACCTGGGGTTGTAATCATTCACAGGCTCTCAGCGGGCTGGTTCCCTGCCCTGCAGGGGAAGATCTCCATTCTGAGATCCACTAAAACACCCCCTAAACTCAAGGCAGCTGCACAGCAGCCATGGGAGCAGCCCCTTCCAGTTACCTGCCCCCAGCAGAGAGAGAGATGACAGTGAACAGCCTCCCACCAGGGAGCAGCCCAGCTGCTCCACATCCTCTCCCAGGAAATCCCAGAGAATACACCCATGTGGCAAAGGACCCCATCTGCTCCTGCCCAGGGAGGAGATGTGCAGCTTACCTGCGTGTTGGAATAGAGATGAGGAGGGGGTGGAGGAGGAAGTGCTCCTGGGGGGTAAGGGTAGCCAGGATTCCCAAAATTCATGACTCCAGGAGGGGAGAAGTAAGTTGGTGCAAGCAGCTGCTGCGGCGGGGGCTGGCCTGGGGGCATGGAGACTGGTGGAGGGTAGAGCCCAGGGTTTGCCATGGGGGCTGGGGTCTGGTGGGGATGTAAACCTGGCAAGAGACAAAAATAAGCTCAACTTGTAAAGCCAGTGCATCCCCTGGAGGGCCAGGGCAGCTCCAGTGGCAGCAGGTCAGTGTGGCTGTGCCCTTCCCATCACAGCAGGAAGAAGCACTTGGGCCAAAGGCCTCTCCTGCAGCCACAAGCCCTCAGCTCCTGCACTTGCAGGGAAAAGGGGAAGAACAGCACAGCCCTCTCCCCAGTGCTGGGTCCCAGGCACGGCCCCAGTCAGCACATCCACTTCAGGAAACAGATTTTGTGGGTATGAGAGAGAACCTGCCAATCCAACAGCTCTCATTTCTGCTTTTCCCTTCCAATCTCTGAGCAGCAGGGGCTGCAGAGCCAACCTGGCACAACAGCTGCCAGGAGCCAAGAGCCCCACTGAAGGGGAAGTGACTCAGGGTCTGTGCAGAACCTGCAGACCAACTTGAGGCTGCCAAAATGTTTGTATCCCCTCAGTCCTGCACTGGCTGCAAGGACCAGAAACGCCTATTTTTCCTTCCTTAAAACTGATACTGCTCCAGCCTTGCAGCAGGAGGGAAGCAGCCCTCTTCCATGCTGTAGGAAACAGGAGCAAATGGATTCCCCTATTGACAGAGGCTGTGAAAAACCAGGAGCTATCTGCTCCCTGGCACAGGCTGAAGCACCCCCAGGGCACAAGCACAGCATCAGTCCTGGCTGCCCCCATGCCCTGGCTGGGGAGCCAGCTCCTCACCTGGATGAGGGAGGTGCATTTCTGGCTGGACGATCATCCCCTGGGGCGGCAGAGGGGCTGGGTTCTCACCGTGGGTGTAGATTGGTCCCTGGAATTGCACTGCAACACACACCACCTGGTCAGGAATAGCTACAGCAAACTGCCACTGCAGCAAGGCACAGCCACCAGGCACCAAGGCAATGCTGGGAGCTGCATCCCCTTCAGCACACACAGCCTACCAGGCTCCCAGGTGCCACACCATCCCAACTGAAAAGCCTCCTCCTCCTGTCACACAGCAGGAGAACACCAGGGGAATTTCTTCTCCAACACTTCAAATGCTAGAGTAAATTCCTAACCTATCCTCAGCCTCCTCCTGCAGTTCTCCCTGCTCTTCAATGTCAAAGACCTCGCTCTGATTTCAAGTTAATTTTCAATCCTACTTCTCATGAAGGGAAGTGGTGTCCTAGAGAGCATAGGGAAGGGAGCAGGAAACACTGATTTCATTTCAGTGGGTTTAAACACTGAGCAGGGAGGCTCAGGTCAGCCTCTTAGCTCCTGCAAAGCCAATACAGTGATGCCATTCACAAAGCAAAGGGAAGACGAAACCCCCCAAGAGGAGTGGGAAGCATCCTGCTCCAGCTGCTGAAGTCCCAGCACACATGGAGCCTCGGGAGAAAGAAGGCAACACTCACATGGGTCGTAGTAGTGCCCTTCCATGATGCTGATGTGCATGGGAGGGGCAGGCTCCGGCACGGGTGGTCTCTGCCGTTGCGAGGAGTAGCGTTTCACACGGCCTCCCTGCACCGCCTGCGGGAACCCAAAGGCACCAGTGAGGGGCAGGGGGTGGGGCAGGGGCCCTCTTGCTCCCCCCACCAGCCCCTGTCCTCCTCTGTCTGCATCAGACAGTAAAAAGAGGCAGAAAGGGAGCGGCTGAGGTGGCCCCAACAGCCTCTAATTACTACAGCCCCGACAGAAACTGACAGCGCGCTCCCGGTGCTGCCACCAGCAAGAGTCTCAGGCCAGGCAGCAACAGGCTTTACCATCTCCTCCATCCTGTTAAACTGAGGGGGTGGCCCAGTTCCCACGTGCATATGGTTAGGAATACCTGTGGAAGAAACAAACTGCTTATTATGGTTTGCATCCCTTCCCAGGACAGAGCCACCTCCCCCACCAGGGGCACTGCCTACAGGCTCCAGGAGCAGGAGCACTGGCAGCTTGGGGACCTTCTTGCACTACAAACAGGCTCAGCTTCTGCTTATCCCAGGAGAAGTCTAACAGCTTCAGCTCTTAGGTTGCCATTTTAAGTATTTTTGGTACAAATGAAAGGGTGTCGTGCCCCTCTACAGTCAATCCAGGCTGCTCAAACACCTTTTCAAGCTTGTTAAAAGAACAACCCTCAGCTTGAAATCCAGGTCCTGATCTAATCTCTGCTCCTGTCGAGACAAGGATCTCTCCAGAGCAGAAAGAGGGAGCCACGTGGGACAGGGTAAGCTGCAGTTTAAACCCTCTGCAGGGTGGAACCACTTTTATCACGGGCTCCTTTCAACTCCCTCACTCACCCCAGCCACAGCACACAGCTAAAAACACAGGGCCAAAGTGATCCCAGGCAGTGCCAGCGGGGTGAAAGGGGACAAACCAAACAGTGGAAGTGCCCAGGGACCACGTGCTGTACACACACAGAAGGAGCTGGTGGCTCACCCAGCCAAATGCTTCCCAGAATTAACTCCTACTTTCTCTGCTAAGAACAAAGGGAAAGCAGAGTAACATGTCCTTCTTGCAAATAAAGAGCTCTCCTGCCTGCAGTCTAGAGCTGCCTTGTGGTCAATTTGGTAAGATGTTTTATTTTTAAGCATAAAAAGCCCCAAGAGTGCCTAATGTCAGCTGCAGGTCACAGCACTTGTGAACTCTCCCTCTGCTGGTGTGTTCCAAGCCTGTCCACTCACACCTGCAGCCAAGGCCAAGGGTCTGCTCACACCAAGATTCTACCAGTCACATCATGACTTATGCTTTCCTGACCTAAGCCTCCAGAGACTGCTTATGAAAGCAGCAAGTCACTCTTCTCCTTGCTCCAGTTTTATTTCCCTGGGGATGAACTTTACCAGTCCCCAGCAAAGACTAATTCTGCAAAGAGATAATTATATCCAAATGACCTCTTGCATGGATGCTCATCTAGAACTCCATTCTCAGAGGGTGGCTCTGCCACACCCCCCTCCCTTTCTGGCCTCCTCCTGCCAACAAAGTGGCTTCCTATGACCAGGCACAAAAGAATTTTCCAATCCCAGCCAGGCCTTAGGTAGTGGCAACCAAACCTGGGTGCTAGGAAATGAGCTGGTAATCAAAGGGAAGTTCCCCTCTGCTCCTAGCAGGACAGGACAGGAGCCCCATTACTCACCACCCTGACCTGCCAACTGAGCATAATGCTCCTTAGCTCCTGAACTCTGACTCCTGCTGCAGCAGCTGGTCTCACCATGATTCATACTGCACAAAGTCCTGCTGCCTGTTCCACACACAGGTCTTCAGCTTCACTGAAGCTTCCTCATCCTCAATACAAGGCAGAGAGGGAAAGGATCTGCTCTTCCAGTTGTAATTCAATTAACCTCCTTTTCTCTTCCATTTTGTCCCCTCTAACCATCTCCACTGCACTTTCTCAGCAGGACATGTTGCCATCATGCCCCTACCCTGAGACTGGCCTAAGGCAGAGACAGTTCAGCTCTGACCAACCCCAGAACACAGAATCCCACCTGGCTGGGGCTGCAGTGGGAAACCAAGCAGCTGCACCACTTACCCCGCAGCTCCCGGGGCTGGATGAACTGGGACTGCCCCGGAGTCCAGTTCTGCTCAGTGAGATTCATTTGGGTCATCTCTTGCTCAAGTCCATCCAAGCTGGATTCTACTGGTGACTCCCAGTTACCACTCTTGGCTGGTGGGGCAGGTGTCTCAGCTGGCACAGGCTTTGGAGGCACAGGAGCCAGCCCTTCTGAAGCAGGGACTTCGTCTGCCAGCTTCCCTGTGTCGCCAGCTTTGATCCTGGTCCTTCTCGCCCGGGAGTAAGACTTCTTCTCGACTGGTCTGTCTGGTGGGGGCTGTGCAGCATCAGCAGCCGTGGCTTGGCTGTCCAGAGCGACCTCCTCCTTCACAGGGCTGCCGTGGGTGTGTGCTGCTTCCACCTCAGGTGACTTGTCCCTCGGTGGGGTCTGCTCTGCACGCTTCGCCCGACAGCTGCCCTCCTGCTTCGCCTGCTCGCCGTTCCGGGACAGATGCTGGGCTCCTGCCTCTGCAGCTCGGTAGCTCGGACGGCTCTCCTTGTAGCCTCCCACCCTTGGGTAGTTCCTAGGTGGGGGCATCCTCCCTGTACCTGCAGAGCTCCTGCTGCTGAAGGTTCGTGGGGGAGCTGAAGTGCTGTCTGAACCTTGGTGCCTCGGGGGCTTACTTGGCCTCTCGTTGGACCAGTTTGGGTCTCGCTGAGGAGGACTCCCAAACCTGAGGGAGAAAAAGAGTGCAAAGGACTGGAAAGAAACCCCTGGGTGAGAGGTGCTGCTGTGCCAGGGAAGCCTGCTCTGGGATGGAGCACCCAGAACTGCCAGCGCCAAGGCCCTACCCTGGGGCCAAAGCCAACGACAGGGCTTTCCCCTTTTGGGACCTCAGACTCATCTCCCTCCAGGATGGGGCAGGCTTCAGGTTGACTTTGCTGCTCACCGTGGTTTGCGCATCCTCCTGGGCTTGATGTCCTCGGGGTTGTGAGCTGACCTGATGTCGTAGCCGTAGAGCGCGATCAGCTCCTGCCTGGTCTTGGGAGCCTGCTCATCCTCCCGGAACTTGTCGTGCTCCCAGCGACCCTCATCCTTCCACAGCTTCCTCTGGCGACCCTTTGGCCTGGCACAGTCACACAGGGAGAACCAAGAAGTTGTGGCAATGCCAAGATGTGACAGCTCCGACCGGCCCCACACAGAGCCTGAGCGTTTCTAGGGTAGAGGGCACACAGGAGACAGCATCTCCTCTTCCTCCCACTCTCCCTGCCCAGCAGCTGCTGCTCTACCCACAACCCTTTCTGAAAAGCAGCAAGAAAGGTCACTGCTTGTTGGCAAGAGGCTTTCCTCAGGGGTTCTTCTGCACCACCCTGTCTCTCCTTCAAAACAAGCAGTCCTGGCAGGACGCTACCAGCAGGCAACCGAAGCACAGCCCTTCCCAGCGCTTCACACCGATGCAAAGAGCAGTGGCTGCTGAAGGCTGGTCTGGGAGCTGGCCTCAGCCTCAGAGTGAGAGGCAGACACGTGGGGGATGCTCACATACCTGACCTCCTCCTCCTGGGTCTGCCCTCGGAGGTCATGCTCAAAGAAGAGCCCTTTGCGTGGGATGTACGCTGGGTTCTTCCGATCCTCATCGTCGTCCAGGTGCTTGGCAACCTTCTTCCCAACCTTATTCTCAACAGGTTCTGTGCTCTCCTGTCGAAACCAGACAGCTCTCACCACTGCAGCAGTCCCCCTGAGAGCAGCTCACCACAGCCCAGAGAATGCAGGTGTAACACCTACCTGCCCGTCCCCGCTTTGCCTCTCGCCCGTGACAGCACCTTTGGAGTCAGGTTTCTCCTCTCCTTTCTCTGCTCTGGCTGCTGACTCGCAGGAATCGTTACTGTCCTGCTTCAGTTCCACCTTGGCACTCTCCTCCTCACTGTAATCCTCTTCCTCTGCCTGGAAGAGCCCCAGTTACTCAAACACCCCCCACTTTAGCAGTGGGTCCCCCAGGAATCTTCCCACCCAAGTCCCCAGATGTGGAGCTAGATCCCTGCCCCAGCTGGTAGAGACCTGAATCCTTCAGAGCAGAGAATCAGCTCTCAGGGTCCCTCCTCTCCCTGTATTTTCAAGCAAAATGCAAAGCCCAAAGCCAACAGCTCTCTCCACCAGCTCCCAGGGGTGGCAGCAGGCCCAACAGCCAGACCAGCTCCCCCTCACTGCTCCGAAAGCAGAGGGCTCACAGAAGCCAAGCTAGCCAGTCAACAAGGGCCCTCACAGCCTCCTCCTTCCCTTCCTTCCCACACCAAGGGCCCGACTCCAGCCAGCACTGCGTTCCCAAACTCCCTGGAGTTCCTCAGCTGACTCACTGGAGCACTTTGCTCACAGGAGTGTGACCTCATTTCACCCTCCAGGAGCCTGTGAGCCTTGCTTAGGCTGGGACCAGCACTAAAAATAGCTCTGTGTGATTAACAAAAAGACTGCTCTATTTTTCCCTTTCAACACAGTCTATTTGCACATCAACTGCTCCTTTTGTTTATGTTGGGGAAACCCAGACTGTGCCATTATTTTTAGGCACAGGAACAGAGTCATCCTGGCACAGGAGTGATGCAATAGCCCTGCTGCTCCCACAGCCTGGCGTGCACCAGCGCTGCTGCTCTGGGCAGTGAACACAGGCAGCTGCCCCTCACCCTCCTCCTGCCACGCTCCTTCCTCGCTAGCAGCAAGAGACTAAACTCACAGTCCCTGCTGCTAAGGAAATTAACATCTCCTCAAATCACAAATTCACCACCCCCAGAAGCTTTGATTCCTTCTCCCTTGTTGCTTTGTGTTTTCTCTGACTGCTGGCCCACCGGAGAGCCCCAAACAGCTGCCTCCAGAGAAGGGTTTTCCCTACAACACTTCCATTGTACCTGTCAGAAACCAGAACTTCTCCAAACTTCCTGGAGTTGTTAATCTCACAGTTCTGAACTAAAAACTCAGGGAAACCCCCAGGTGCAGGCAGGGATCCTCAGGAGGGATTTTCTCTGCACACAGGCAGCACCCATGAGCTGCATCACCCCTCCAGCTACAGGGACACTGCCTGGGATGCTTCCAACTCACCACTTCCATTTTTAATTTCAACTAATTAAAACATAACAAGCATCCTGCCCCTCCCTTCCACACCCTCCTTGGCTACAGCAAACGTGCTCCCAGCATCCCATGTCTGAGGAGCCAGCCCTTTTCCCCCTCTACATTCTGGCCCTACATCCACCCCCCTCCAGCAGCACAGGTGGCTTCTCCCCAGGCTTGGTCCCAGCACCACGGACCAGAGGTGACAGAAATGCCCACTGAGAGGCCCAGGTTGGCAGAGGCCACGTTTCTCTGCAGCAGCCATGGCCACGCTGCAGCACAGCTCACTCTGAGCCTGCAGGGCTGGTGCCTTGAGATTGGCAGCACTTGCTGCCAGCAGGGTCAGGGGAAGGGAAGGAAGGGCACAGAGTGGGGTTTGTGCCCCAGTGAGGTGAGGAGAAGGAAGGGCACAGAGTGGGGTTTGAGCCCTAGTGACACCAGATGCAGCCCCACAGCAGAGCCCTCCAAAGCCCAGCACACTCCTCCTACCTCTGAGTCCTCGGCACTTTCGTAGTCTGAGAGTACAGCTGCAGGGGAGAAAAAGGAGTTTGGGGTCAGGGCAGAAGCAGAGATGCAGTCTGGAGAGCAGAGAGCCCCTCCCAGGGGAACTGAGGCCAGCACCAGAGTATCCCGGACTGACACCACTGTCAGCTCACACAGGAGGGAGCCAGGGCAAGTTTGGGGCATGCTGGCCCTGTACCCACGTTTGGCTACTATTCCAAGCTAACAGTTGGGATGCCAACAACTGCAGGGCTATTGGAAAAGGCATTTCACCCAGTCTTTGCATGCAACCAGCACTTGCAGTGCCAGAGAGTCACTACTCACCATCTCCTTCAATGCCATCCTCGCTTTCCTGCAGAGAGAGGGGCAGAAAGGTGTGTTAGCAGAGGGGAAGGTCAGGCACCAGCTCTCTGTGCCATCCTTTGATCCCAGACACAACTACAAGGTTTGGCTCTGCTCTTATCCACCCTTGGTAGTTCACTGACCAAGAACCAGCCACAGAGCTCCCAGTGCCTTTCTCCAAGGTCCTTCCAGAGCTGGGAGAAGGCAGCTCAAGGAAAAAGGCACAACCACAGTAAGTGCTGGGGGTCTTCAGAGGGGAAAGAAGTGACATGGACAGAGAAGCCAGACTTCCCTCCCCTGATAACAGAGAGCCAGGCAGCTCCCTGGGGAAAGGGCAAGAGGATTACTTGAAGCAGGAGCCCAGGACTAACGAACAGATGCTGAGCAGGACCGAGCTCAGACAGACATCTGCTAGAGACTCCAGTGACACAAACACAACCCTGAGCCCGAGAGGAGAAGCAAAACAGCTCAGGGGAGGGAAAGTTTCTAGTAAAGGAAGAGAGTGATCAAGCTGAGTGGTAAAAACAAGCTCAGATCAAAAATAAAAGCAGCCAACACATGCAGGAGATAAGCCCAAACTCCAAAACAACTGAGCAGAAGTAAGCAGTAATTCGGGAGGAACCTGAAATAACCAAGAGTATAAACCAAGGACAGGATAAAATGGTAGCTAGAGAACAGCTGCCCTGAAGGGGTGGGGGACAGCATCACCCCAAACTCCTCATAAAGGCTTTTAACACCCTTGTTTAAAGAAAGCCTGGTCAGAGCTGACAAAAGAGCAGAAGGAGCCTGACTGGGCAGCAAACCCAACCCACCTGTGCTCTGCTATAGGGAGCCCAGGCTAGGGGATGGGAAGCCACTGTGGGGAGCCAGAAAAGCTCCTACCTGGTGCTGAGGGGCCACAGAACACCGTGACACCTACTTCCTTCTGCACAAAGGGGGTCCCAGCCCCATTTCCCCATTCCTCACCCTGCTGCTCCCTCAGCTCTGCAGCCCTAGTCCCCTCGTGCCCCAGGGTCCCCCCAGGTCCCTCCAAATCCCCACAGGTACCAAAGTCATCCCGTGACTCTGACTCCGAGCCCCCCAGCTACTTCCTCTGTCCTCCCAACCCCCCAGGGTCCCAGTGCTACTCCACCACCTCAGTTCCACGCCCCTCACCTGTCTCCCCACCCCAGTAACACCAGACAAATACCCTCGATCCCAGACACCAGAAGCGCTCCTCCAACCCGACTGACTCCGCAGGGCCCCCCCCAGTCAGCCCTACTGCCACCAGCTGCCCCCGCCCCAGCTCCCAGCGTGTTGCCCAAGGCCCCCTCCGCCCCCTCCCATCCGCACTCACACACTCGGACTCGGGTGCGCTCTTAGCCGCCCCCCCAGCAGCGCTCTCAGCGCCTCTGCCCCGCGGCCCAGCGCTGAGGGCCCCGGTAGCCCCCCGGGCCGTGCGGTGCGGCGGGCGGGGGGAACCGGATCCCGACCCGGAGCCTGATGCCGAACGGGAGCGGGCCGCGCTGGCAGCCGAGGCGGGGCCGTCGGAAGCGGCTGAGTCCGAGTCGTCCTCGCTGTCCTGCGAGGCGCGCTGCCGCCGCCGGTCCGCCATCTTGGGCAGCCGCAGGGGCGGGCGGCAGCGCGGGGCATGACGGGAAGGACTACACCTCCCGGCGGGCAGCGCGGCACCATGACGCCTCCGCCGTCCCGGCAGCCCTTGCGGCAGGGACGCACCCGCTTCTCTCGTCTGTCTCTAGCTCCACCGGCAGGGGGCAGGCGCACAGCGCGGGTGACGTCACGGCGGCGGAAGTGACGTCGCCGCGGGGCGGGGAGGCAGCACCAGCAGGCAGCGTCCGTTTTTCCTCCTTTATTGTAAAAAAACAAACACCGAAAGAAACACAACAAAAGAAAGAGAGGAGCAAGTGTGTCCGCCTAGGGCCCCCAGGCTACGCCTGCCACCAGCACCCTCGCCACGTCGGCTTTCCATCCAATTTCCTTAACTTTTCAAACGGATTTCCTGGGGTTTTAAACACTTCATTAACCTCAAGCCTAGAGAGGGGCTGGGGGTGGTGTAGAGGACGCAGAAATAAAACTGGCGAGGGAAGGGAGTGCCCAGGCCTGGTGCAGGGATAAAGGGGGAAATAAAATTACCAAATCAATCATCAAATCAAAGCAAGTCACAGAAGCAGCTCCCCTGGCAAATGTCCTCTTTAATCCCGGCCAAAGGGGAGGCTGAGGAGAGCCTGGCCAAGAGTGGGGGACGTGTGGAGCCTCCCACCTCCCCCTTCACACCTTACTCTGGCAGCACCAGCATTGACTGCACCGGGAGGATCTGGCAGCACCCAAGGGTCTGACCAGGACAGGGAACACCACAGGGAACCAGACACAGCCCCAGCTCTCCCACTAAACCAACTCTCCACGGCAACCCTTGCCAACCTCAAAACAATTTAAATTATATTAAAAAAACAATAAAAAAACCCAGATTGTGCGCATAGGATTTCTATTTCACAAAAAAAAAAAAAA